>WNWK01000122.1:535000-781235 GCA_009830355.1 Cherax destructor
AGACTGATGTGTTGATGTGTTCAGTACATCAATCTTGATAAGACTGATGTGTTGATGTGTTCAGTACATCAATCTTGATAAGACTGATGTGTTGATGTGTTCAGTACATCAATCTTGATAAGACTGATGTGTTGATGTGTTCAGTACATCAATCTTGATAAGACTGATGTGTTGATGTGTTCAGTACATCAATCTTGATAAGACTGATGTGTTGATGTGTTCAGTACATCAATCTTGATAAGACTGATGTGTTGATGTGTTCAGTACATCAATCTTGATAAGACTGATGTGTTGATGTGTTCAGTACAACAATCTTGATAAGACTGATGTGTTGATGTGTTCAGTACATCAATCTTGATAAGACTGATGTACTGAATACATCAACTCCAGACTGAGGGACTGATTACCTCAAACTCCATCTGATCTTCAACCATTCTTTTCCGTATTGGACTGGTGAAGCCACTGTGGGCGAAACGTTTCCACAATAGACACCCAAGTCGGACCGAAACGTCGTCGTAAGCTCCTCTCAGTTTTATATGTGCGGGTTGTTTGTGTATTGTTCCAGTCACGGTATTGTGCCTTTTTTTTTGTTATTCACAAGCGTCTAATTTATCAATAATGAGAACACGAGAACACTTGGAACAATACTGTTCTTCTCTGTTCTCATCTTGCATGCTAAGATATCACCTCTATCTTGTGATCTAATCGTAAATCAGATCAGGTTACGACTCAAACCAGTGGCAAGCCAGTCCTAAATTCACAGGCCAGTGTGTTATGGCTTATAGAAATATACCTGCTAGAATTAATCAACCATATATATATATATATATATATATATATATATATATATATATATATATATATATATACTCTTTACCCAGATAGATCTATTTGTGACTTGATTAAGCCCACTGTGTGGGCGAAACGTTGTCAATAAAGGATCGCAATATACTGCATTTGTGTCTATTTTCCCATCCAGGATTAATCTTATTGAAGGCAGGTGGTCCAGTGGTTAGCGCACTGGCCAGGTAGTTTCCCAACTCACCCGCCATAGGTTCGACTCCCACCTGTTCTGTGATGTGTTTGTAATTGTCTTATTACGATATCGTTAATTTTATTGTACATAGATGTGTTACGATAAATATTGTAAATAATTATGGAGAGTTTTGGGCTAATTAACCTAACCCAATCTAACCTGGCATGACCTTAATTAACCTAACCCAATCTAACCTGCCGTGACCTTAATTAACCTAACCCAATCTAACCTGCCATGACCTTAACCTAACCCAATCTAACCTGGCATGACCTTAATTAACCTAACCCAATCTAACCTGCCATGACCTTAATTAACCTAACCCAATCTAACCTGCCATGACCTTAACCTAACCCAATCTAACCTGGCATGACCTTAATTAACCTAACCCAATCTAACCTGCCATGACCTTAATTAACCTAACCCAATCTAACCTGCCATGACCTTAACCTAACCCAATCTAACCTGGCATGACCTTAATTAACCTAACCCAATCTAACCTGCCATGACCTTAACCTAACCCAATCTAACCTGACATGACCTCAATGAACCTAACCCAATCTAACCTGACATGACCTTAACCTAACCCAATCTAACCTGACATGACCTCAATGAACCTAACCCAATCTAACCTGCCGTGACCTTAACCTAACAAAATCTAACCTGGCATGACCTCAATGAACCTAACCCAATCTAACCTGCCATGACCTTAACCTAACCCAATCTAACCTGACATGACCTCAATGAACCTAACCCAATCTAACCTGACATGACCTCAATGAACCTAACCCAATCTAACCTGCCATGACCTTAACCTAACCCAATCTAACCTGGCATGACCTCAATGAACCTAACCCAATCTAACCTGACATGACATGACCTCAATGAACCTAACCCAATCTAACCTGCCATGACCTCAATGAATCTAACCCAATCGGACATGACCTCATTTAGCCTAACAAGTATTTGAGGAAAATTAAAAGCGTTAAGAAATTGACGTTTAGCACCACGTCAAAAACATGACGTAGTAACATGAGAATGAAATGCGTGTTGACGCACAAAGCAACTACGAGAGGATCAGAGTGATGTGACGCATCTGATTCACAACACCGCTAACTACAAGAGCACCAGAGTGACGCACCTGAGTCACAACACCGCTAACTACAAGAGCACCAGAGTGACGCACCTGAGTCACAACACCGCTAACTACAAGAGCACCAGAGTGACGCACCTGAGTCACAACACCGCTAACTACAAGAGCACCAGTGACGTACCTGAGTCACAACACCGCTAACTACAAGAGCACCAGTGACGCACCTGAGTCACAACACCGCTAACTACAAGAGCACCAGAGTGACGCACCTGAGTCACAACACCGCTAACTACAAGAGCACCAGAGTGACGCACCTGAGTCACAACACCGCTAACTACAAGAGCACCAGAGTGACGCACCTGAGTCACAACACCGCTAACTACAATAGCACCAGAGTGACGCACCTAAGTCACAACACCGCTAACTACAAGAGCACCAGAGTGACGTACCTGAGTCACAACACCGCTAACTACAAGAGCACCAGAGTGACGCACCTGAGTCACAACACCGCTAACTACAAGAGCACCAGAGTGACGCACCTGAGTCACAACACCGCTAACTACAAGAGCACCAGTGACGCACCTGAGTCACAACACCGCTAACTATAAGAGCACCAGTGACGCACCTGAGTCACAACACCGCTAACTACAAGAGCACCAGAGTGACGCACCTGAGTCACAACACCGCTAACTACAAGATCACCAGAGTGACGCACCTGAGTCACAACACCGCTAACTACAAGAGCACCAGAGTGACGTGTACCTGAGTCACAACACCGCTAACTACAAGAGCACCAGAGTGACGCACCTGAGTCACAACACCGCTAACTACAAGAGCACCAGAGTGACGTACCTGAGTCACAACACCGCTAACTACAAGAGCACCAGAGTGACGTACCTGAGTCACAACACCGCTAACTACAAGAGCACCAGAGTGACGCACCTGAGTCACAACACCGCTAACTACAAGAGCACCTGAGTCACAACACTGCTAACTACAAGAGCACCAGAGTGACGCACCTGAGTCACAACACCGCTAACTACAAGAGCACCAGAGTGACGTACCTGAGTCACAACACCGCTAACTACAAGAGCACCAGAGTGACGCACCTGAGTCACAACACCGCTAACTACAAGAGCACCAGAGTGACGCACCTGAGTCACAACACCGCTAACTACAAGAGCACCAGTGACGCACCTGAGTCACAACACCGCTAACTACAAGAGCACCAGTGACGCACCTGAGTCACAACACCGCTAACTACAAGAGCACCAGAGTGACGCACCTGAGTCACAACACCGCTAACTACAAGAGCACCAGAGTGACGCACCTGAGTCACAACACCGCTAACTACAAGAGCACCAGAGTGACGTGTACCTGAGTCACAACACCGCTAACTACAAGAGCACCAGAGTGACGCACCTGAGTCACAACACCGCTAACTACAAGAGCACCAGAGTGACGTACCTGAGTCACAACACCGCTAACTACAAGAGCACCAGTGACGTACCTGAGTCACAACACCGCTAACTACAAGAGCACCAGTGACGCACCTGAGTCACAACACCGCTAACTACAAGAGCACCAGTGACGCACCTGAGTCACAACACCGCTAACTACAAGAGCACCAGAGTGACGCACCTGAGTCACAACACCGCTAACTACAAGAGCACCTGAGTCACAACACCGCTAACTACAAGAGCACCAATGACGCACCTGAGTCACAACACCGCTAACTACAAGAGCACCAGTGACGCACCTGAGTCACAACACCGCTAACTACAAGAGCACCAGTGACGCACCTGAGTCACAACACCGCTAACTACAAGAGCACCAGAGTGACGCACCTGAGTCACAACACCGCTAACTACAAGAGCACCTGAGTCACAACACCGCTAACTACAAGAGCACCAGTGACGCACCTGAGTCACAACACCGCTAACTACAAGAGCACCAGTGACGCACCTGAGTCACAACACCGCTAACTACAAGAGCACCAGTGACGCACCTGAGTCACAACACCGGAAACTCAATCTATCTTGTATCTCCCAGAGGAATATGTTTTTTAAATTACTTTATGAAAGAGTGTGAGGGAAGAGTGATGAGCTGGCCTGGTCCGTGTACCTGGCCGTATACCTGATCCCGGTACTTTGTCCCTGTACCTGCTCCGTGTACGGTCTCTATACCTGGTCCGTGTACCTGGTCCAAGGTACTGGGCCCGTGTACTTGGCTCCAGGTACATAACTCTTGTTCCTAGTTCACGTACCTGCCTCCGGGTACATAGATCATAATATATATCGTATACAATAACTACATAGAATTATGTATCAACACTGCTGGTGTTACCACTGTGTGTAACACCAGCAGCTGGCAGCATCCTTGTGAGTGAATTAATCTCTCCACAGCTGTCAATAACATCCTCTCATCTCCGCTACCACTTTTTTATCCTCTTCCTCCTCCTCCTCTACATCCTTATCCTTCTCATCCCCGCCTCTCTCATTTTCCACAGTCACACATACTCTAACACACCCATTCAACATCTGGTTATCTTTATTGTAGACGTTTCGCCCTCCAGTGGCTTTATCAATACAAATTCAAGGACATGATTGGAAGACTGTAGAATTATATACAAAAGATGAAGTAATCAGTCCCTCAGTCTTGTAGTTGGTGTGAAGAACACCGAAGTCGTGAGGATTCTGGAGCAGAGGCAAGAAGGCTGGCGCTTATATACTGGCGTCAGGTGGAAAGGGACGGGTAGCAGACGAGGGCATAGTCACTTCCCAGTGGAAGTACGTCATACCTAAGGGGTGAGTTAGTGGTAGTGGTAGTAGTAGCATCCGTGAAGGTAATGTAGATGTCCACTGAACCAAGATTTCATGATGTTGCCTACTGTGTAGGCGAAACCTACCTAACTGTTGCACATGTTTTATCAACACACTACATAAACACTGCACCATACACACAACTCTCACGTTCATCCTGGAGGAAACCAAATGCTTCACTCCCTACCCCCCCGGGGTCTTCTGTCTAAAGTTTGCTACAAAACATTACGATTCCTGAAATTCAGTTCAATAGAGGGACTTCTCACTGAGAAATTAAGCATTTTTATACTGCACTTTTGGTGAGGTTAGTTATCCAGGAGTGAGAACGATTCTTGGTGAGGTTAGTTATCCAGGAGTGAGAAAGATTCTTGGTGAGGTTAGTTATCCAGAAGTGAGAAAGATTCTTGGTGAGGTTAGTTATCCAGAAGTGAGAAAGATTCTTGGTGAGGTTAGTTATCCAGGAGTGAGAACGATTCTTGGTGAGGTTAGTTATCCAGGAGTGAGAACGATTCTTGGTGAGGTTAGTTATCCAGGAGTGAGAACGATTATAGACAGAATTAGTTATCCTGGAGGTCGTGTATAAGTCATCGGTTTTAGCGCTTCCCGTGAATACTTAAATAATAATAACAATAATAATAATATTATTATTATTATTATTATTATTATTGGTTTAGAGGAAACAAGAGGAAATTGCACCAGAAAATGTTTGTATATTGTGAGGGAATTTTGTAAGCTCAGTATCCATGGTGGTGTTACTCTCCTAGCTGAGGGAGAGAGGGAGGGAAGAAGGGAGGCAGAGAAGAGAGGAGAATGAAGGGAGGCAGAGAGGAGCAGGGGTAGGGAAGGCTTCCTTACTAATCTCCTGTTCAACCAGGTTATTGCTGCTAGCGGCTGTTACAGAGATAATTCTTCCGAGATTTCAGGTCAACAGAAAATTTTAACGAAAGGGAAAATATCCCCGGAACTTAGGGTGACAATAGGTTAGTGGAGTGTCAAGTGACTCAAACGAGGCCACCAGGATAAGTTGATAATGACGAGGAACAACGAACGAAATGGAAAGTTAGAGGGAGAGAAAGGGAGAGATAAAGGAAGAGATGGAGGGAGGAAGATATATTGAAAAAACAGAGACAGAGAGAGACTGAGTGAGAATAATAATAATAATAATAATATATTTATTTCTACAAGTACATGACAACTAGCTGACCATAGCTGACATGAAAGCCGCTTGTTATACAGAGCATTTCGGGCAAATTAGGTCAATTTTGTCCCCAGGATGCGACCCACACCAGTCGACTAACAACCAGGTACCTCTTTTACTGCTAGGTGAACAGTGACAGCAGGTGTCTTAAGGAAACACGTCTTAATGTTTCCACCCGTACCGGGGATCGAACCACGGACCTCAGTGTGTGAGATGAGTGCGCTAGCAATCGAGCTACGAGACACCTGAAGAAAGATGAGATAGGGGGAAAATGAGATACAGAAAGAATGGAAGGAGAATAGACGAAATATAAAAGGAGGGAGGGAGAGAGAGAGAGGAGAGAGAGAGAGAGAGAGAGAGAGAGAGAGAGAGAGAGAGAGAGAGAGAGAGAGAGGAACGGAGGGGAACTCCTAGCCACACTCCTTGGAGTTACACCTTCACTGAAGAATTGTTCAAAACACTCCATAATACGAAGTAACGGAGACTCCAGCAGTCAGTCTGTGAGATGACTTCTGGTCAGGTCTACTCCAGCAGTCAGTCTGAGAGATGACTTCTGGTCAGGTCTACTCCAGCAGTCAGTCTGAGAGATGACTTCTGGTCAGGTCTACTCCAGCAGTCAGTCTGTGAGATGACTTCTGGTCAGGTCTACTCCAGCAGTCAGTCTGTGAGATGACTTCTGGTCAGGTCTACTCCAGCAGTCAGTCTGTAAGATGACTTCTGGTCAGGTCTACTCCAGCAGTCAGGCTGTGAGATGACTTCTGGTCAGGTCTACTCCAGCAGTAAGTCTGTGAGATGACTTCTGGTCAGGTCTACTCCAGCAGTCAGTCTGTGAGATGACTTCTGGTCAGGTCTACTCCAGCAGTCAGTCTGTGAGATGACTTCTGGTCAGGTCTACTCCAGCAGTCAGTCTGTGAGATGACTTCTGGTCAGGTCTACTCCAGCAGTCAGTCTGTGAGATGACTTCTGGTCAGGTCTACTCCAACAGTCAGTCTGTGAGATGACTTCTGGTCAGGTCTACTCCAACAGTCTGTGAGATGACTTCTGGTCAGGTCTACTCCAGCAGTCAGTCTGTGAGATGACTTCTGGTCAGGTCTACTCCAACAGTCAGTCTGTGAGATGACTTCTGGTCAGGTCTACTCCAGCAGTCAGTCTGTGAGATGACTTCTGGTCAGGTCTACTCCAGCAGTCAGTCTGTGAGATGACTTCTGGTCAGGTCTACTCCAACAGTCAGTCTGTGAGATGACTTCTGGTCAGGTCTACTCCAGCAGTCAGTCTGTGAGATGACTTCTGGTCAGGTCTACTCCAACAGTCAGTCTGTGAGATGACTTCTGGTCAGGTCTACTCCAGCAGTCAGTCTGTGAGATGACTTCTGGTCAGGTCTACTCCAGCAGTCAGTCTGTGAGATGACTTCTGGTCAGGTCTACTCCAGCAGTCAGTCTGTGAGATGACGTCTGGTCAGGTCTACTCCAGCAGTCAGTCTGTGAGATGACTTCTGGTCAGGTCTACTCCAGCAGTCAGTCTGTGAGATGACTTCTGGTCAGGTCTACTCCAGCAGTCAGTCTGTGAGATGACTTCTGGTCAGGTCTACTCCAGCAGTCAGTCTGTGAGATGACTTCTGGTCAGGTCTACTCCAACAGTCAGTCTGTGAGATGACTTCTGGTCAGGTCTACTCCAACAGTCAGTCTGTGAGATGACTTCTGGTCAGGTCTACTCCAGCAGTCAGTCTGTGAGATGACTTCTGGTCAGGTCTACTCCAACAGTCAGTCTGTGAGATGACTTCTGGTCAGGTCTACTCCAACAGTCAGTCTGTGAGATGACTTCTGGTCAGGTCTACTCCAACAGTCAGTCTGTGAGATGACTTCTGGTCAGGTCTACTCCAGCAGTCAGTCTGTGAGATGACTTCTGGTCAGGTCTACTCCAGCAGTCAGTCTGTGAGATGACTTCTGGTCAGGTCTACTCCAGCAGTCAGTCTGTGAGATGACTTCTGGTCAGGTCTACTCCAGCAGTCAGTCTGTGAGATGACTTCTGGTCAGGTCTACTCCAACAGTCAGTCTGTGAGATGACTTCTGGTCAGGTCTACTCCAACAGTCAGTCTGTGAGATGACTTCTGGTCAGGTCTACTCCAGCAGTCAGTCTGTGAGATGACTTCTGGTCAGGTCTACTCCAGCAGTCAGTCTGTGAGATGACTTCTGGTCAGGTCTACTCCAGCAGTCAGTCTGTGAGATGACGTCTGGTCAGGTCTACTCCAGCAGTCAGTCTGTGAGATGACTTCTGGTCAGGTCTACTCCAGCAGTCAGTCTGTGAGATGACTTCTGGTCAGGTCTACTCCAGCAGTCAGTCTGTGAGATGACGTCTGGTCAGGTCTACTCCAGCAGTCAGTCTGTGAGATGACTTCTGGTCAGGTCTACTCCAGCAGTCAGTCTGTGAGATGACTTCTGGTCAGGTCTACTCCAGCAGTCAGTCTGTGAGATGACGTCTGGTCAGGTCTACTCCAGCAGTCAGTCTGTGAGATGACTTCTGGTCAGGTCTATTCCAGCAGTCAGTCTGTGAGATGACTTCTGGTCAGGTCTACTCCAACAGTCAATCATTCTCAAGAGTCAGGTTCTTTTTGAAGTTTGATAAATTTATGTCAAGAAGAACTTGAAGAAGAACTGAGAGAGAGAGAGAGAGAGAGAGAGAGAGAGAGAGAGAGAGAGAGAGAGAGAAACTTAATCGTCCCAGTCAGGCCGTAATTTATCGGAGGAAACTTTGTAATTAATGTTGACCACCCTCACCTGTAAAGGTAAAGGGGGGTTGGGAGAGGGTGGAGAGGTGAGGGATGCAGGAGGGCGAGGGATGGAGAGAATGTGAAGCATGAAAAAAGGATGAAGGGTGAAGAGGAGTACAAGAGAGAGAGAGAGAGACACTGGTCACAGACCGGGCCGCAGGGGCGTTGACCCCCAAACCCTCTCCAGGTATAGAGCAAGGCGCTGCATGTTGCTCCAGGAATCCCGCCACCACCACCACCACCTTGTGACGGAGACCTATCAGATGCGATCCAGTGATCGCCAGCACAGCCCCAGTTTGTGATGTAAGTGTACAAAACTCTATACTACCTGGTACAAGTGTACAAACTCTATACTACCTGGTACAAGTGTACAAACTCTATACTACCTGGTACAAGTGTACAAACTCTATACTACCTGGTACGAGTGTACAAACGCTTACCAAGCATGAGGTGTACTGCAGACTGACAGCACTACACACAGGCTACCAAACAGACCACAACAATGTCACCAAGAACAAACCCAGTTTGACAAGACATATACACACACTACCGAGCAAAAACTTAACAATATAAACAAGCGGAGGCAGCAGGAGCTACCTACAGTAGCCCCCCACTCACGAGTAACTACACTATTTAGTAACGAATATCGAACGAACGATACATCAATTTTTTTCCTGCAACGACAATTTAGAGGAGATTTAAAAAATTTCTTATCAACAAATCTTTTTTTCTTGGGTTATCTTAGATGGAGATAAAAGGTATAAAATACCAACACGAAGGAAAAATAAACACAAAGGCAGCATAATGCGATCCTTCATTGACTACGTCTCGCCCACACAGTGGGCTTTATCAAGTCACAAACAGATGTACCTGGGTAAAGAGTACATGAGTGTATATAATGTGGAGAGTGTTGGGTAGGCTGGGTCTGAGACGCACCCAGGTAGCTCTGTTACTTTATAAAGTCCACTGTGTGGGTGAAATGTACTCAACAGAGGATCCCATTATATCTGTGTTTATTTCCCCACCTTTATCCTAGGTAATTTACACTATGTATTGTGTATTGTACTTATGTGTACCTCTGCCTAAATAAACTTACTTTGGGTCGTTCAGTACAGAAAGTACATGAGAGTACAAAGATAGCAGAGTACTTGAAAGTCCACGCCGAGGCTTTCTGCAGTTTAAAACTATCTACTTTTGCTTATATTAAGAATTATCGTGAATCATGCGTGGGTCAAGGAGGGACCGACAGAGGGTGAAGACTCGAACCTCCGTCCTGTAATCATAGCCAGGTCTTCTGAAGAGTCAAGCCCCTGGGTGTCCTCGAGCTTAATGTCAATACAATTTACAGACCAACTAGTACACACTTTACGTAAAATTTCCCCACCATCGAAATAAGAATTCAAATTCCTTGCATTCTGTGGCTCCACTGTGAGAGACTTTTCCCTGCCATGGCAGGGAGGAACGTCAGTGTGCAGGGGAAATCCTCCAAAGTCCAGGGTAATATTTTTTATCTATTACATGAAAGAGGAAGTTGTGAGAGGAAGGGCGGGGGGTGGCACTCAGGGTGCTACTGGTGGGGTGGCACTGGTGGGGTGGTACTGGTGTTGTCAAGGAGGGGAGGTACTGGCAACTGGCACTGGTGATAACAATAGGAGTGGCACTAGTGGTGTAAGACTGAAGGTGGCACTGGAGTGAGGACAGCGCTAGTGTGGCAATGATGTGGAACCTAGGGATGGGGGTGTCACTGAAGGGTGGACACTACTAGTAGTGGTGGCACGGGGGGGTGGCACTGGAGACAGCGCTAGTGTTAACTGATGGCGGTGATAACACTAGTGGTGGCACTGTGCCACTAACTCCCGATTTTGGCACTATGACAATAACTCTTCCGGTGGTAGCACTGTGCCACTAACTTCCGGTGGTGACACTGGTGATGGCACCACTCATGTGTCATCAAGTTACCCCAATGCTGCCAGACGTAATTCCACTACAGAAGGTTTTAACTACAGGTTAACAAGTGAAACATCTTAACACAAGTCAGGTTACATTAACTAACATCAGAGTCACATATTAACACTGAAGTAGGCACATATATTGCCTCACAGAAAATAAGATCACTCACTATTTTTCTGGCGTCAAAGAAAACGGTTGATAAACAGTAATGGAGTGACTGATCACAGTCACAATTCCAACTGGGTATACGAGTAAGAGGAAATAGGGAGAGTGTAAATTAACACAAGAGTATGTGACTAGGGTGAAGGGGTAAGCCAGTGGAAGGCCTCGATCAGATGACCAAAAGCTCCAGCTGTGGGTCATCAAATGACTAAGACCCACCTCAGGAAGCACTTGATCCTATTTCCTGACAAATCTTACCAAACCTAAGTATGTAACTAGGCTCAATTAGGGTAAACACCAGCTTTTAATATCTTAACAAACGTCAATAAAGGAACGCAGAACGCATGAAAGAATTCTCCGTTAAGAACATACGCAACGCACATAAACTGAGGAAATTTCTAAGGTGTAAATCTATCAATTTGTATCATAATCTTCAGCAGTTATCTAATGTTTGGGTGGGTGTTAAGGGTTCCTGCGACTGCCGCATCAATTTATTTACAAACGAATCAGGTCACTGGAATATTTGGTCTCGATAAATTTCCACACAAACTATTATTGTATAAATCACCGGTAATATAAAGTGAGATGCAGACCAGAATTCTGGGAAAAATACGAATGGGGAATAAGCACACTGCGATGGAAAAAGGAGAGAGGAAGAGTCGAGATGATGACAGAACGCCTCTACACCTGTCAAGATAAAACAACGCTTCTACACCTGACAAGATGACAGAACGCCTATACACCTGTCAAGATGACAGAACGCCTCTACACCTGTCAAGATGACAGAACGCCTCTACACCTGTCAAGATGACAGAACGCCTCTACACCTGTCAAGATGACAGAACGCCTCTACACCTGTCAAGATGACAGAACGCCTCTACACCTGTCAAGATGACAGAACGCCTCTACACCTGTCAAGATGACAGAACGCCTCTACACCTGTCAAGATGACAGAACGCCTCTACACCTGTCAAGATGACAGAACGCCTCTACACCTGTCAAGATGACAGAACGCCTCTACACCTGTCAAGATGACAGAACGTCTCTACACCTGTCAAGATGACAGAACGTATCTACACCTGTCAAGATGACAGAACGTCTCTACACCTGTCAAGATGACAGAACGTCTATACACCTGACAATCTCAGCAAGTACAGATGCTGAACTTTCAAAGCTGAACGGGAAAGACCCGTCATGGTGGTGTATCACAGGCGCCTTCCACCTCCAGCTAAAAACCTCCCTACATTATACCTGGAGAATACCGCAGCAGAATCACCAGGAGGGTAAACTGGCAACGAGATATTGGGACTGAATATCATACAGCACCATCACAAGCACCACCACCATCACCATTAACATCACTATCAAGACAACGTGGTCACCAGAGACCATGACAATGATGTCTTAAATTTTCTTGCTCAAAAATCAAACTATCAGAAGTGTCACTAACTTGACGATCAACGATATAAAGAAGAGTACCAGTAGCGACGTGTGGGTGTTGGGCGAGTGTGGGTGGAGGGTGGGTGGAGTGTGGGTGGAGGGTGGGTGGAGGGAGGATGAGCCAGGAATAAAGACAAAAGCTCTCGTACATTATTAAAACCTTTTTTTTCAAAAATTTCCTTCCCAGACTCCAGAAACAAAAGACTATCTAGACAACTTTTTCAGAGAATTCTATATTAAAACAAGCCGGAGATTATACCCTAAGTTACATTATATATTCTTATTATAAAATAATAATAATAATAATAACAATAATAGCAATAATATCAATAAGGATAATAATAGCAGTAATAATATAACGCATACCAGAATATTTCTACCCAGAGAACACACACACTTGTTGTCATCTCTGCACATGATTGACCTTAAAGGCTGTATTTCTCTCAGAGTATATATGCTGAGTTCCCTTTTAATCCCTAAAATATGGACCGAAGTATTTTTGTCTGGTGGTGAAGAGGCTACGTGCAGCCTTAATGCCCCTGGTGTAGTCGACAGGCTTGAAACTACATTAACCAGGTAATGAATGTTCCTTCATCAGGTATAAGATTATTAACAGAATTGTGGAAAGTGAAATCAAGCATATACCAGCCCAGCAGCTGGAGTTCAACCTGTCAAGAGAAACGACCCAGCAGCTGGAGCTCAACCTGTCAAGAAAAACAACGACCCAGCAGCTGGAGCTCAACAAAGGCACCACACACCATTAGAGCTCTCTGGCGATTTAATTCGTTTACAGAGGAAACTCACTAACTGGGGGTGTCCAAACTGCTTTCTCAGTGTCCAGTATTGAAGGTGGCGCAGGAGAGTGCCTCGCTGCCAGTCACTATAATAATACACTATAATAATAACCCTCAGTGTTACGTGTGATCAATGAGCAAAATTGTCATGGTAAATCTTGAGAAGGCAGCTACTGCCATCATTGTAGCTGTGTCAGCTCTAAGATGCTTCTGACCGAAAACACAGCTAGACACAGCTAGATCTCTCCTTGAGAAGGCAGCTACTGCCATCATTGTAGCTGTGTCAGCCCTAAGCTGCTGCTGACCGAAAACACAGCTAGATCTCTCCTTGAGAAGGCAGCTACTGCCATCATTGTAGCTGTGTCAGCCCTAAGCTGCTGCTGACCGAAAACACAGCTAGATCTCTCCTTGAGAAGGCAGCTACTGCCATCATTGTAGCTGTGTCAGCTCTAAGCTGCTGCTGACCGAAAACACAGCTAGATCTCTCCTTGGCTTCAGTGTGGGATGATCAGTCCTCCAGGTCGGCTGCAGTTTTCCAAGTATTCCTGACAGCTTGTGCTCGGCCAAAGCGCCTGGCCAATGTGAGGTAAACAAGTTTTACCCTTGAAGGGGAGTGGTAGCCCCGATTACCTAGATCAAGAGCCCTTCACCGGCACTGAAGCTCCTGCCCCCTCCCATAAAGAGGGAAAGGGGATGAGGTTGGGGCAGTGGAAGGAAGTTGGGGGTATTTGGAGAAGTAGGAGTGGCAGTAGGAAGCAGGGGGTAGAATTAGGATGTAGGGGTGAGTGCATGTAGGAGGTAAAAGGGTAGAGGTGGGATGTAGGGGGTAAGAAAGGGGAAGGGGGAAGAAAGGGGAAGGGGGAAGAAAGGGGAAGGGGGAAGTAAGGGGTAGGGGGTGGAGTCAGTAATATAGTTCATGTCCCATCTGGAACATTGCCAAGGGTCAATAATTTCCTCACTAGTTATGTGGCTTCCCTCTTTCTCTTGCCTCCTCCTCCATTTCGCCATAATCCTCCTCTTCCTACTCCTTTCCGTCCTCCTTTTCTCCGTTCTTCTCTGTTTTCGTCCTCTCTCTCCACCCTTCTCATTTTCTCTTTCTTCCTTTTCCTCCTGAACTCTAAATCTGTAATTTTTAAGAGGGCACAAATGAGAGAGAGCTTTCAGTGTGTACGTATGTTGAGTACCAGCACAACCTTCACTCACCTCTCACTCACTCAACCTTCACTCACCTCTCACTCACTCAACCTTCACTCACCTCTCAACAACACCAATATACGCAGGTCGTGGTTGTAAATGCAATGGTGATACCCACAACCTGTGGATGCTTTTAAGTTGGAAAAATTTAGATTCAGGAAGGATATAGGAAAGCACTGGTTTGGTAATAGAGTTGTGGATGAAAATAAATAGTATAAAATACCGACACAATGGAAAGATAAACACATAAGCAGTATAATGTGATCCTTTATTGACAACGTTTCGCCCACGCAGTGGGCTTTATTGAGTCACAAACAGATCTGTGGATGAGGAACAAACTCCCGAGTACCGTCATAGAAGCTAAAACGTTGTGTAGTTTTAAAAATAGGTTAGATAAATACATGAGTGGGTGTGAGTTGCACCTGACTAGCTTGTGCTACTAGGTCAGATACCGTATTCCTTCCTTAAGTGAATGTGACCTGACCTGACTAGGTTGGGGCATTGACTTAAGCCGGTAGGAGACTTGGACTTGCCTCGCATGGGCCAGTAGGCCTGCTGCAGTGTTTCTTCTTTATGTTCTAATGACATTTCGGTACGTCTTGGACCATTCAAAAGTCACACTGAGAGGAGAGAGTGAGGGAGTCAGTATATACGGGCGAGGTGGACAGGAACGGGAGAAGTAGACGAGGATTAAGTAGTGATAGTGGTAATGCTGGTAGAGGAAGAAGTGGCAGTGGTAGTAGAGAGTAGGGAGAGTAGTTTATGCAACGAGTGAAAGGACATTTATTCACTGGCTTCATCAGTGTCGACCTGACACACCACGGTAATTTGATAATAGTATATAATACCGACAAGTTGGTAAGACACTTGTACAACAGTTAGGTATCTTTATTCTGAAACGTTTCGCCTACACAGTAGGCTTCTTCAGTCGAATACAGAGGAGATAGCAGAAGCAGTAGAGATGTAAAGACGATGTAATCAGTCCCAGAAAGCGTAAAAAACGTAACTTTGAGGTGGTCAGTCCCTCAGCCTGGAGAAGAGTTCTGCTCCATGGAAGAGAACTTTAAAAGGAAACTACAAGGTGACCTTCAATCCTTCACGTTACTAAAAAGAGACTACAAGGTGACCTTCAATCCTTCACGTTACTAAAAAGAGACTACAAGGTGACCTTCAATCCTTCACGTTACTAAAAAGAGACTACAAGGTGACCTTTAATCCTTCACGTTACTAAAAAGAGACTACAAGGTGACCTTCAATCCTTCACGTTACTAAAAAGAGACTACAAGGTGACCTTTAATCCTCCATGTTACTACAAAGAGACTATAAGGTGACCTTCAAAATCTTTAAGTTTAGTATCTATGAAAATTCAGTACTTTAATAAGTGACTGGATAAACACTTTACAAATACAGAATTCAATTAGAGTCGAGGGTGCGAGCTGAATACAATGAAGGGAGGATGCGAGCTGAATACAATGAAGGGAGGATGCGAGCTGAATACAATGAAGGGAGGATGCGAGCTGAATACAATGAAGGGAGGATGCGAGCTGGATACAATGAAGGGAGGGTGCGAGCTGGATACAATGAAGGAAGGATGTGAGCTGAATACAATGAAGGGAGGATGTGAGCTGAATACAATGAAGGGAGGATGCGAGCTGAATACAATGAAGGGAGGATGCGAGCTGGATACAATGAAGGGAGGGTGCGAGCTGGATACAATGAAGGGAGGGTGCGAGCTCGATACAAGTCATGGTACCACTGGTGGTAACCAGTGGTACCATGACTTGTACTCACCTATATGTACTTACCTATATGTGGCTGCAGGGGTCGATTCACAGCTCCTGGGCCCGCCTCTTCGGTGGTCGCTACTAAGTCCACTGTCTCCCTGCTGCAAGAGCTTTATCGTACCTCATCTTAAAGCTATATTAGAATCCTGCCTCCACTATTTCACTGTACTCACCTAGTTGTGGTTGCAGGGGTCGAGTCATAGCTCCTGGCCCCGCCTCTTCACTGTGTGTGTGTGTGTGTGTACACTCATCTACTTGTGGTTCCAGGGGGTCTAGTATCATCTCTGACCTTGCCTCTCACACACACCGGTCGCTACTAGGTTCACTGTCTCCTGTCTGTGTGAGCTCTATGGCTCCTGCCTGTGCCACTCCGCTGCCCATGTCGTTCCTGACAACTCTGAAGCACAAGAAATACTTTCTAACATCCCTCTGATTCATCTGCGTTTTCTGCTTCCAGTTCTACCCTCGTGTATCTGTTGGCCGCCTCTCAAACAACCTGTCCCTCCCACTTCCTTTCAGAATTTTGTATGTTATTGTCATGTCACCCCTGGTTCTTCGACTGTCCATCTGCCTGTCCGTGCCTCTCAGGCACCGCGTACGTGAGAGGTACAAACGGGGGTCACGTGACTTAAGGCTTGGCCAGGAAGCCTGCCCACAAAATGGAGGTATAACAATATAGTATACTACACAAGTATTACACTGTTGACATGCTTGACCAGGTATGGCCTCCATACTGGTGCCACATGCTGCAACATGAATCACTGTTGATTTTTTTCAAAGCTAAACTCAGATTTGCCAGACGAGCATTTACTGCCGAGGTTATTTGGTTGATGTGCGCCTCAAGACGATATGCTCGGTGCTCTGCTCACCCCGGGGTCTTTCTCACTGAATGAGAGGTTTGTCACGTTTTTCTAGTGAGGCAACGCGTTTCGCCCTTTCCCCACCTTTCCTTCTCACCTAGTTTCCTGCCGGCAAAGTTTAAAGCAGTGGAGGGCGGGGACAGAGCCTTCTGCTATAACGAAAGGCGTAGAAATAGCCGGCCTATTCTTATTTCTCTGCAAATATTGGAATACAAGGTACTCTAATATCTGGCCTTCCCATGCACTATCATATACATATGCATACTCTCTCTCTCTATGTTGCTTTACAAATACAACCAACAGACAACACATATCCAGCACAACATAATGTGTTTCGTCAAGGACACAAGAACACACAAGTTCGGCTCTCCCGTAAAACTTCTTTTATTTTCTGGAAAACAAAGCACGTCGGCTTTTCCTGTATTGACTATTGTTTTTCGAAGGCAACGCAGGAAGCAGGAAGAAAAACAGGACGAAGAAGACAAAAGGAGGAGGAAGGAGGATGAGTTGATAACTGGAAGAGTAGAAGAGGAGGACTAGGATAAAGAAGGGATGAAAAAAAGGAGGAGAATGAAGAGGAAGAAAATAATAATTAATGAAAGGAGACGAAAAATAGTAAGAGGGAGATGGTGAGGTGGAGAAGAAAGGTAAGGAGAATAGGAGGAAGAAAATGAGAAGATGCGATTTCGAGAACAAGCATTACTTCTGGCATTTTAAACTAAGGAAGAGGAGGAGGAGATGGAAGAAAAGGTAGAAGACTAACACGAAAGGTGTGAGCAGTGGGGTATTATATGAAGACTACAGGAAAGTCTTGGATGAAGAGGAGGAAGAAGAGGAAGAGGAGGACTAGGAAGAAACGAAGAAACGACTAACGTGGTTGCAAGTGTTTCTAAAGCTACGACACAACGATAATTTTGCAGTGAGGTCTCCTGAGTAGTAGTGTACACACACATACACACACACACACATACACACACACACACACACACACACCAAGTCCATTCCACGTACCAGTCAATTCCAACTCCACCACCCAGACTCACCCCACCAATCCACTTACTTAATCCCTCCCAGTGAACTTCTCCAACCAATCCCTACCAATCAAACCTCGCCTTATACTGCCCACCACCCCAGTCCAGTGTAGGATCCCCACTAATACCAGGCATTTACTGCCTACAAAACCTTTCATCTTCTCTCTACGTGTGTAGATAGTGTAAGATAGACACACTATATTCTCTCCCTCCGTGGTGGCACCAGTGTTGTCTAGTTCTTACAGACAGAGTAGGGAACTTCTCTCTGCCACAGCTGTCACAGACATAGGAACTTCTCTCTGCCACAGCTGTCACAAAGATAGGAACGTCTCTCTGCCACAGCTGTCACAGACATAGGAACTTCTCTCTGCCACAGCTGTCACAGACATAGGAACTTCTCTCTGCCACAGAAATAGGAACTTCTCTCTGCCACAGTTTTCTCTGCCCTGTCTGACTGGACAGTGACACAACAGTGATCAGGGAACGAAGGATCGAGCCTCCACCAGTCCTTGAGCTGAATGATCCACACAGTTTCAAGCATTTCATGAACTATAGTTAATGTGATTTGACAGATGATGTGACCACCTGACTGACAGACGGAGGGAGAGAGCGAGGGAGAAAGCCCAAGGGAGAAAGGGACAGGGGTAACAGAAAGAACGAGGGAGAAATGGAAGTGAGGAA
The DNA here is from genome assembly GCA_009830355.1 of Cherax destructor. Classification (NCBI taxonomy): domain Eukaryota; kingdom Metazoa; phylum Arthropoda; class Malacostraca; order Decapoda; family Parastacidae; genus Cherax; species Cherax destructor. Next base: position 553,810 of record WNWK01000122.1, read on the forward strand.
GAGAGGAGGAAAGAGGGAGAACTAGAAAGATAGAGAAGAGGAAATAGAGGGAGATCAAGTGAGGAAGAGGAAGAAATGAAGGAAGTGGGAAGGAGGGAGGAAGAATGAGGGAGAGAGTGGGGGAGAGGAAGAAGGAAAGGGAAAGATGGAGGAAGTGTGGAAGAGAAAGGTGGTAAAGTAGATAGATGGAGAGAGTGGGGAAGAGGAAGAAGGAAAGGGGGAGATGGAGGAAGTGTGAAAGAGGAAGAAGGAAAGGGGGAGATGGAGGAAGTGTGAAAGAGGAAGGAGGAAAGGGAGAGAGATGAAGAGAGAGCCTCTCAACTCGTCCTGCATTCCAAGCGGCTCATTATACAGTTGACTGACGGTGTAAATTCTCAAACCTTTAAATTTTTTTCCAGTCGTGTGAGTGTAGCGTCTCAAGAGTGTAGGATCCAGTCTCAAGAGTGTAGGATCCAGTCTCAAGAGTGTAGGATCCAGTCTCAAGAGTGTAGGATCCAGTCTCAAGAGTGTAGGATCCAGTCTCAAGAGTGTAGGATCCAGTCTCAAGAGTGTAGGATCCAGTCTCAAGAGTGTAGGATCCAGTCTCAAGAGTGTAGGATCCAGTCTCAAGAGTGTAGGATCCAGTCTCAAGAGTGTAGGATCCAGTCTCAAGAGTGTAGGATCCAGTCTCAAGAGTGTAGGATCCAGTCTCAAGAGTGTAGGATCCAGTCTCAAGAGTGTAGGATCCAGTCTCAAGAGTGTAGGATCCAGTCTCATGAGTGTAGGATCCAGTCTCATGAGTGTAGGATCCAGTTTCATGAGTGTAGGATCCAGTCTCATGAGTGTAGGATCCAGTCTCATGAGTGTAGGATCCAGTCTCATGAGTGTAGGATCCAGTCTTCTGGACGTAGGATCTAGACGAAGTTAAGGACCTTCCAGAATATACTGCATAGTGCTAAGTTCTTGAAAAAATAGTTTGTGAACTATGAAAATAATAAGCTAAGTCGGGTCACCTAGCTACCTCGACAGAATACAACAACCTGTCTGTCTTAGTGTAACACGGAGGAAAGCAGACGAGACAGACACTACACAGACACGAGGCAGACACTACACAGACACGACAAAGAATCTAAACAGACCCGAGGGAGCCACAAGACTAATACGAGACAGACACAATCTCAGCACTGTGTAAAAATCTCAGCCTCTGTGAGCCTGAACAATATCTCCACCATAAACACTTTTCAACCACAGACTATATGAAATTTAGAGGCAATAAATACTCCCTGAAGTCTCTCGGCTGACATAACGTATGACCATTTATTTACCCTAACCATCACCACCATACCTATCACCACGTTACCATGTCACCACCATTCCCATCACAATTTCACCACCATTCCTATCACCATTTCACAACTAACGTACAACTTAAAAGAGAAAATTTAAGAGGACGTTTAAGTCAGTTTTGTATCTTTGCGAAGACGCGAGTGACAGTACTCTTGGTACTCGTCCCGTGTACCGTCCCAGTTAGCATGTGTACTTGAGTTACAGGTGTTTTCTGTCGCGTTACAGGTGTTCTCAATCGCGTTATAGGTGTTCTCTATCGCGTTACAGATGTTTTCTATCGGTTACAGGTGTTCTCTATCGCATTCCAGGTGTTTTCTATAGCATTACAGATATTATCTATCTCTGGAACCTGTACTGAATCATTCTTATCCTCTTTCTTCCATTCTACTTACCCCTCCTACCTCCATCCACCCTTTCTCCCTCCCGCCCTCCTTGTTCCATCCCCTACTTCTTTTCCCTACTTACCACTCCTTCCTCCTTCCTCCCTCCATGTTGCATCTACTCCCTGTTCATCCCCTCCTTCCATTCCTCACTGTTGCATACTCCTTCCCTGTTCATCCCCTCCCTAAATGTTCATTACCTCCTTCCCACCCTGTCATTCCCTCCCTAAATGTTCATTACCTCCTTCCCACCCTGTCATCCCCTCCCTAAATGTTCATTACCTCCTTCCCACCCTGTCATCCCCTCCCTCAATGTTCATTACCTCCTTCCCACCCTGTCATCCCCTCCCTCAATGTTCATTACCTCCTTCCCACCCTGTCATCCCCTCCCTCAATGTTCATTACCTCCTTCCCACCCTCAATTTTCATTACCTCCTTCCCTCCCTGTCATCCCCTCCCTCCTTCCCTCCCTGTCATCCCCTCCCTCCTTCCCTTCCTCCTTCATATAATTACAGAGTGCCAGTTAGCCTGGAGCCACGATATAAAAGGCGTCTTCCCGCAGCTTCTGTCTTCGCTCAGACTGCCCTTACGTAATGAACAATGTGTCACTCATACCACTGAACCAGTGACGTCAACCATACCACTGAACCAGTGACGTCAACCATACCACTGAACCAGTGACGTCAACCATACCACTGAACCAGTGACGTCAACCATACCACTGAACCAGTGACGTCAACAATACCACTGGTCCAGTGACGTCAACCATACCACTGGTCCAGTGACGTCAACCATACCACTGAACCAGTGACGTCAACCATACCACTGAACCAGTGACGTCAATCATACCACTGAACCAGTGATGTCAACCATACCACTGAACCAGTGACGTCAACCATACCACTGAACCAGTTACGTCAACCATACCACTGAACCAGTGACGTCAACCATACCACTGAACCAGTGACGTCAACCATACCACTGGTCCAGTGACGTCAACCATACCACTGGTCCAGTGACGTCAACCATACCACTGGTCCAGTGACGTCAACCATACCACTGGTCCAGTGACGTCAACCATACCACTGGTAATGACGTCACCCATACCACTGGTCCAGTGACGTCAACCATACCAGTGGTCCAGTGACGTCAACTATAACACCGTACTAGTGACACCACTGAAGTCTTCTTCAGCAGTCTGCTGAAGAAGACCTCAATGTAAGGGCGAAATATGCAGCACTTCTCTTACCAGGAGTTGCACTTTCTATATGTGAGTTGCCTGTGGTTGATAAGTGGTGACTTTCCTGTTCATTATCTCTCTTTATACAGGGTTTTACAAGGTTAGGCTAGGTCTCTGTCTCTCCTACATGATTCTGGGTCAATAATTCTCCCACGTGTCAATATCTGCCGATACCAACCAAAATAAATCCATGTTGTGACCCATCGATTTTAATGTCGAGTCTTGAGGACGCTACAGCACCTCAACACTCAAACAGAACACAAGGAATAAAAATAATCGTTATTATTATAAGCAGAAAGAAGCGCTAAATCCGTAAGTAGTTATGAGACACCTGAGAAATGTGAGGTAATCAGGAATGACTCGAGAAAGGGAAAGGTTGCTAGTTCCATAGGTCAAGAAAATAATGTGTATTTGCACTGGTTTAGTACTGCGTTGCTTTCAAGATTCGTCACATGATTCTTCATCGTCATTTCAGAGTTAAATTTCACCCTCAGGATACCAGCTTCATCGCTGGGTGCTAGCTTTGGTGTAAAGCTGGGTATTAAGCTGGGTGTTTTACCACAGCTCCAGGGACACCCTCATCCTGTTTACAGCTCTTGGTCCCTGAGCTAAGCTCTTTATTTTATCGTCTGTCCATCTACCTACCTTTTTCACCTTTCCCTCTCTCTTTCCCACCTTTCTTTCCTCCCCTTCCCGTTTCTCTCTCCTCTCCCACACACACATAAATCCAGATGTACGCCTGCAAACCCTTTTGGGGCCTAGTTCCTGGGCCTTTTGTGTATCCACATGCTCTTGCGTACCCTCCACGGCCACTGGTGGCAAAATCTAATCACACACCTCCCTCTCAGTGCCTCCACTCTCTCCATCCCTGGCCTTCCTCCTCCTCCTCCTCCTCCCTCTATACAACATACAGATGATTCCAGCATCATCAAGTATTTAAGGTAACCTTTCCACGAGGTAACCTTTCCACAAGGTAACCTTTGACCACCACCACCAATGCTAACACCACCACTACTACCACCAATGCTAACACCACCACTACTACCACAATTATCGCTGCTAGGCAAAACCAAATTACATATTATGCTAGACTTATATGGGGTCAATCAGTGCTAGGAGTGATGAAGGCTCGATCCTCTGTCCGGTAATTACAGACTGTTGGTGATGGCCAGAAGATTAAAAAGAAGAGGGTCTCTTTTTTTTTTTTTTTTTTGCTTGAAGGAGGCGACAAGGAAGGTCAGCTGACATGACTTACACATGACTTAGACAAGCACCCAGGTTGTTGAAGGTGACCCCTCGTGTATGTAACATGACTCTCTCTCTCTCTCTCTCTCTCTCTCTCTCTACACACACTGTCAGTGTAGACCAGGGTTCCCCACAGTGGTCAATATCGACCCCCTAAGGCGAAGGCTTCGATAAATGGCTGGGGGGTCAAAAAGGGTAAGTCAGTACATGGTTGAAGCTGGTTTTAGCCATGCAAATGCAATTCCAACTAATCAGGGGAACAGATTGGACCTGGAAGAGCCTGGTGACTTACCACTAAAATTCACCAATCACTCGGCACCATACACCTCTACGTCGTGTTGAAAATGGTATAAATTATTGACAAGTTGAAGATTAAGACACATGAGCAACAGCTGGGTATCTTTATTGATGAAACGTTTCGCCCACACGGTAGGCTTCTTCAGTCAAATACAGAGGCAGCAGGTGTAGTAGTGAAATGAAGATGTAATCAGTCCATCAACCTCGGAGAAAAAAGGATTTGTGGTGGTCAGTCCCTCAGCCAACAAGGTGTTCCGGGACCAGGAGCTGCTGCTCACATGCAACTAATGTGTAGTGTTGTGAAACCTGAGGCTCCAGCAAGAACACTAGATCAGAGAGTCTCCAGCAGTGGCTGGAGGCTCTACTGAGGCTCCAGCAAGCACACTCTAGATCAGAGAGCCTCCAACAGTGGCTGGAGGCTCTACTGAGGCTCCAGCAAGCACACTCTAGATCGGAGTGTATGGGTAGTGAGTGTACGAGTGTGTGGGGGAGTGAGAGGAGGAAAGAAGGGAGCATATGGAGAAGGAGAAGGGAGCATATGGAGAGGGAGGGGGAGGGAGGGAAGTGGTACATGGTGAGAAAGAATCGGGGAAAGATAGAAGGAAGAACCTGGTGAGTGAGAGAGGAAGGGAGAGAGAGAGAGAGAGAGAGAGAGAGAGAGAGAGAGAGAGAGAGAGAGAGAGAGAGAGAGAGAGAGAGAGAGAAAAGGGGTCATGGGGGTGGAGGGCCAACAGTTGCAGTAACCTTTACCTAGCTACAGCACACCAGCCTTGAAAGTTTGAAGTCGACCGGATGAAGCGTGCTCAAAGCATCAATTTAAACCTTGTGGGAAGACAATAAATCTCTGCCATCCACTTAAAGGCGCCACAAACATTGTTACTAAACGAAACAAGAATAACTATAAACATTTTACTCCAGGATAATAATAACCCAATAAACATTGTTACTAAAGGAGACAAAAATAACTAAGACAGACAAAAATAAAGGAGACAAGAATAACTAAGACAAAGAGAGACAAAAATAAAGGAGACAAGAATACCCTCAGTCATGTTCTATTCTGAAAGACAACAATAACTTTATAGATTGTCTCTTCCAAGATACAACAATACTGTAGCCAATAACACCTTTATGAACCTCGCCTAGAACAACAGTGGGTCGTGAATAGTCAATAAACCCTTCATAAACCCCACCTAGAACGTCAGAGGGTCAGTAAAACCTTCATAAACCCCATCTAGAACATCAGAGGGTCGTGAATGGTCAATAAACCCCACCTAGAGCATCAGAGGGTCGTAAGTGGTCAATAAACCCCATATAAACTCCACCTAGAGCATCAGAGGGTCGTAAGTGGTCAATAAACCCCATATGGAGAATCAGAGGGTCGTGAGTGGTCAATAAACCCTATATAAACTCCACCTAGAGCATCAGAGGGTTGTGAGTGGTCAATAAACCCCATATAAACTCCACCTAGAGCATCAGAGGGTCGTAAGTGGTCAATAAACCCCATATAAACTCCACCTAGAGCATCAGAGGGTCGTGAGTGGTCAATAAACCCTACATAAACCGCACCTAGAGCATCAGAGGGTCGTGAGTGGTCAATAAACCCTTGGTTCTCCCCCTGCATGACTGCAAATAATACATTATTGACACGACTCTGGTAAGCCTCCGTCTCTGGTGTTGACTGAAGCCTGACGTACGATGCATGACACGTCCACTCACTTCCACTCATTTCATCATCATTAAGAATATTATTCAGTAATAATATTAGTATTATTATTATTACTAGCATTATTATCTGCACTGTCATTATCTTTACTGATATAATCACCAGTAAATCTGACATGGATTTCAAAATTTCCCTTATTTTTTACCCTTGTAAGTGGTAAAGGCACAAGTATTAATATAGAAGCCCTTACTGACGACGTTTCGCCCACGTAATGGGCTTCATCAAGGCCACTACCTACCCGGGTGAGTGTGGTGCCGACGGCCATGTCTGTGATACTCTGAATTTCATATAAGATTTATTACAAACTGTTTTGTATGGGAATGGTGTTACACAATCCTCCCAGACTCAGGCTACGGAGGTTACACTACGCTAGTACAGTTTACAATGGAGTTTTCTTATTCATCTAAAAGGATACAAAGGTATATATATGCTTACAAAGGTATTCAAAGAAGCCAGGGGTCCAGCAGTAACTAGGAATGCTCAAGAGGACAAAGGTCCATCTGCACCACGTCTTTATAACAACGTTTCGCTCAAAGGAAGCTTTAATCATAGCTCTAGTCTACCTAGAGGGTGTTCGGGGGAAGTAAGACTTTCACCTTAGCACGTTTTGCTCTCGAAACGTAGTTATAATAAAGTTTTACGCTGTTTCATACGTCGGTTTCCTCCTTTCTCCCACTCACCTGCACCAGCTGACAAGTGCTGAGAGGCGGGGTCAGGAGCTCGAGTACACACACACACACCTGGACTCAAAACAGGTGTGTATAGTACTACCAATGGAAATTTAAAACACGTGTAAGATTAGTTAAAGCAGATGGGACGCCATGAGCCTGGCTCTCCTCTTGTAGCAGCAAATGTTACACACACACACACACACACACAGCCAAACAATATACACGAGGAGCAGGGGTCACAGAAAGCAAGATACCGTACACACACACACACACACAGCCAAACAATATACACGAGGAGCAGGGGTCACAGAAAAGACTTAACCAGTTCCACAGAGAAAGACAAATAGCTTCAGATAGGAGACTCACAGAACGAGAGAGACAAGGACAGGCGTAGCCAGGGGCACAGAAAGAGAGAACTTCAAAAGCAGACTCAGAGAGAGAGAGAGAGAGAGAGAGAGAGAGAGAGAGAGAGAGAGAGAGAGAGAGAGAGAGAGAGAGAGAGAGAGAGAGAGAGACAGACAGACAGACAGACAGACAGACAGACAGACAGAAGCGGCCTGACAGCCAGAACACATGCTGGTGTATTCAAAGTTACCCACGCAGTAACACTCAGTTATGCCTGAACAAATCTAACTGGAACACGATGGACTTTGTCCCAACAACCATCCCAGTACGCACACACCAGTAACCTCCAGCTCTCTACCCAGTGCTAGTAAACACTACACCGGTAACCTCCCAGATATTTGACAGATATTTGACCGAAGGAACATTGCGCCCACAGCCACTTACCTAGAGTCTACCTGGAGGGTATTCCGGGAATCAAGGCCCCCGCGGCCCGGTCCATAACCACGCCGAACGGACATTGCGCCCACAGCCATTTGGCCGAACGGACAATAGACCTAACGGATAATTAGGTTAGGTTAAGTGATGCATGCCAGTTCGGCCATATGTCCATTCGGTGAAATGTCCAGGAGACCCTAATACAACTACGCACTATATCTGGTGGTCAAGACCACACTGATGGACCATTTATGGTCCTAAGACCCCCACACTTTTCCCAGTATTTTCACCCTTCAAGGTGTCTTGATACCGGTGAAGGGCTCCTGATCCAATGAATTTGAGCAACCTTCCCAGGAGACCAGCGTTAACTCTGCTAGACCAAGACTTGCGTAATACTGGGCTAAGATCTGCGTGGGTCTTAAGCCCTGGGCGGTACAGCCCTACTTCTGAGAAAACTTTCGTAATTAGGGCGACCCTGAAACATCCACGTTCCCTGATGATGAGCCTCTTACCTGCCCCTCAAGGGAGGTTCCTTGACGCTGGTGAGGGGCTCTTGATCTAGGGAACTGGATCTGTGCTCCAGTTCCATGAATTGAGCCTGAATACCTTCCATCCTCCCCCCCCCCTGACAGGCGCTGTATAACCCCAACGGGTTTAGCGCTCCCCCATGATTATAATAACGAGCCTGCTACCACACAACCATCCTACTAATCAACCTACCCACTCACAACCATCCTACTAATCAACCAACCCACTCACTAACCAGCCAACGCAACAATCAACCCAAAATCCACCAACCCGCTCACCTGTGTACCACTAATCAACATCACTTTAATATCTTACAATATGGATTAGTCAAATTTCAGTGTATATACACTGAGAAATATACATCTCTCGGAATATCCACCCTGTGTTACACATTTACCTGGAGAGGGTTTCGGGGGTCAACGCCCCCGTGGCCCGGTCTGAGACCAGGAATTGAGGTGTGCTCTTGTATATGTCGTGCCGAATAGGTAAAACTTGCTATTTTTGGCTTAAAAGCAATGCTCTTCTTGCCGAATAAGGCAAGCGAAAAGTTGTGTATGCAATAATTTCGCAAAAATCATTCTGAACCTAAGGAAAAAAAATGTTTCATTGTCTTTATTATTAAATTATTGTAAAGTTATTTAAAATATATTTAGTTGGATTAGGCTAAATTAAATAGCGCTTGTTATAATAAGGTTAGGTAAGTTTTCTAATGTTCTTTTGGTATAAAATTATTAATTTTTACATTAACATAAATGGAAAAAATATATATCTTTAAACGTATAAGAGAAATTTTTAGAAAGAACTTAATTTTAAATGAGTTCTTGCTAATTGACCAGTTTTACCTATTCGGCACGACATATATATACCGAGACATACGCACATCTTGGAGTATACAGTACATACCGTGTATTCCGCCCTGTTTTTACATCAACCATCGCCCTCTATCAAGCTCGTATTTTATAAACACGAATATAAATTCAGAAGCCATCCTCCGTGGCTTGAACGGTGTGTATAAGCAGGGAGAGTGGACGAGTCTATGACTTCTTGGACTTTAAGTTACGCTAAGTTACAATAAGTTGTCTCTGGAAGGAAGATGTTAAGTACCAATGGTGCGCAGTAGCTTTAGTAAGAGAGAGATAGATAGAGAGAGAGAGAGAGAGAGAGAGAGAGAGAGAGAGAGAGAGAGAGAGAGAGAGAGAGAGAGAGAGAGAGAGAGAGAGAGAGAGAGAGAGATAATGTCAATATCATTCTCCAGTTCAGAATCTTCATTAAGACTGGCGGTGACCGCAGTTACATAACTGTTAACTACTCCAGCAGTGAAATTACCTCCCATCGCAGTGAACCAGCAGCCACTGCTGGTCATTAGCAAGAAACTTGGGCCAATTAACACCTAAATACTACAAGCTGAACAGGGATATTTACATTAAAAACCTTAAAAATACGAAATATGAAGTGAAGAATACTTGCCACACTATATATATATATATATATATATATATATATACAGCAGATCTATCAAAAATTATCCATCATGTCTAAAAAGAACACGAATGAAGATAATCATGCCTACAAATAACATGAGTGAAAGTAATCATGTCTACAAATAACATGAGTGAAGGTAATCACGTATAACATGAGTGAAGGTAATCACGTATAACATGAGTGAAGGTAGTCACGTATAACATGAGTGAAGGTAATCACGTATAACATGAGTGAAGGTAATCACGTATAACATGAGTGAAGGTAATCACGTATAACATGAGTGAAGGTAATCACGTATAACATGAGTGAAGGTAATCACGTATAACATGAGTGAAGGTAATCACGTATAACATGAGTGAAGGTAATCACGTATAACATGAGTGAAGGTAATCACGTATAACATGAGTGAAGGTAATCACGTATAACATGAGTGAAGGTAATCACGTATAACATGAGTGAAGGTAATCACGTATAACATGAGTGAAGGTAATCACGTATAACATGAGTGAAGGTAATCACGTATAACATGAGTGAAGGTAATCACGTATAACATGAGTGAAGGTAATCACGTATAACATGAGTGAAGGTAATTATGTAATTGTCACTCTCTGGGAAACAATTTATCACATTTTAACACCACACACACGCCATGACTGATGAGGAGATGGAGGGATGGAGGAAGATAGGTGAATGGAGGGAAGGAGGGAGTGAGGGATAGATGGGTGGAGATAAAAAGGGAGGGAGGGCGGTTTCTACTGCCGTCAATGGATAGTGGGAGGGAGGGAGGGAGGGAGGGAGGGAGGAAACGAGATGGAAAATAGGTTTGAGGATGTATCACTCTGGTCGATGCAAACTTAATTAAAGAGGCCCGAGAGCTGTAGCTCGATTCAGGCAATCAGTTCGAGGAGTTAAGTGAACGTGCACACACACACACACACACACACACAGAGCAGTCAGGAAGTATAATGACCTGGAGAATGAAGTGCTAGAGGTTCTATACATAGCTTTAAGAAGAGGTACGTCAAGCCTCTCGAAGTCAGGAGTGAACCTAGTAGCAACCAGCGAAATCGCGGGGCCAGCAGCTGAGACTCGACCCCTGCAGCCTCATACAGGTGCCAGGGAGACGAAAGATGAAGCGAACAAAATCTCCACAAGTTAGATGTATGAGGGACGACCTGCGTAATTATAGATAACAGATAATTAACAGCCTCCAAGATACGGCAGTGAGAAATTTGTATGAAGGGATTCTGGCTGCAGTGTCTCCAGGGCCATGCCAAGCTAATCTCAGGTGTGATCTACACGACCTTAAGCCTCGACAGTGACCACGGGCAACATTTTTGGGATAATATTGCTTGGGCATTTAGAACTGAAACTGCAGCTTTAATAGGAATTTTTAACTTTAGCTAAATCGATTTTAGCAAACTGATATATAATCTAGTCTAGTGACTCTTGGAATAGTTCAGAACTGTTTCTTTAAACATTCAGACCAACTACACACTAGAGGAAATAACCTGCTGGACTTGCTCTGGCAAACAAGAATTCTCAATAATGACGATGATGATTAATAATAATAATTAATAATAATAGTAATAATACTAATAATCTTTATTTCTACAAGTACAGATCTAGCTGACATACTGTATAGAACGCCATTCTTATGCAGAGCATTTCCTGCAACTCAGATTAATTTTGTCACCACAATACTACCCACACCAACTGACTAACAGCCAGGTACCTACTTACTGCTATGTGAACAGGGACATCAGGTGTCTAAAGGAAACACGCCTAATGTTTCCACCCGTACCGGGGAACGAACCACGGACACTCAGTGTACGTGCTGAGTGCACTACCACTACGAGACAACTAATAAATAATCTTGAGGTTAATAAAGAGCTTGGAGAAAGTGATCACAAATCACCTAATTATAACAACTCACAGAACAATAACAAAAATGAGGTCCCCAAATTTTTGAGGTATTGAACATGTAGGTCTAACAGAAGTGTAGACTGCTGTAGTGACCTGACTAGGCACCATTCCAGAGGGAGGCCGGATAGAAGGTATACCTGGAGGAGGAGGATTATGTTTGTGGGGTCAATGTAACATCTTCCAGTGGCATTGTATAAGCTGGCTAAGCTTCATATATTTTTAATAGAGAATTTATATCGAATATGGACGACCTTAAATGGACAAACAATAGACTTAAATGTCTTTTGGAAAAAAAAAAAGGCATTTAGAAACAAATGATCCTTCTTCCTTCCCAGCTCTTCTCGCCCTTCCCAGCTCTTCTTACCCATCCCAGCTCTCCTCACCCTTCCCAGCTCTTCTTACCCTTCCCAGCTCTCTTCATCCTTCCCAGCTCTCTTCATCCTTCCCAGCTCTCTTCATCCTTCCCAGCTCTCCTCATCCTTCCCAGCTCTCCTCACCCTTCCCAGCTCTCCTCACCCTTCCCAGCTCTCATCATCCTTCCCAGCTCTCCTCACCCTTCCCAGCTCTTCTTACCGTTCCCAGCTATCTTCATCCTTCCCAGCTCTCCTCATCCTTCCCAGCTCTCCTCACCCTTCCCAGCTCTCCTCACCATTCACACTTCTCTATCTACTTCAACACACTTCCGAAATTCTCTTCTGTCAAACCTAATCACAACATCAAAGGAAATTCAAATGTCGACTGCTGCAACGAGCATGACACAGTGTGACACCTAGTGTGACACAGTGACACCTAGTGTGACACAGTGACACCTAGTGTGACACTTAGCGTAGGACACCTAGTGTGACACCTAGCGTAGGACACCTAGTGTGACACCTAGCGTAGGACACCTAGTGTGACACCTAGCGTAGGACACCTAGTGTGATGCCTAGCGTAGAACACCTAGTGTGATGCCTAGCGTAGAACACCTAGTGTGATGCCTAGCGTAGAACACCTAGTGTGATGCCTAGCGTAGAACACCTAGTGTGATGCCTAGCGTAGGACACCTAGTGTGATGCCTAGCGTAGGACACCTAGTGTGATGCCTAGCGTAGAACACCTAGTGTGATGCCTAGCGTAGAACACCTAGTGTGACACCTAGCGTAGAACACCTAGTGTGACACCTAGCGTAGAACACCTAGTGTGATGCCTATCGTAGGACACCTAGTGTGATGCCTAGCGTAGGACACCTAGTGTGATGCCTAGCGTAGAACACCTAGTGTGATGCCTAGCGTAGAACACCTAGTGTGACACCTAGCGTAGAACACCTAGTGTGATGCCTAGCGTAGAACACCTAGTGTGATGCCTAGCGTAGAACACCTAGTGTGACACCTAGCGTAGAACACCTAGTGTGATGCCTAGCGTAGAACACCTAGTGTGATGCCTAGCGTAGAACACCTAGTGTGACACCTAGCGTAGAACACCTAGTGTGACACCTAGCGTAGGACACCTAGTGTGATGCCTAGCGTAGGACACCTAGTGTGATGCCTAGCGTAGAACACCTAGTGTGATGCCTAGCGTAGAACACCTAGTGTGACACCTAGCGTAGAACACCTAGTGTGATGCCTAGCGTAGGACACCTAGTGTGATGCCTAGCGTAGAACACCTAGTGTGATGCCTAGCGTAGAACACCTAGTGTGAGACCTAGCGTAGAACACCTAGTGTGATGCCTAGCGTAGAACACCTAGTGTGACACCTAGCGTAGAACACCTAGTGTGATGCCTAGCGTAGGACACCTAGTGTGACACAGTGTGATGCCTAGCGTAGAACACCTAGTGTGACACCTAGCGTAGAACACCTAGTGTGATGCCTAGCGTAGAACACCTAGTGTGATGCCTAGCGTAGAACACCTAGTGTGACACCTAGCGTAGAACACCTAGTGTGATGCCTAGCGTAGAACACCTAGTGTGATGCCTAGCGTAGAACACCTAGTGTGACACCTAGCGTAGAACACCTAGTGTGACACCTAGCGTAGGACACCTAGTGTGATGCCTAGCGTAGGACACCTAGTGTGATGCCTAGCGTAGGACACCTAGTGTGATGCCTAGCGTAGAACACCTAGTGTGATGCCTAGCGTAGAACACCTAGTGTAACACCTAGCGTAGAACACCTAGTGTGATGCCTAGCGTAGGACACCTAGTGTGATGCCTAGCGTAGAACACCTAGTGTGATGCCTAGCGTAGAACACCTAGTGTGAGACCTAGCGTAGAACACCTAGTGTGATGCCTAGCGTAGAACACCTAGTGTGACACCTAGCGTAGAACACCTAGTGTGATGCCTAGCGTAGGACACCTAGTGTGACACAGTGTGATACCTAGCGTAGGACACCTAGTGTGATACCTAGTGTGACACCTAGTGTGATACCTAGCGTAGGACACCTAGTGTGACACAGTGTGATACCTAGCGTAGGACACCTAGTGTGATACCTAGTGTGACACCTAGTGTGATACCTAGCGTAGGACACCTAGTGTGATGCCTAGTGTGATACCTAGCGTAGGACACCTAGTGTGATGCCTAGCGTAGGACACCTAGTGTGATACCTAGTGTGACACCTAGTGTGATTCCTAGCGTAGGACACCTAGTGTGACACCTAGTGTGACACCTAGCGTAGAACACCTAGTGATACCTAGCGTAGAACACCTAGTGTGACACCTAGCGTAGGACACCTAGTATGACACCTAGCGTATGACACCTAGTGTGATACCTAGCGTATGACACAGTATGACACGTAACGTATGACAGCATGACACCTATATAATACACATTAAACAGGAAGCATTTTAATTACTAAACAGTTACCTATCATAATAATGCATATTCAAAATGATATCTCCTAAAATGCTGTCTATTCAAAATGCTGTCTATTAGAATGCTACTTATGCATATGCTATCTATTTAAATGCTGTCTATCAATAGCTATGCTGTCTGTCTACCAAAATACTAAAAATATAATATTATCAGTCCCTCTGTCTCTCTCTCTGCCTCCCTGTCTGCCTGCCTGTCTGTGCCTGCCTGTTTGTCTGCCTGTCTCTCTCCCCATAATAATAGAGACAGAACCTTCACTGACAGACTTCCAGGGAGCTTCGCTCCCCACAACGACCTGCCACCCCTCGTCTGCCACTCCCGTCACACCTGCCTCTGTCTCGCCTGCCACCTCATTCACACACACCTGCCATCCATCCGTCTGCCACCACTCCACTCACCATTCCCGACACCACCAGTCTCCCAGTACCATTCCTGACACCACCAGTCTCCCAGTTACCAGTCAGTCTACCTTGTTGATCCCCACCTGTCCCTGGTGCCTACTCTCTCTCTCTCTTATCTTTTATCTCCTCCTCCTTCTAGTAACCAGGAAGATAACAGTGTTGGTCTAGTAACCTGGAAGATACCAGTGTTGGTCTAGTAACCTGGAAGATACCAATGTTGGTCTAGTAACCTGGAAGATACCAGTGTTGGTCTAGTAACCTGGAAGATAACAGTGTTGGTCTAGTAACCTGGAAGATAACAGTGTTGGTCTAGTAACCTGGAAGATACCAGTGTTGGTCTAGTAACCTGGAAGATACTAGTGTTGGTCTAGTAACCTGGAAGATACCAGTGTTGGTCTAGTAACCTGGAAGATACCAGTGTTGGTCTAGTAACCTGGAAGATACCAGTGTTGGTCTAGTAACCTGGAAGATACCAGTGTTGGTCTAGTAACCTGGAAGATAACAGTGTTGGTCTAGTAACCTGGAAGATAACAGTGTTGGTCTAGTAACCTGGAAGATAACAGTGTTGGTCTAGTAACCTGGAAGATACCAGTGTTGGTCTAGTAACCTGGAAGATACCAGTGTTGGTCTAGTAACCTGGAAGATAACAGTGTTGGTCTAGTAACCTGGAAGATACCAGTGTTGGTCTAGTAACCTGGAAGATACCAGTGTTGGTCTAGTAACCTGGAAGATACCAGTGTTGGTCTAGTAACCTGGAAGATACCAGTGTTGGTCTAGTAACCTGGAAGATACTAGTGTTGGTCTAGTAACCTGGAAGATACCAGTGTTGGTCTAGTAACCTGGAAGATACTAGTGTTGGTCTAGTAACCTGGAAGATACTAGTGTTGGTCTAGTAACCTGGAAGATACTAGTGTTGGTCTAGTAACCTGGAAGATACCAGTGTTGGTCTAGTAACCTGGAAGATACTAGTGTTGGTCTAGTAACCTGGAAGATACCAGTGTTGGTCTAGTAACCTGGAAGATACCAGTGTTGGTCTAGTAACCTGGAAGATACCAGTGTTGGTCTAGTAACCTGGAAGATACCAGTGTTGGTCTAGTAACCTGGAAGATACCAGTGTTGGTCTAGTAACCAGGAAGATACCAGTGTTGGTCTAGTAACCTGGAAGATACCAGTGTTGGTCTAGTAACCTGGAAGATACCAGTGTTGGTCTAGTAACCTGGAAGATACCAGTGTTGGTCTAGTAACCTGGAAGATACCAGTGTTGGTCTAGTAACCTGGAAGATACCAGTGTTGGTCAAGTAACCTGGAAGATACCAGTGTTGGCCTAGTAACCTGGAAGATACCAGTGTTGGTCTAGTAACCTGGAAGATACCAGTGTTGGTCTAGTAACCTGGAAGATACCAGTGTTGGTCTTGTAACCTGGAAGATACCAGTGTTGGTCTAGTAACCTGGAAGATACTAGTGTTGGTCTAGTAACCTGGAAGATACTAGTGTTGGTCTAGTAACCTGGAAGATACCAGTGTTGGTCTAGTAACCTGGAAGATACCAGTGTTGGTCTAGTAACCTGGAAGATACCAGTGTTGGTCTAGTAACCTGGAAGATACCAGTGTTGGTCTAGTAACCTGGAAGATACTAGTGTTGGTCTAGTAACCTGGAAGATACTAGTGTTGGTCTAGTAACCTGGAAGATACTAGTGTTGGTCTAGTAACCTGGAAGATACTAGTGTTGGTCTAGTAACCTGGAAGATACTAGTGTTGGTCTAGTAACCTGGAAGATACTAGTGTTGGTCTAGTAACCTGGAAGATACTAGTGTTGGTCTAGTAACCTGGAAGATACTAGTGTTGGTCTAGTAACCTGGAAGATACTAGTGTTGGTCTAGTAACCTGGAAGATACTAGTGTTGGTCTAGTAACCTGGAAGATACCAGTGTTGGTCTAGTAACCTGGAAGATACTAGTGTTGGTCTAGTAACCTGGAAGATACCAGTGTTGGTCTAGTAACCTGGAAGATACTAGTGTTGGTCTAGTAACCTGGAAGATACCAGTGTTGGTCTAGTAACCTGGAAGATACTAGTGTTGGTCTAGTAACCTGGAAGATACTAGTGTTGGTCTAGTAACCTGGAAGATACTAGTGTTGGTCTAGTAACCTGGTTGCTCTAGTAACCTGGAAGAGAAAATAAGAAAACAGAGAACGAACAAAGAAACAACAGGGAACAAGAAAGAGCAGGGAATTAACATTGGAACAACAGGGAACAAGAACAGGGAATGAACAGTGGAACAACAGGGAACAAGAACAGGGAATGAACAGTGGAACAACAGGGAACAAGAAAGAGCAGGGAATGAACAGTGGAACAACAGGGAACAAGAACGAGCAGGGAATGAACAGTGGAACAGGGAACAAGAACGAGCAGGGAATGAACAGTGGAACAACAGGGAACAAGAACGAGCAGGGAATGAACAGTGGAACAACAGGGAACAAGAATGAGCATGGAATGGACAGTGGAACAACATGGAACAAGAAAGAGCAGGGAATGAACAGTGGAACAACAGGGAACAAGAAAGAGCAGGGAATGAACAGTGGAACAACAGGGAACAAGAAAGAGCAGGGAATGAACAGTGGAACAACAGGGAACAAGAACGAGCATGGAATGGACAGTGGAACAACAGGGAACAAGAAAGAGCAGGGAATGAACAGTGGAACAACAGGGAACAAGAACGAGCATGGAATGAACAGTGGAACAACAGGGAATTAACAAAAGCCACCAGAGTGAAACCATTTTTACTTAATCGCTGACTGAAAGAAATTCCCAGGAATCCAGAGTAAATCTGGCGTGACAAGGATCATGTTTGTGAGAGGAAAAAAATATGTATTTGAACCTGTAAATGTCAGCGTGTACCATCAACTGACAGTATATTCAAAGACAGCTGACAAACACTGAATCTGTTAACTACAGCTGACTGTGCTATGTATGATAATCTATGTAATTGTATTTGTGTATACCTGAATATACTTACTAAACCAGTTAACGACAGCTGACAGTCCACACAGACAGCGTGTCAGTGACAGGTTACAGTATAATACAACAGCAACGGTCACACACATAATAAAGGAGGAACACTACAGCAGGCCTACTGGCCCATACTAGGCAGGTCCTTCTCAAACCCAAACCCACTAACAAACATGTTCTCCCAACCCATCATCAATGTTACCCAATGAATAGGCTTTAATAACCCCATTAACATATAAGCATATATTTTCTTCACTGTGAGAGACGGTACCTCCACTGAGTGGCAGCAGACACTGAGGGAAGCGAGGCAGCAGACACTGAGGGAAGCGAGGCTGCAGACACTGAGGGAAGCGAGGCTGCAGACACTGGGGTAGGCGAGGCAGCAGAGGGAGGGCTATGAACCGTTTCACTCCAGTGAAGCAGAGCACAAACGACTCCAACAATTTCATCCAATTAGTATAGTGCCAAGCTTCTACCTCATTATATATATATATATATATATATATATATATATATATATATATATATATATATATATATATATATATATATATATATATATATAGAGAGAGAGAGAGAGAGATATCGCAGTCAGCAGGACTCGATACTGCTTCTGAGACGGACAAGATTCCCGGGCAGCGCTCTAGACCACTCGGCCACACAAATGCCACATAGACTGGGCAGCAGCCTGGTTCACAAGCCATGTTTCATTCCCAGCCCGGGCACGTCAGTGAGCCTCAAGCATGGATTCAAGCTATTTCAATCTCCTCCTGTATGTTCTGACCTCTCAAGCTGCCCCAGTGTATGTGGCATTTGATGGCCGAGTGGTCTAAAGCGCTTCCTGGGAATCTTGTCCTCCTGACTGCGATCTTTCTCTGTATATACCCACTTGTTTCTGCGTGGTGCACTGATATATGTCGCGCCGAATAGGTCATAACCGTGTCCTCCAGGTCATTACCTTGTCCTCCCGGTCATTCCCATGTCCTCCAGAGCATTACTTTGTCCTCCAGGTCATTACCATGTCCTCAAGGTCATTACCATGTCATCCAGGTCATCATCTTGTAATCCAGGTCATCATCTTGTAATCCAGGTCATTAACTTGTAATCCAGGTCATTAACTTGTCCTCCAGGTCATTACATTGTCCTCCAGGTCATCATCTTGTCCTCCATTTCCTTACTTTCTTACTCCTGTTTTCATCTCTCACACTATTCCTCAAAATTGATAATAACTTTCCCCTCTCATCTCCTGTGTTCCTTCCTCCTCCATTTAATCAAACAGGTTGTGTTAATTCCTCGCCTCTTTCCTTCCTCCCTCTCATTACTCAATTCGCCTTTTCCCTAGTTCCTTCTTTTTAGCATCTCTTACTTTTCATGTTTTTTTTCATTACCTACTTGTGTCTACATCATGTACTTGTGTCTACATCATGTACTTGTGTCTACATCATGTACTTGTGTCTACATCATGTACTTGTGTCTACATCATGTACTTCTGTCAATCACTGTGGTGTAAATCACTGTAACAATGTCCAACACATTCATTATTGATGTTACTGATGCGCCAGGCCTGATACAGTAAGTGTCAGGGCCCCAAGACCGTTCAACTGCCTCCCGGCATACATAAAGGGGATTACCAATAGACCCCTGGCTGTCTTCAAGAGGTTAGCTGGACAGACACCTAACGTCAGTACCTGACCAGCCGGGCTGTGGTTCGTACGTTGGATTACGTGCAGCCGACAGTAACAGCCTTTTTGATCAGGCCCTGATCCACACTGAGGTCTGGTCATGGACAGGTTGACCCCTGGAACAACTTACAGGTTGATTAGTGTTCGTACAAGCGTGTGGACAAATCCCTGACCGTCTCACCCACGCCTGTTTCATTACCAACACTGCAAGGAATGGTGTACATGCCTGTCTTCTGGAGACTCCCCGTAATACTCTTAGAACAGGTATACTCCAGACCTAGTAATACCTCCGAGAGTGATGTAACTAGCTTACCATGTTACCTGAGAATGTTTCTACGTTATACGAGAAAGCAAGTTACATAAACAGTAACAATAACAAAAGTATTAATAATAATATTTTTATCACGTAGCCTACTAATCACATGAGCGTAATCAGCGGACGAAGTACGGAATCTCCACAATTCCTTGGGCTGAATGACTCCTCACAGTTCAACACTTCCTATACAACAATACAATAACCTCGTAATTATTTACTGGCTACGTGTCGTACACTACACTTCACCATTCACACTCGCCTCTTACTCTCCTCCCAATATATCCCCACAGCCAAAAATAAGCCTCATTCATTTTTCACTCTCCCCCGAGAATACAGTTGCTAGGTGTCATTCATCTTCGTTATAAATTGTTCAATGGACTGGTCACAACATTTCCTGTCCTCGTTTAACATTACCAAGTCGCCGTCCTCAACTTTCACATAAAAGTGTTTACTACGTAAGTGCTCGCAACACTGCATGAAAAACAAGTTAGACGAGGGTACAGCAGAGAAGAACACTATTGTACTTAGGCATGTTACACAAGGGTACAGCAGAGAAAAACACTACTGTACTTAGGCAAGTTACACAAGGGTACAGCAGAGAAGAACACTATTGTACTTAGGCAAGTTACACAAGGGTACAGCAGAGAAGAACACTACTGTACTTAGGCAAGTTACACAAGGGTACAGCAGAGGACACTGTTGCATTTGGAAAAAACAAGTTTCACGAGGGTACAGCAGAGGAGAACGCTGGTGTACTTGGAAAAGAATACAGCAGAGGTCTTGCAAGTCCACACCGAGACTATCTACTAAGACGAACTATCTACTTCTATCTAGATTAAGGACCACTGTGTATTATATGATTTAAGGGATAGAAAATCAGAAGACTCTCTCCCCACCCTCCGGTCACTGCCGCCATGAAAAACAGGAGGGAAAAATGGCTAGGAATTGACAGGAGACATGGAACTGGATGGAAGACTCGCGGAAAAAACACGAGAGAGCAAAATATGGGAGAAAACTCATGGCAGTGACTAACCAAGGTAGAAACCTTCCTTGGTTTCCTCTACCTCCGTGGCTGGAGAGGCTTCAAACCAGCTTCCACACCCCGTGTACTGCACCTTGCCTTCATAAATCCCTCTCTTCTCAGTATGTAATGGCTCTTCCACAACGCTCCCAACTGCCAGGCACGCACGCACCCAACACACACTCACTGAACACATACATGCAGTGGCGGACCTACATTTTTGGAGGCTTGAAGCTTGAACTGTTATGGGGGGCCCTTCGCAACCCTTTTTCATACAGTAGACCCAAACGTTTTATGCAATGTGGACTAAAGTGGCTTCTGGGGCCCCTCCGGGATTAGGGGCCCTGAAGCTTAATCTTCATTAGTTTCGTAGATCAGCCACTGCATACATTCATGGAACACACACACACACACACACACACACACACACACACACAGCGGGCTCCGCCAGCACTTCCCGAACTCGTAAATCCTCTGTCCGTTCCCAAGTAAAAAAACTTTGGTTACGTCTTTCCTCATTGAGGTGGAAGAAGCAGTGCAGAGTTACACAGTTTCATTAGCGCTAAACCGATTATGGAGATAGCTGCGCCGCTGGAGTAAACACAAACATTCAGTATTTACCATGAACAATACGCGACCCTTTACTAGCCCTATACAACGTTATATTATATATATATATATATATATATATATATATATATATATATATATATATATATATACACACACACGTGTGTGTGTGTGTGGGATCAACTAAACTGTAGCTGGTGTAAGGTTTAACACCACCAGAGGTGTGTGTGTGTTCACTTACACCTACCACCAATACATCTGAAGCCCTTCAAACTACACAGCCAAATATTAATTAATTATTTCTCCACAACCAGCCACCAGCAGGTATCAGACACCACTACTACTTATTACCACTACAAACACCACCACAACTACCACAAACAACACCAATACCTGTTAACACCACCAGTTATTACCACCACAAACCTCTCTCTCTCTCTCTCTCTCTCTCTCTCTCTCTCTCTCTCTCTCTCTCTCTCTGTCTAGCTACACACACTGTGAAACTTCAAGAAGGTAAAGTATCTCTTGGGCTTTTGTTTGAAGAGTCGTTTAAATACTAGACACGAAAAGTCCTCTTTATTCTTCTGTACTCTTGTCTGATTTATGATGTGTGTGTGTGTGTACTCACCTTGTGCTTGCAGGGAGTCGATTCACAGCTCCTGGCCCCGCCTTTCAACTACGGTCCCGTAGCTCAATTGCTAGAGCACTCAGTTCACACACTGAGGTCCAGGAGTCGATCCCCGGTACGAGTGGAAACAATAGGACGTGTTTCCTTAAAACACCTACTGTCCCTGTTCACCTAGTAGTAAAATAGGTACCTGGGTGTTAGTCGACTGGTGTGGGTCGCATCCTGGGGACAAAATTCACCTAATTTACGGGAAATGCTCTATCACAATGGGGTTTCTATATAGTATGTCACTGATGTCACCTATGGTCTGTATACCTTGTACATGTACTTGTAGACTATTATTATTACTAGCCTCCAGGTGACGACCAAACCTACCTACTCTTGAAACTGTGTACAGTGTTTGCCTCCACCAATTTTTTTTAAAAAGCTCGTCCCTGTGGCTCATCTGTCATCTACTCTGTCTTCTGATATACCTCACATTGTATACACTGAGACAACACTCATTGACATTCACCTCACATTGTATACACTGGCTCACCTCACTTGCTATACACTCATGTACACTGGACATACACCTCACTGTGTATACACTGAGACATACACTCACTGTGTATACACTGAGACATACACCTCACTGTGTATACACTGAGACATACACCTCACTGTGTATACACTGAGACATACACCTCACTGTGTATACACTGAGACATACACCTCACTGTGTATACACTGAGACATACACCTCACTGTGTATACACTGAGACATACACCTCACTGTGTATACACTGAGACATACACCTCACTGTGTATACACTGAGACATACACCTCACTGTGTATACACTGAGACATACACCTCACTGTGTATACACTGAGACATACACTTCACTGTGTATACACTGAGACATACACCTCACTGTGTATACACTGAGACATACACCTCACTGTGTATACACTGATGCATACACCTCACATTGTATACACTGAGACATACACCTCACTGTGTATACACTGAGACATACACCTCACTGTGTATACACTGATGCATACACCTCACATTGTATACACTGAGACATACACCTCACTGTATATACACTGAGACATACACCTCACTGTATATACACTGAGACATACACCTCACATTGTATATCCTCATGACTAAAGGTAATACGGTATTAACATTATTGTTGTTGCTCTTGTTGATGTTTTTATTGCTGTTGTTCAACTTCATTTTTATCTTATTATTATTTTATTATCATATAATTATTCTTAATATTATTTTATCATTTAATTATTTTATTTATTATATTATCATTATCATTATTATATTATTATTATCATAGCACATGTATAGGTTACCTTGGATAACCCAAAAAATCAAAGGGACTTATTTCTATTAGGGGTCCTTGTCTACCACTGTCAACATTCACTCTAACAAAAACAAACCAGTCAGCACTCACTGTCCAGGGGGTAACCAAAAACCCACTCTTGTAATATTGATTTTAACCGGAGAAAAAAAAATATACAGCCTTACATAAAATCTTCACGAGTCTGGCCAGGCTGACTCTCGTTAGTGTTACCCCGTTTTCTATGATTTATGGCATACATTTTTCATCTCCCATGACCACCTCCCCTGAGTTCATAGTTTCACACCCATGAACTAAATTTGCTTATCTTTCTTCTTCGCAGAGATTTACACCGAGGTGTGTGTCTCTCAGTGTATATACACCTAGTATGTGCGATTTACACCGAGGTGTGTGTCTCAGTGTATATACACTAAACGTGTGTATCTTTCAGTGTATTGAGTGTATATTTTAATCGTTGTTTCAGGGATCAAAGTATTTTGTGTTTCAATCTGGTTGACATTATTGCAGTTAGCGCCACACCAGACGATGTATCAATCCATCAAGTTAAATTGCAGTTCCAATAAGAGCGAACACCGTGCTCTCTAAACTCTTGAAGACCAAGAGTGGTGTGCTGGTGGTAGTGTGTGTGTACTCGTCTATATGTGGTTACATGTGTCGATTCACAGCTCCTGGTCCCGCCTCTTCGCTGGTCGTTACTAGGTCCACTCTCTCCCTGTTCCATGAGCTTTATCGTATCTTTTCTTAAAGCTATGTATGGATCCTGCCTCCACTGTGTGTGTCTTGCTTCCACTCATTCATAATTTATCTCCACTACGTATCAATTATTATTCTTGTTCTCTCTCCCCCCCACAATTAATTATTGCCTATTTTCTCTACCCCACTTAATAATATTCCTCATCTACTCACTCAAATTTTCTCATTCTTTCTCATCATCATTCTCTACGTCTTTTCCACTCTTTATTTTTCAGTCACTACCTCTAATTTGGTACCAATTTTGTGGCATTATATCTTCACATTTCCTCCTATTTCCCAAGATTTATCTCATTTTTTTTCACATCTGACGTTTGCAGTTCTTGTATTCTGACGTCTGTTACTGATGCTCCATGTTCTTATTTATCGTGGTTCTTCTCTAGTTCTTCCTTCATTATATCTTTCAATTCATCTCTCTCTATCTCCCATCTCAGCAACCACCACCACTACCAATAACGATACCTCTTCCCCCACTATCACCAGTATCTTCCTCACCACTACCACCACCATTACAACAACTACCACAATTACCACCCAGCAGAGAGTGGGAGGGGAAGGGTGTAGGTACGCGCCACTCTGACACTCTTCCCGACCTGAGTGACACAAAGCAATTAACTTTGTGAATCAATCCACGTCTCTTGTTGCCTAGAGGCGTGCATCATCACTGCTGGTTCACCTAGCTCTTGTTGCTGGTTCACCTAGCTCTTGTTGCTGGTTCACCTAGCTCTTGTTGCTGGTTCACCTAGCTCTTATTGCTGGTTCACCTAGCTCTTGTTGCTGGTTCACCTAGCTCTTGTTGCTGGTTCACCTACCTGTTGTTGCTGGTTCACCTACCTGTTGTTGCTGGTTCACCTACCTGTTGTTGCTGGCTCGCCTGGCTGTTATTCCTGGTTCACCCAACCAAACAGAACCTAATCTAATGTAACCTAACCGATTCTAACCTAACTAAACGTAACTCTACCTAACCTAATCCAAACTAACCTAACAACCAAAACCTAAGGTAACAACCCTATTTAACGTAACAACCAAAAGTAACCTAACAACCAAAAGTAACCTAACAACCAAACCTAACAACCCAACAATAAATAAACTTAACCTAATTTTAAATACAGAAAATAAGATTAGGGGAAAAAGTAGAAACGTTATGAAACTGACGTTGATGACCACGTTAATAAGTGACGTTGATGACCACGTTAATAAGTGACGTTGATGACCACGTTAATAAGTGACGTTGATGACCACGTTAATAAGTGACGTTGATGACCACGTTAATAAGCGACGTTGATGACCACGTTAATAAGCGACGTTGATGACCACGTTAATAAGTGACGTTGATGACCACGTTAATAAGTGACGTTGATGACCACGTTAATAAGTGACGTTGATGACCACGTTAATAAGTGACGTTGATGACCACGTTAATAAGTGACGTTGATGACCACGTTAATAAGTGACGTTGATGACCACGTTAATAAGTGACGTTGATGACCACGTTAATAAGTGACGTTGATGACCACGTTAATAAGTGACGTTGATGACCACGTTAATAAGTGACGTTGATGACCACGTTAATAAGTGACGTTGATGACCACGTTAATAAGTGACGTTGATGACCACGTTAATAAGTGACGTTGATGACCACGTTAATAAGTGACGTTGATGACCACGTTAATAAGTGACGTTGATGACCACGTTAATAAGTGACGTTGATGACCACGTTAATAAGTGACGTTGATGACCACGTTAATAAGTGACGTTGATGACCACGTTAATAAGTGACGTTGATGACCACGTTAATAAGTGACGTTGATGACCACGTTAATAAGTGACGTTGATGACCACGTTAATAAGTGACGTTGATGACCACGTTAATAAGTGACGTTGATGACCACGTTAATAAGTGACGTTGATGACCACGTTAATAAGTGACGTTGATGACCACGTTAAAAAGTGACGTTGATGATCACGTTAATAAGTGACGTTGATGACCACGTTAATAAGTGACGTTGATGACCACGTTAATAAGTGACGTTGATGATTACGTTAATAAGTGACGTTGATGACCACGTTAATAAGTGACGTTGATGACCACGTTAATAAGTGACGTTGATGACCACGTTAATAAGTGACGTTGATGACCACGTTAATAAGTGACGTTGATGACCACGTTAATAAGTGACGTTGATGACCACGTTAATAAGTGACGTTATGACCACGTTAATAAGTGACGTTGATGACCACGTTAATAAGTGACGTTGATGACCACGTTAATAAGTGACGTTGATGACCACGTTAATAAGTGACGTTGATGACCACGTTAATAAGTGACGTTGATGACCACGTTAAAAACTGACGTAGAAAATGAGAATGGTGTTGCCTACATATATTAAGAAATATTCTCCCAACTACATGAATGCTAGTTTAAAACTACACGAATATTCGTTCAAAACTATACGACCACTTGTTCAAAACTGGAACTAGAGTGGTGACCCTGACAAGCCAGCTAGACTCAGGCCAGTGGTGACCCTGACAAGCTAGCTAGACCCAGGCCAGTGACCCTGACAAGCCAGCTAGACCCAGGCCAGTGGTGACCCTGACAAGCCAGCTAGACCCAGGCCAGTGGTGACCCTGACAAGCCAGCTAGACCCAGGCCAGTGGTGACCCTGACAAGCCACCTAGACCCCGGCCAGCATCAGCAAACTCTTAACAAGGCAAACTCTGGCTTCCCCAACTTCACCCAAGTGTAACCTTAACAAACGCTGCTGGGTACAATAACGTTGTCTGCCCGGCAGCGGTGTCGTCCATGTCTTCAGAGAGGTATAAGGAGACTTGCCCCTCATACCCAACCCAGGGATTGCGCCCCAGGTGCTTTGGTTGTGAGCCGAAGGCGCTACTTCTGAGTTACTTTGCTCTACACCTGCTACAATCACGCGGTGCTTTCATAATTCCCCCACGATATTCACGTCATTCCCACGATAACCGCAAAATTCCCATGATAGGCCCAAGATTCCCACGCTGCTGGAAGATTCCCACGCTATCTGCAAAATTCCCACACTACCTGTAAGATTCCCACACTACCTGTAAGATTCCCACACTACCTGTAAGATTCCCACACTACCTGTAAGATTCCCACACTACCTGTAAGATTCCCACACTACCTGTAAGATTCCCACACTACCTGCAAAATTCCCACGCTACCTGCAAGATTCCCACACTGCCTGCAACATTCCCACGCTACCCGCAACATTCCCACACTACCAGTAACACTCCCACACTACCTGCAACACTCCCACGATTCCTGACGACTTCCCAATAACACAAGCATCTATATAATATCACTAAGAATGTTCATTCTTCTCTCTCTTTTTACTCAAGGTTAAACAAGGTTAAGGTAAGGGTTCCTAGCTTTATTTATAAGCTAAGAGCTGTTACATCAGCTCATTTAAAAGCCTTGTTACTGTTATGAGACATACAAGTATGGAACAGGATAAAGCTGGAGCCATCTGACTATTTCGTTGATATCATTATGGAATACGAACATGTTTTAAACTCGAGTCATCCTAGGAATAAATGATCTCAGATGTAGCGATGTTCTGGAGAAGGGGACAGTCAGAGTGAAGTTGCTGCTTACTGCCCCTCTTGTATAGAAGCTCACTTCTCGCTGTCCTCGGAGTGGAGCCAATTGTGGCACTTTGACAACATTGGCCTTGTACATAACAGTAAGGCTACCTACATCCCTCCGATGTTGAAGACAGATCTATCCAGGATGGGTCCAGGCGAGAGATGAGGCGTCTTGCTCTGTTCTCTACTCTGTCAAGAAGTCACAGATGAGGTGGGGGACAAGCAATACAAGAAAGTGGTGCATACTTAAGGTGTGAGCGTACTTGTGCCTTGTACTGAATCTTGTAACCTCTATTGTCGAGCAGATGAGAGATACGTCGAAGTGCTGTAAGCTTTTTGGCCGCCTTGTTTGCAAGATTTACAACTTGGTTTTTCATGGTCAGTTTGGAGTCAAATTTCACTCCAACGATATCAGCTTCGTCCCCAGGTACCAACACTCTCCCATTCATTCCTACTACTGCTACCGCATAACCATCATGGTGCCTAGAAACCATCATTTGTGTTTTCTCAGGGGCAAATATTACCTGCCATCGGTTTCCCCAGGCTGATATAGCTCTTAGCTGGTGATTGATGTAGCTTAGAGCAGCTGGCATTTCTTCTCTTAGATAAGTAAATGTCAGAGTACAGTCGTCTGCAAATGCATGGGATTCTGGGATGCGACGAAGGTCATTGAAGTAGATATTCCCAGCACACTTCCTTCTGGAACACTTGCACCAATAGGATATTTGACTGATTCTGTTCCACTGAGAACTATACTGAGGAGACAGTGTAGAGCCTCTAATTCCCAGTGCTTGCAGTTTTGCCAAGAGTCCCTGGCGCCATACTTGGTCGAAAGCACCAGCTATGTCCAGTGCTACTACACAGCTGAATTTGGATTCATCCAGTGCCTGGTGCCACTTAGTGGAGAGGTTTAACAACAGATCAGCAGCAGAGTAACCTTTTCTGAAACCATATTGACGGTCACAAAAAAGTGAGTGGTAGTCGAAGAGCTCTGTCTCTCTCTGTCCCTCTCTTTCTCTCTCTCTCCCTGGCCCTCTCTTTCTCTCACTATTTCAACAAGGTTATTTAACGTGTATAAAACAAAGCTTCACATTCAACATGCTGGCGTAATTTAACAAAAAAGTTAGAAATGTGTCCAGCAGGCAAATGCTCTTACTGTTGTGAACTAGATATGACAAGGGAAAAGAAGAGCTGTTTCACAAAATGTTTTTTGGAGGGCAGTTCGTCTCCTGGAAAAAAACAAATGTGTGAATAGAATTTTTGGGAAGTCGACGACTACGCAGGAACCGCGTCGGTGTTAATTTTAATACGAAAACATTGTAACAATGGCTGACACACACACACTCCTGGCGGGGCCAGGAGCTGTGACTCAACCCCTGCAACCACACAGAGGTGAGTACACACACACACACACTACCAGTCAACACTATGGTCACTATTGTGATGTTCTAACACTAGCAGTGATGTTCTAACACTAGCAGTGATGTTCTAACACTAGCAGTGATGTTCTAACACTAGCAGTGATGTTCTAACACTAGCAGTGATGTTCTAACACTAGCAGTGATGTTCTAACACTAGCAGTGATGTTCTAACACTAGCAGTGATGTTCTAACACTAGCAGTGATGTTCTAACACTAGCAGTGATGTTCTAACACTAGCAGTGATGTTCTAACACTAGCAGTGATGTTCTAACACTAGCAGTGATGTTCTAACACTAGCAGTGATGTTGTAATACTAGCAATTCTGTTCTAACACTAGCAATTATGTTCTAACACTAGCAATTATGTTCTAACACTAGCAGTGTTTTAACACTAGCAGTGTTCTAACACTAACAGTAATGTACTAACACTAGCAGTGTTCTAACACTAACAGTAATGTACTAACACTAGCAGTGTTCTAACACTAACAGTAATGTACTAACACTAACAGTAATGTACTAACACTAGCAGTGTTCTAACACTAACAGTAATGTACTAACACTAACAGTAATGTACTAACACTAGCAGTGTTCTAACACTAACAGTAATGTACTAACACTAGCAGTGTTCTAACACTAGCAGTGTTCTAACACTAACAGTAATGTACTAACACTAGCAGTGTTCTAACACTAACAGTAATGTACTAACACTAGCAGTGTTCTAACACTAACAGTAATGTACTAACACTAGCAGTGTTCTAACACTAACAGTAATGTACTAACACTAGCAATGATGTTCTAACACACCATTAACAAATCCCATATAATCATAACACTAGCACTAGCAGTGTTCTAACACTAACAGTAATGTACTAACACTAACAGTAATGTACTAACACTAGCAGTGTTCTAACACTAACAGTAATGTTCTAACACTAACAGTAATGTACTAACACTAGCAGTGTTCTAACACTAACAGTAATGTACTAACACTAGCAATGATGTTCTAACACACCATTAACAATTCCCATATAATCATAACATTACGAACCCCTTTCCAGAAGGGTGACTAGATACTGGTGAAAGGGTTCTTGATCTAATTAATGGGGCTCCCCTCCCTTTTCCTCTAATCAGAACTCATTACCTCCCATTACCCTGGAGCTCTACGACCATTACAGTGTCAACAATATACAACAAAAGAGTAAACACTGAGAGTACTTACCATGCTTGTGTGTGATGTTCTTGAGGGAGTGAAGGAATCCCTTGCTCATGGCTGGTAGTAGTGGTAGTAGTAGTAGCAGTAGTAGTAGTAGCAGTAGCAGTAGTAGTTGTGGTGGTGGTGCTACGGTATAACCCAGGCCACACTACCACCCACCATGTCTGCCAGAAGCCAGAGTTTGCTCTCTCAACCTTACACTGGGATACGTACGATCCACCACCGGCGCTGACATTACCCCAGTCATTATATTTCTCCTCTTCAATCCCTTATCTCACTTTTCTTCGTATTTATATCTTCCTAAAACAACCACAATCACTATATTTTCCTCTCCTCAATTCGCCGTTGATTTGGTTACAATCTTTCCATACTTTTACTAGGGAGAAAATCACAGATATCTCGGCTCTTTCTTATTTACGTCTTCCGGTCGACGCGCATAAAAAGGTCAACATTTCAACTTTATTTGTGTCACGTTATTCTTCCCGGGAAGAGAGAGAAAATGTGATTTCTTTCTTCCTTCAAGAAGGAAGAAAGCTCTTTTAACATTTATGAAGAGCCGGGACTAAATGGTCTACCAAACCTCCACACATCAAATATTTCACATTGGCGAGTGCGCTCACACACACAAGGGGCAGGGGCTATGAATCGACCCCCTGCAACCACAATTAGGTGAGTACACACACACACAGGGACCAGGGGCTGTGAATCGACCCCCTGCAACCACAATTAGGTGAGTAAACACACAACACACACAAAGGCTAATAACACCTGGCCACACATGACAACAGGTAACCTGAGCTACCTACCAGCTCCCATTCCAGCTGGTGAAGAGCTGTGCACCCAGGTCACTGCAACTACACCTCTACACCACCATCAACCCTTATAACCAACATCAACTTCAGTAACCAATATTACGTATAGATTTTGCTCACTTTTATGATGACTGAGATATTATCATTATGATTATTATTAATAGCAGTAGTAGTAGTAATAGTAGTAGTAGTAACAGAAGTAGTACTTGTACTATTTTATTATTAAGCTCCAAGACTGTTGCAGGCTTCAACCTCCGTATGATACCAGCCACACAGATGAGTCTCACAGTCAGCTGTTGTTATCACAAGACGAGGGTATATATATGTATATATATATATATATATATATATATATATATATATATATATATATATATATATATATATATATATCACGAAATCGTAATGACACGATTGCAAACAAACCATACCACGGGTGGGGTTAGAACCCGCGATTAGAGTGTCTCAAAACTCCAGACCGTCGCGTTAGCCACTGGGCCATCTCCCGCTAGCGGGAGATTCGTCTGTAAAAACTTGCATTTGTGGACACAGTGGTGCCTAAGCTAATCTTCCTATGGTGTATAAATATACCTAGTTGGATGAATCTTATTGAAGCTAGCTGGCCCAGTGGCTTACGCGACGGTCTGGAGTTTTGAGACTCTCTGACCGCGGGCTCTAACCCCACCCTTGGTATGGTTTATATATATATCAGGTAAATCTCAGCTCAATTTAGGTTGGCGCTAGCATATTCTTGAGGAAGAATATGCTGCTTCAAATTAGACTCTGCAATGAGATGGTCGAGCCTTTAATCATGTTAAGAAGCACTAGTGACCGCAAAGCATTGATGGAACCCTCAGTGATCCTGCCACCGTGGTGATCCACCCACCGCGGTGATCCACCCACCGTGGTGATCCACCCACCATGGTGATCCTGCCACCGTGGTGATCCACCCACCGTGGTGATCCACCCACCAT
Source organism: Cherax destructor (assembly GCA_009830355.1). Classification (NCBI taxonomy): domain Eukaryota; kingdom Metazoa; phylum Arthropoda; class Malacostraca; order Decapoda; family Parastacidae; genus Cherax; species Cherax destructor. The sequence continues at coordinate 586,026 of WNWK01000122.1, forward strand.
AGTGACCCATCATAGCGTAAGTTATATTCAATTTACCGACATTTTCCACCTGACGCAACAAAGGGTTTAAAATTAATTAACAGAGCTAAAAACTGATGAAGGCAGGTCGCTGTGCGCACCATACTGTCTGCTACGCTCATTCACACTGCGTCATGCGTAAAATTGCCTCTGCGTTTTTCATTTTGTGGATAATCATCTATGCTTTCTAAATATGTTGTGTAGGCAGACGTGTGCACAAGCATGTGTGCGCAGTGGCAAGCACACTTACATGTACACAAATGTGAGTACAAATTAGTGAGTACACACACACACAAAGGCTAATTAAGCTCATGGAACAGGGAGAGAGTGGACCTAGTAGCGACCAGCGAAGAGGCGGGACCAGGAGCTGTGAGTCTACCCCTGCAACCACAAATAGGTGAGTACTCACACACACTCTCTCTCTCACACAAAATCTCTCTCTCTCTCACAAAACATACAGACCTAATCCAGCTGTATATTTCAGATCTCTTTCCCATACAGTCTGTATACATTTTAATGAATAAATTTCAAGTGTAATCAATCAGCTTGAAAGCTTGAGTCCACACCACCGTTGATCTTCCTTCTTCCCCCCGGGGGCGTTGACCCCCCACAACCCCGGGGAATAAAGGTTTAAAATGACCTCGTTGATCTTCCTTCTTCCCTCTGGGGGCGTTGACCCCCTTTCAATACTATCAATGGAAAGCACTAAACCCGTCTGCTTCACACAACGCCATGAAGGCAGACCGGAAGTCTGCCAACTCAAGAGGTAGCGTGTTTCACCGTCTGCCATGACCTGTCTCAGGTCTGCCATGACCTGCAATTCTTTTGTCTGGCAAGTTGCAAACACGCGGATTGGACGTCTGAACTCACTGCACATCTCAGCTCTGCATTTAGTATCATCAATGATTCGAAATCTGCACTTATTGACAGAGCCAAAAATATTTATGGCAAACTCAAATTCGCCACACTTCCATAGCCAGTTTTGCACTTGTGGCGACATTGTTGATCACTGTTTGTAGGAGTAAGTGATCACCGTTTGTAGGAGACAGGATGTAGAACCATGAGTCTCAGGTAATGTACAAGTGCTGTGTCTTCTACCTCTTGAAGTGCTCTACGAGGCAGATAAATATCAATGCCTGGCTAAGTCTTCAGCGTATGGCTAAGTATGCTAGAAGATGGTTAAGTCTGCTAGAAGATGGTTAAGTCTGCTAGAAGATGGTTAAGTCTGCTAGAAGATGGTTAAGTCTGCTAGAAGATGGTTAAGTCTGCTAGAAGATGGCTAAGTCTGCTAGAAGATGGCTAAGTCTCCTAGATAGTGACAGTCTCCTAGAAGATGGCTAAGCCTGCTAGAAGATGGTTAAGTCTGCTAGAAGATGGTTAAGTCTCCTAGAAGATGGTTAAGTCTGCTAGACGATGGTTAAGTCTGCTAGAAGATGGCTAAGTCTACTAGAAGATGGCTAAGTCTCCTAGAAGATGGCTAAGTCTCCTAGAAGATGGCTAAGTCTCCTAGAAGATGGCTAAGTCTCCTAGAAGATGGCTAAGTCTGCTGGAATGTGGTTAAGTCTGCTAAAAGATGGTTAAATCTCCTAGAAGATGGCTAAGTCTCCTAGAAGATGGCTAAGTCTTCTAGAAGACGGCTAAGTCTGCTAGAAGATGGCTAAGTCTGCTAGAAGATGGCTAAGTCTGCTAGAAGACGGCTAAGTCTGTGAGAAGATGGCTAAGTCTGCTAGAAGATGGCTAAGTCTGCTAGAAGATGGCTAAGTTTGCCGGAAGGTTAAGTCTGCCAGAAGTTGATCAACATCCATCCATCAATGCTACCACCACAACCACCACCACCACTACTATTACTATCACCACCAACACTGACAATGTCACAGATTCCAGCTAGACAATCCGATTAACTAGAGCCACTCGCGATTAATTGGGTGGCCGACCATTAGCCTGTGATCAATGAATTCCTTTGAACGTTCTCCTCTCACTTATCCCCATTCCTCACCACCGAATATATATATATATATATATATATATATATATATATATATATATATATATATATATATATATATATATATGTGTGTGTGTGTGTGTGTGTGTGTGTGTGTGTATTTTCTACCATTGTATTAGCATAGTTAAGAGGAGAGGTGAAGGAAGCGAGGTGTGAGGCGAGGGAAGAGTAACATTTGTAATATAAGGAATTATGATAGGAGCGAGGGGGTCCAGCCAGTGTACATTGTGCTGCTCAGTGTTCTCGTTGATGTGCAGTGGTGCAGCCTCCAGGGACCTGTCTTCCCCGTGACCCCACCTTGGACCTCTCTCCAGCCCTGGGCAAAACGTTTTAGCTCTGATAATTCTGACTTTTTATCCACCAAGATACGTGTTTCTAATGGTCAATTTCTCTCTCTCTTTCTCTCTCACGTACATTACACCCCTCTCCCCAACATTATGTCACATTAACGTGGTGGTGGGGTGAGTAATTCGTGTCCAGGGGTAAGAGACTTCTCTCTAGGAGAGGAGTTACATTCCCCTACGGTGTGCTTCACTGAGAAACCCGCTACCCTTTCGGCATATATCATCAAGATATTTCGTCTCTCATCAAAATTTGCTGACGGTCGATGTCACTGAACGAATTTCTGAAATGCTAGATAGACTTTGAATACTGTACTCGCTTATGAGTCTATTGAATGAAGGTAATGTGAAGGCGCTAGTGAAGATAGCAGTGCTAGTTTGATCATGTTTAGAGGCGGGATATGTTTATAGTGTTGAATAAACACGCATTTCTAGTGACCGCTTCCGGAAATCACGGTGACACACACACACACAGCTTTAAGAAGAAGTACGACAAAGGTCATGGAGCAGGGAGAGAGTGGCTCTAGTACGACCAGCGAAGAGGCGGGGCCAGGAACTACGACTCGACCCGTGCAGCCACAAATGGGTGAGTACAAATAGGTGAGTACACACACACACACACACAGTGGGTGAGATCAATCGTGACTGCACCACCGCCCACCACCGCCTCCAACACCCACTATGTCAGTTGCAGGAGGCAAGCTGCCTCAGCAGCCTCGCCTCTGCTGATGCAACTACCAATACGTCTGTCTGCCTGTCCACATACCAAGCCAGAATTCTATCCCTCCAATCTTCATTTTCTCTATTTTCCTGATCATTCTCTCCTTACCGTCTCCCTCCTTTCACTCTCCATCCGAGCTACATTTTCTCTTATTTTCTCCTAGATTGTCTTTCTCTTCGCTCTTTTCTTCAGTGCCCACTCCTTCCCCAGTCTGCCTCCCCTTTACGCTCTCTATAAGAGCAGCTGTGCAAAACCCACCGATAAACGTCTTCAAAAATCCTCGAGTGTCCTTTCTTGTTCCTCACAGGTGAAGCAAGTGTGTGTGTGTACTCACCTAGTTGTGGTTGCAGGGGTCGAGTCACAGCTCCTGGCCCCGCCTCTTCGCTGTCCGCTACTGGGTCTCTGCTCTCCCTGCTCCATGAGCTTTATCATACCTCGTCTTAAAACTATGTATGGTTCCTATCTCCACTATATCTTTCTCTAGACTATTCCACTTCCTGACTACTCTGTGGCTGAAGAAATGTTTCCTAACATGTGTGTGTGTGTGTGTGTGTGTGTGTGTGTGTGTGTATGTGTGTATGTGTGTGTGTGTGTGTGTGTACGCTGATAAACCAGCTACAGTTCACAAACTAAGACAACCCTTTAAGAGGCCCGTAAGTTCGACTGTCTTCTAATAATATGCTTATTTTTCCACAGTGTTAAGTTATACTATGAATTAAGAAAAGCTCCTAGACTTCACCTTACGAAACAAAGACAAATCAAATGCGATAGTAATTATGGACAAGGTAGATTACAGTGGAAAAATGAGCATATTATTAGAAGACGTGCCCCTTAAATCTCAAGAAGGAGAGATCACATTAGCGAGATCATCTGGACGTTCTCAGACGCAGACACCGCTCGCCTTTGATGCATAACCAGCGTTCAGAGTCAATATAAATGAAGCAGATGCAAGCTACTGAGAGTCAACCATCACGGCTGTTGTTGTTGGTAAGTAAATCTGAACAAGCACAAGGAAGAGAGAAACTACCGAAGGTTCCAGCTGGGAGGAGACGTGGAGGTTGCCACAGTAACAATATGTAACTTGGACACCTCTCGTTAATAATACTGGAAACCTCTCGTTAATAATACTGGAAACCTCTCGTTAATAATACTGGAAACCTCTCGTTAATAATACTGGAAACCTCTCGTTAATAATACTGGAAACCTCTCGTTAATAATACTGGAAACCTCTCGTTAATAATACTGGAAACCTCTCGTTAATAATACTGGAAACCTCTCGTTAATAATACTGGAAACCTCTCGTTAATAATACAGAAAACCTCTCGTTAATAATACTGGAAACCTCTCGTTAATAATACTGGAAACCTCTCGTTAATACTGGAAACCTCTCGTTAATAATACTGGAAAATAGATAAACCTACAAAGATATTTTGTTAACTAATAATAAATAAAACTTACGAGCTACTCACACAAAAGGCAACGAAGTTCGTTATTTATAAAAGTTTCGCTCAATATTGGGACTTCTCGAGGACTTGAAGAAGCACCTTTCTAGTACCTAAATGTTTTACCCCTTGTTGGGCGAAACATTGCGTAAATAAAGAACACTGGTTTTGTGTCTTTTTCAGCAACATTTCGCTCTATTCAATGACATGATAAAGCTCTACGCAGAGCGAAACGTTCTCTCCAATAAAAGCTTGTTCTGCAGCGAGTCGGCATCTTGCCACTGTCTCCACCATAGCGAAACGTTGCCCACTGCAATAAAAGTTACTTCTGCAACGCCTACAGGGAATACATTTCGGCTCGCAGTGCTTAGAAAATTTTGTTACTCTGGCGATACAGGAAGATTCTCTCTGCAAAACAACACGAAAGACACAATTTTGTTACTCTGGTGATACAGGAAGATTCTCACTACAAAACAACACGAAAGAAACAATTTTGTTACTCTGGTGATACAGGAAGATTCTCACTGCAAAACAACACGAAAGACACAATTTTGTTACTCTGGTGATACAGGAAGATACTCACTGCAAAACAACACTAAAGAAACAATTTTGTTACTCTGGTGATACAGGAAGATTCTCACTGCAAAACACGAAAGAAACAATTTTGTTACTCTGGTGATACAGGAAGATTCTCACTGCAAAACAACACGAAAGACACAATTTTGTTACTCTTGCGATACAAGAAGATTCTCATTGCAAAACAACACTATTGCTGCTAAATGATAACGCAATAAAAAGTGACCTGAGTGACAACGAACTCAAAATCTCCTCACAGCGAAGTAAAGAAAAAGTTTGTCCTTTGTTCAGTGGGAGAAGTGGGGTATTAAGTACACGAAACACGCACATCTACATTATTTAGCTCACGAAACACGCACATCTACTTTAGCTCACGAAACACGCAAATCTACATTATTTAGCTCACGGAACACGCAAATCTACATTATTTAGCTCACGGAACACGCAAATCTACATTATTTAGCTCACGGAACACGCAAATCTACATTATTTAGCTCACGGAACACGCAAATCTACATTATTTAGCTCACGGAACACGCAAATCTACATTATTTAGCTCACGAAACACGCAAATCTACATTATTTAGCTCACGAAACACGCAAATCTACATCATTTACTACACGAAACATCTCCTACATTACTTCATATTCTTACATGATTTAATATCAGCGACGACTTAAAGCCAAAAGTCTTTTAAAAGATTACTTTGTTGCCGCCCCCTTCCCCTCCCCCTCACTGGTGCAGCCACCCACCACCCACAGACCATGTACAGCCACCCACCACCCACAGACCATGTACAGCCACCCACCACCCACAGACCATGTACAGCCACCCACCACCCACAGACCATGTACAGCCACCCACCACCCACAGACCATGTACAGCCACCCACCACCCACAGACCATGTCCAGCCACCCACCACCTACAGACCATGTACAGCCACCCACCACCATAACTAACAATGCACGGTATAAAAATTCCATTTTTCCTGTGCACGGGATAGGCTATCCTGGGAGATGGTAATTCTCAAGCGATGGAAACACCAGCTACGCTGCAACCAAACTTTTGAAACTGTCGTAGCAAATGAACCCTATAATTGAATACTTGACGATATCCTCATTGCGCTCTCCTAATCTCTCGGCTCAGATAAATGGGTTGCAACACCTTGCATGAACACTCTCCTGCGTCGTGGAATATGACAGGGAAACCTAGCTAGCTTTAAATCCGAGTTAGTAGGAATCAAATAGAATAGCGTAGCAGCACACTACTGGTGTTCCCACTGGGTAACTATCATATAGAATAGTGCAGCAACATACTACTGGTGTTCCCACTGTGTAACTATCACACAGAATAGTGCAGCAGCACACTGCTGATGTATGCAATTTAATTCAATGAACAACAATAAGATCCTTAGAAATCCCTAAAACTTTCTTATTTACATATAAACAAAAAAAGTTAGTTGAGGAACTATTCTGTTCAAATTTAGATCCTAAAAAACTCTTAATATCATTTTTTTTTAATTTGTACTTTTTTTTAACTTTGTAATTACGGATTTCTCTTCTGTTATAAACCTGAAGATGAGATTACTAGTTTCTTGAAACATTGTCACAATGACTATTATTATATGTATGTATGTATGATATATATATATATATATATATATATATATATATATATATATATATAAACACTGATCTCTGGCCGACGGAGACTCGAACCTACGAACCTCATGACAAGGTACGCAGTGCTTTGCCGACCGTACCACACTGGTCCAATACCTTGGCATCCAGCTTTCGCTAGACGTTATTCCAAGGCAGCCAGCTTTCAGGCAGGAAGGCTTACAGCTTTTCATCTCATCCCCTGCATGCATCGACACAACTAGAGATTTTTACAATGCTAGGAATTCGCAAGAGCAGGCATGGTATTGGACCAGTGTGGTACGGTCGGCAAAGCACTGCGTACCTTGTCATGAGGTTCGTAGGTTCGAGTCTCCGTCGGCCAGAGATCAGTGTTTGTGAATATTTCTGCCTGCTCTTGCGAATTCCTAGCATATATATATATATATATATATATATATATATATATATATATATATATATATATATATATATGTATGTATGTATGTATGTGTGTGTGTGTGTGTATGTGTACGAGTCTGGGTGAACCTAGTGGTATTACCACACCCTCAACACAAGATCATGGTGTTAGACAACACAAGACCATGGTGTTAGACAACACAAAACCATGGCTATATAATAGTTACTAAAGCCAGTATTATTGGTCAATCCATGGCTCGTGACATGCCACAAATTACACTGCACACAAATACGCATCCTCACTCCGGGTTAAAACTATGTAGTAGTCCACGTGATAAAATAGATACATGTACAATACTTGGGTATCTATATTGAGGAAACGTTTCGCCACACAGTGGCTTCATCAGTCCATACAAAGGAGAGTGGTGAACAACAGGAGGAGTTTTAGGTAATCAGTCCCTCAACCTTGAGTCGATGTAATCAGTTCATCAGGTTTGCACTTCACACTGTATGTACTTAAATAAGGATCATCACTGGCATGGCATCTCTTATTCTGAAAGTTCTCTTTATCCATCCTCTCATTTTCCCCTCGCAGATGTGACAGTGACACTGTTGTGAGTCTTGAAGGTGAGAGCCTCTCATATTAACTCTCCCAGTACCTCCACATCTCTCTTATAAATTACCTGGAGTAACCCTCTCCAGGTATACTCCAGGTATATATTCATTTTTTTTTTTTGTAAACGCGACTGAAAAAGTACATCCAGAATTGAATAGTGAGATGAAAGGCCTTCACTGAAGGCGTTATTCAATTTCGGATGAAGCCTTTTAAATCCATTTACAAAAATAACACAATATATAACGGAGCTTTATAGCAGAATTTACTGTATTCATACACTGAGATACACGCATCATGGTGAATACATACTGACAAATGTACACCTCTCCGTGTATATACACTTAATGGTGTATATCCACAGTGACTCAGCAAATGTGTATCTTCGTGTGTGAGTATCAGAGAACACTGCGATGGAGGAGTCAAATCTGTCAGTGTTTAAAACAAGATGCTGCCCTTACTGACACCTGGAATTACTTGTCCCACGAGACACAATACTTCACTGACAACCAAAATTGGCGAGACACGGGAGACAGTGCCTCACTTGGAGGTAAAATTGGCGAGGCACGGGAGACAGTGCCTCACTTGGAGGTAAAATTGGCGAGGCACGGGAGACAGTGCCTCACTTGGAGGTAAAATTGGCGAGGCACGGGAGACAGTGCCTCACTTGGAGGTAAAATTGGCGAGGCACGGGAGACAGTGCCTCACTTGGAGGTAAAACTGGCGGGGCACGGGATTATTATTATTATAATCAAATAGAAGCGCTAAACCACAGGGGTTATACAGCACGAGGCACGGGAGACACGAGAGACAGTGCCTCACTTGGAGGTAAAACTGGTGAATATTACAATAATAATAATACAAATTATTATTATTATTATTATTATTATGGTGGAGAGAGAGTGGTACGAGTGAAGCCTGGGAAACTAAATTGATGGATGTGATCAAGGGAGGAAGGTATCGAGAGGGATCCCTGATGATGGGGGAATTAAGGGTAGGCGGGGAGAGAAGTAATGGTGGAGGAATTAGGGACAGGGGAGAATTGATAGCGATGGAGGCATTTTTTTTTATTAACACATCCGCCGTTTCTCACCGAGGAAGGGTGACCCGGCAAAGAAGAAATACTTTCATCATCATTCACTCCATCACTGTCTCGCCAGAGGCACGCCTACACTGTAGTTAAAAAATTGCAACACCTCTCCCTCCAGGACTCAAGTCCGGCTAACCTATTTCCCTGAATCTCTTCATAAAAGCTATTCTGCTCACACTCCAACAGCACGACGTCATAAAAACCCTTTGCCTCCACTCGTTCTCTAACAAGCTCACGCACGTTTGCTGAAACTCTAAGCCCCACACACATAAAACCTCCTTTACCCCCTCCCTCCAACCTTTCCTATTTATATGCTCTCCAAGTCATTCTATTTTGTTCCATACCCTTTAAATATATTTATCCGAACCACCTCAACCCCTCCTCTGCCCACTGGATAATACTTTTAAAAACCCTGCCGCTCCTTCTAATCTCCAAACTACGGATTCTCTGCATACTACACATTGCCCTCAGACAAGACATCTCCACTGTCTCCAACCTTCTCCTTGTTACAACATTCACCATCCATGCTTCACACCCATATAAGTGTTGGTACCACTATATTCTCATACATTACCCTCTTTGCTTCCATGGATAATGTCCTTTGTCTCCACGGACTCCTCAGTGCACCACCCACCTTTCTTCCCTCATCAATTCTATGGTTCGCCTCGTCTTTCATAGACCCATCTGCTGACAAGTCAACTCACAGATATATGAAAACATTAGCTTCCTCCATACTCCCTCCCTTCAATCTGATATCCAATCTTTCATTACCTATTTTTTTTATCCTAATCACCTTGTTCTTTCCTATGTTTACTTTCAATTTCCTTCTTTTACACACCCTCCCAAATTCGTACACCAACCTCTGCAACTTCTCTTCAGAATCTCCCAAAGCACAGTGTCATCAGCAAAAAGCAACAGGGACAACTCTTACTTTGTGTCAGATTCTTTATCTTTCAATGCCACACCTGTTGCCAACACCCGAGCATTCACTTCTCTTACAACCCCATCTATAAATATATTAAACAACCATGGTGACATCACGCATCCCTAAGGCCTACATTTACTGGGAAATAGTCTCCCTCTCTCCTACATACCCTAACCTGAGCCTCACTATCCTCGTAAAAACTCTCAACTGCTTTCAGTAACCTACCACTTATTCCATACACTTACAACATCTGCCACATTGCTCTTCTGTCCACCCTATTTGTGGACTTTTCCAAGTCCACAAATACAACGATTCAGTGTAAACACTTGGTCTACACCCCTCCCCTACCCTTCCTAAAGCCTCCTTGTTCATCTGCGATCCTGCTCTCCGTCTTACTCTTAATTCTTTAAATAATAACTCGACCATACACCTTACCAGGTATACTTAACAGGCTTACTTCCCTATAATCCTTACACTCTCCTTTGTCCCTTTTGCCTTTATACAAAGGAACTATGCATGCTCTCTGCCAATCCTTAGGTACCTTACGCTCGCTCATACATTCATTAAATAAAAGCACCAACCATTCCAAAACTATATCCCCACCTGCTTTTAACATTTCTGTCTTGACTATAAAAGGTAAATTAATCAGGAGCTTGCTGATGGAACCATTTAGTGAGAGGGAGGTGGATGGGAGAGGGAGGTGGATGGGAGAGGGAGGTGGATGGGAGAGGGAGATGAATGAGAAAGCTCTTGGGAAAGCATCATGGGGAAGAGGGAAACAGAAGAAATGTAAAATAAAGGGTAGGATAGGAACAACAGAAGGTAGGATAGGAACAACAGAAGGTAAGATAGGAACAACAGAAGGTAGGCTAGGAACAACAGAAGGTAGGATAGGAACAACGGAAGGTAGGATAGGAACAACGGAAGGTAGGATAGGAACAACGGAAGGTAGGATAGGAACAACGGAAGGTAGGATAGGAACAACGGAAGGTAGGATAGGAACAACGGAAGGTAGGATAGGAACAACGGAAGGTAGGATAGGAACAACGGAAGGTAGGATAGGAACAACGGAAGGTAGGATAGGAACAACGGAAGGCAGGATAGGAACAACAGAAGGTAGGATAAATAAAATAGCTTGGAGGAAAGACAGTGATGGTGAACTATACACAACACTACCTGAGAGACAGTGAAGGTGAACTATACACAACACTATCTGAGAGACAGTGAAGGTGAACTATACACAACACTACCTGAGAGACAGTTTAGGTGAACTATACACAACACTACCTGAGAGACAGTGAAGGTGAACTATACACAACACTACCTGAGAGACAGTGAAGGTGAACTATACACAACACTATCTGAGAGACAGTGAAGGTGAACTATACACAACACTACCTGAGAGACAGTTTAGGTGAACTATACACAACACTACCTGAGAGACAGTGAAGGTGAACTATACACAACACTACCTGAGAGACAGTGAAGGTGAACTATACACAACACTACCTGAGAGACAGTGAAGGTGAACTATACACAACACTACCTGAGAGACAGTGAAGGTGAACTATACACAACACTACCTGAGAGACAGTGAAGGTGAACTATACACAACACTACCTGAGAGACAGTGAAGGTGAACTATACACAACACTACCTGAGAGACAGTGAAGGTGAACTATACACAACACTACCTGAGAGACAGTGAAGGTGAACTATACACAACACTACAAATGCAAATGCCACTGAGGCCAAGGGATTAAGGATGCATCACGTGTGATGACTCCAGGGTGATTACGCAAGGCCCAGGAGCTGATGCTCGATCCCCTCTCCTCTCCCCTCCCCCTTTAGCAAACACAGATGAACTGCATCTACACATAAACATCAACACAAACAAATACACGCATATAAAATACACACACATACATACACACACACACATACACACACACAGGCACACATACAAACACGCACATCAACACAAAAGCAAATACACACATATAAACACATACATACAAACACACACATACACACAAACACACAGCTTTAAGAAGAAGTATGATAAAGCTCATGGAGTTATAGCAGGAAGACCTAGTAGCGACCAGTGAAGAGGCGGGGCCAGGAGCTGTGACTCGACCCCTGCAACCACAACTAGGTGAGTGTACACACACACACACACACACACACACAACAGTCCTAGTGTCTAATCAACATGTGCCTAGGACAAAATGGTAACTACCACACACACCAGCTGGCCAGACAGCATCACAATCTAGTATAGATCAAGCGAGTGATGCTAACTACAGCTTGCTAACTAACTCCTATTTACTGCCAGCATCCCACAATATACAACACTACCTCACGTCTGGTATGGCTAACATTTAACATATGACAAATTACCTACAGTGACACTGGGAAGCGAGTTTATTATTTCGCTGTTACACAAGGGTCAAATTTCCGTGATATAAACATTTAAGTCTGACCCAGTGATTCTGTACAATGTTTTCTAACACCAAACACCTCTCAGAGGACCGTGGCAATTACTCTGACACCAACGAGATCGACTTCTCCTGTGGCATCGACGCAGGCTACATGGCACTCCATAAACACACGTGAAGTAATGCGGCAGAAACCTTTTCTACGTGAATCTCTCCCAGTTCCATACGTTCTTGAGGGGAGAAAATCGCGTCTTGTCCACCCCTCCACTGCCGAGTGCACACTGACTGACTGCCTGGAAAGACTGCCTCTGGAAGACCAGCCACACAGTTGCCAGCGCTCGCTCAACACTTTACCCGCTATGAATACTCTTCATTTAAAGTAACTGTTACCCAAAAAAAATACAAATTCATGCAATGGAAACCACAGCCAGTGTCACATAGCGATAGACATAGCGAGTGATGGTGACCACGAAACACTGTATAGTAGTAAATAATAGTGCAAGTTTCCTGCCCTGGAAACACGCTACACAGCTGATGAACCCCAGTCTGCATTTGCTGCCTCTCCTCTCAACAATTTTATTCATTTTTTTTCTATATTTTCTCTTCTGCTGACGAGCCAAAAATACAGTAGGACGAATAGGCCGCCCCTCCTCCAGTAATTACCTGCCATGGAACCGTACCGATTTCATGACAAAGAGATTTTTAGGTGCGGAGATGGAAAGTGAGAAGGAGGGAAAGGAGAGAGAATAAAGATGAAGGTAGGGGAGAAGAAGGAGGAAAAGAGAGGGAGGACGAGAAGGAATGTAGAAGAAAGGGTAAGGAGGCTGGGAAAATTGCTATAACCCTAAGAAAAAAACCTACAACACTCCACTAGTCTTGACACAATAGCAACGATACAACAACGTAATCTAGACGCTAGTTGCTGTCAAAACTAGCAGTCTCTAACAACCTCTTCAAGCTAATTACTGACAAAACTAGGTTTCTAGCCTCTTGAACCGCTTGAAGCCAGCTACTGACAAAACTAGCAGTCTCTAGCCCCTCTAACAATCTCTTCAAATGGATAATAAAGGTCAAATTACCTTCAGATTACATTAACTTTTCATCCTTCTTGTGCATCTTACTAAATACACAAAGATATATACAAGCTGTCTTATTTGCATTCCAGGTTCTGTAAGGCACTCTAAGAATAAGCGAAATACTCTTCTTTCCTGCTATCTTGCCCTGAGGAACAGTAGCTATCCTGCCCTGATGGGCAACAGTTATCCTGCCCTGATGGGCGGTAGAAATCATAAAGAATTAGACACATGTGCAACATCTGGGTATCTTTATTTGTAGACGTTTCGCCCTCCAGTGGCTTTGTCAATACAAATTCAAGAACATAATGTGAAGATTGTAGTAATCCTGCCCTGAAGGGCAACAGTTATCCTGACCTGATGGGCAGTAGTTATCCTGCCCTAATGGGCAGCAGTTATCCTGCCCTAATGGGCAGCAGTTATCCTGCCCTGATGGGCAGCAGTTATCCTGCCCTGATGGGCAGTACTTATCCTGCCCTGATGGGCAGGCAAAGAATTTAGGAATAATGCATTATTCTTTATGCATAATTTAGATACCATTACTGAGAGACCTGCAACTTTTTACGGCTCATACGTCTCTTTCCCCCTTCTCTCTCTCTCTCTCTCTCTCTCTCTCTCTCTCTCTCTCTCTCTCTCTCTCTCTCTCCCTTAATCTCAATATAACAGTGTGATAGAGCTTATAGCAAGTGGAAGTTTGCTCGTAAGGGGTCTAGGCTATAATTATGCAGAGCCAATTTACTTAGAAAGGGCGTGTAGGGGTGGGTAAGAGTGAAGGACTGGGGGAAGAGAGAGAGAGAGAGAGGAGAGAGAAACCAAGAGGGAGACATGAGGATATACAGGGAGAAATGCAGTGCTAGGGAATAGTATGAGTGAGGTGGGGAGCAGAGGGTGAGGGGAGGGTAGAGGGAGGGAGAAGAAAGCAGTGATGAAGAGAGAAGAGGGGAAAATGAAGGAATATAGTGAGGGAGAGAAGATGGAAAGAAAAAACACTTAGGAAGATAACAAGAGGGAGGGGAGAGAGGAACGCAAGATGACACAGGGAATAATCAACGATGGGGAGAGACAGCAGAGTGCATAACGAAAAACAGTTGAGTGCTTAACGAAAGAGAGCAGAGTGCTTGACGAGAGGCAGCAGAGTGCTTAACGAGAGACAGCAGAGTGCTTAACGAAAAACAGTTGAGTGCTTGACGAAAGACAGCAGAGTGCTTGACGAGAGGCAGCAGAGTGCTTAACGAAAGGCAGCAGAGTGCTTAACGAGAGGCAGCAGAGTGCTTAACGAGAGGCAGCAGAGTGCTTAACGAGAGACAGCAGAGTGCTTAACGAGAGGCAGCAGTGCTTAACGAGAGGCAGCAGAGTGCTTAACGAGAGGCAGCAGAGTGCTTAACGAGAGGCAGCAGAGTGCTTAACGAAAGGCAGCAGAGTGCTTAACGAGAGGCAGCAGAGTGCTTAACGAGAGGCAGCAGAGTGCTTAACGAGAGGCAGCAGAGTGCTTAACGAGAGGCAGCAGAGTGCTTAACGAGAGGCAGCAGAGTGCTTAACGAGAGGCAGCAGAGTGCTTAACGAGAGGCAGCAGTGCTTAACGAGAGGCAGCAGAGTGCTTAACGAGAGGCAGCAGAGTGCTTAACGAGAGGCAGCAGAGTGCTTAACGAAAGGCAGCAGAGTGCTTAACGAGAGGCAGCAGAGTGCTTAACGAGAGGCAGCAGAGTGCTTAACGAGAGGCAGCAGAGTGCTTAACGAGAGGCAGCAGAGTGCTTAACGAGAGGCAGCAGTGCTTAACGAGAGGCAGCAGAGTGCTTAACGAGAGGCAGCAGAGTGCTTAACGAGAGGCAGCAGAGTGCTTAACGAAAGGCAGCAGAGTGCTTAACGAGAGGCAGCAGAGTGCTTAACGAGAGGCAGCAGAGTGCTTAACGAGAGGCAGCAGAGTGCTTAACGAGAGGCAGCAGAGTGCTTAACGAGAGACAGCAGAGTGCTTAACAATAGGCAGCAGAGTGCTTAACGAGAGACAGCAGAGTGCTTAACGATAGGCAGCAGAGTGCTTAACGATAGGCAGCAGAGTGCTTGACGAGAGACAGCAGAGTGCTTAACGAGAGGCAGCAGAGTGCTTAACGATAGGCAGCAGAGTGCTTGACGATAGGCAGCAGAGTGCTTGACGAGAGACAGCAGAGTGCTTAACGAGAGGCAGCAGAGTGCTTAACGATAGGCAGCAGAGTGCTTAACGAGAGACAGCAGAGTGCTTAACGATAGGCAGCAGAGTGTTTAACGATAGGCAGCAGAGTGCTTGACGAGAGACAGCAGAGTGCTTAACGAGAGACAGCAGAGTGCTTAACGAGAGACAGCAGAGTGCTTAACGAGAGACAGTAGAGTGCTTAACGAGAGACAGTAGAGTGCTTAACGAGAGACAGTAGAGTGCTTAACGAGAGACAGCAGAGTGCTTAACGAGAGACAGTAGAGTGCTTAACGAGAGACAGTAGTTTGATTAACGAGAGACAGCAGAGTGCTTAACGAGACAGCAGAGTGCTTAACGAGAGACAGTAGAGTGCTTAACGAGAGACAGTAGAGTGCTTAACGAGAGACAGCAGAGTGCTTAACGAGAGACAGTAGAGTGCTTAACGAGAGACAGCAGAGTGCTTAACGAGAGACAGCAGAGTGCTTAACGAGAGACAGCAGAGTGCTTAACGAGAGACAGCAGAGTGCTTAACGAGTGACAGTAGAGTGCTTAACGAGAGACAGTAGAGTGCTTAACGAGAGACAGCAGAGTAGAGTAAAATAAGGAGGAAAAGAAACGTATAATAACGAAAGAAAGGAAAGTAATGAGTATACATATAAAACTTTGCAAATAAAGAAGAGAAATAAAAAGAAGGAAAGGACATAGAAGAAAAAGAACTAAAGCACAAATAAAGGGTGAGGAGACACGGAGCCTAGCAGGGGTAAAATGGAGCCTAGCATGGGTAAAATGGAACCTAGCAGGGGTAAAATGGAACCTAGCAGGGGTAAAATGGAACCTAGCAGGGGTAAAATTGAACCTAGCATGGGTAAAATGGAACCTAGCAGAGGTTAAATGGAACCTAGCAGGGGTAAAATGGAACCTAGCAGGGGTAAAATGGAACCTAGCAGGGGTAAAAATGGAACCTAGCAGGGTTAAAATTGAACCTAGCAAGGGTAAAATGGAACCTAGTAGGGGTAAAATGGAGCCTAGCAGGGGTAAAATGGAACCTAGCAGGGGTAAAATGGAGCCTAGCATGGATAAAATGGAACCTAGCAGGGGTAAAATGGAACCTAGCAGGGTTAAAATTGAACCTAGCAAGGGTAAAATGGAACCTAGTAGGGGTAAAATGTAGCCTAGCAGGGGTAAAATGGAACCTAGCAGGGGTAAAATGGAACCTAGCAAGGTTAAAATTGAACCTAGCAAGGGTAAAATGGAACCTAGTAGGGGTAAAATGGAACCTAGCAGGGGTAAAATGGAACCTAGCAGGGGTAAAATGGAACCTAGCAGGGTTAAAATTGAACCTAGCAAGGGTAAAATGGAACCTAGTAGGGGTAAAATGGAACCTAGTAGGGGTAAAATGGAACCTAGTAGGAGTAAAATGGAACCTAGGAGGGGTAAAATGGAACCTAGCAAGGGTAAAATGGAACCTAGCAAGGGTAAAATTGAACTTAGAAGGGAAAAATGGAACTTAACAGGGGAAAAATAGAGCCTAGGAGGGGATAATGGAACATAACAGGGGAAACTAGAGCCTAGGAGGGAAAAATGGAACCTAGCAGGGATATGAGCGGTCAACAAGTAGGCTCTTGATCAAATGCCTTAAATATGCAAATAAGCTGTGCTACATAGCGTGAGATGTGCACAGTGCAACACAGTGCAACCCAGTGCAACATCCAGGAGCAACCAGCGTCCCACACATACAAAGAATTACCCAAACTATAACAGCATTATCATTATTATTCCTATTATTATTACTATTATAATTACTATTATTACAATTATTATTACTATTATCATTATTATTATTTTCATCGATGTTACTGTTGTTGTTGACGCTAAAATTATTATTACTGTTGTGGGGAAGGACCAGCATGCACGACCTGTGGACCATGTGCAACAGCAGCATGCACGACCTGTGGACCATGTGCAACAGCAGCATGCACGACCTGTGGACCATGTGCAACAGCAGCATGCACGACCTGTGGACCATGTGCAACAGCAGCATGCACGACCTGTGGACCATGTGCAACAGCAGCATGCACGACCTGTGGACCATGTGCAACAGCAGCATGCACGACCTGTGGACCATGTGCAACAGCAGCATGCACGACCTGACCATGGCAAACAGCATGCACGACCGACATTGCAACAGCAGCATGCACGACCTGTGGACCATGTGCAGCAGCAGCATGCACGACCTGTGGACCATGTGCACAGCAGCATGCACGACCTGTGGACCATGTGCAACAGCAGCATGCACGACCTGTGGACCATGTGCACAGCAGCATGCACGACCTGTGGACCATGTGCAGCAGCAGCATGCACGACCTGTGGACCATGTGCACAGCAGCATGCACGACCTGTGGACCATGTGCAGCAGCAGCATGCACGACCTGTGGACCATGTGCAACGCAGCAGCATGCACGACCTGTGGACCATGTGCAACGCAAGCATGCACGACCTGTGGACCATGTGCAACAGCAGCATGCACGACCTGTGGACCATGTGCACAGCAGCATGCACGACCTGTGGACCATGTGCAACGCAGCAGCATGCACGACCTGTGGACCATGCGCAGCAGCAGCATGCACGACTTGTGGGCCATGCGCAACAGCAGCAGCATGCACGACTTGTGGACCATGTGCAGCAGCACCATGCACGACCTGTGGACCATGTGCAACAGCAGCAGCATGCACGACCTGTGGACCATGTGCAGCAGCAGCATGCACGACCTGTGAACCATGTGCAACGCAGCAGCACGTACGACCTGTGGACCATGCGCAGCAGGAGCATGCATGACTTGTGGACCATGCGCAACGCAGCAGCATGTACGACCTGTGGACCACGTACAGCAGCAACAGGATGCACGACCTGTGGGCCACGTACAGCAGCATGCACGACCTGTGGACCATGTACAGCACCATGCACGACTTGTGGACCACGTACAGCAGCATGCACGACCTGTGGACCACGTACAGCAGCATGCACGACCTACAAACACCTTTTATTTCCTCAGCGCTCCCGGTAAGTCCAACTTAAGCTTCTTTGAAAAGGAATTTCACACTCTTAACTGCAGTCTTGCGCAGACTTCTCTCTCTCTCTCTCTCTCTCTCTCTCTCTCAAGGAAAATTATTCTTTTCCACTACGTATTTATCAAATTAATACTTCACTGACGGTAAACAATATAAACATACTTACGTATGTTTATGTGATGTATTTGTATGTACATATTTATTTTAACATGTAACGGGAAGAGACAAATAATAACTAATACCATGAAGGAAAAATACGTAATAACGAATACTCAGAAGGGGAAATACGTAATAACTAATAATCAGAAGGGGAAGTACGTAATAACTAATAATCAGAAGGGGAAGTACGTAATAACTAATACTCTGAAGGGGAAATACGTAATAACTAATACTCTGAAGTTAAAATACGTAATAACAAATACTCAGAAGGGGAAATACGTAATAACTAATACTCAGAAGGAGAAGTACGTAATAACTAATACTCTGAAGGGGAAGTACGTAATAACTAATACTCTGAAGGGGAAATACGTAATAACTAATACTTTGAAGGGGAAGTACGCAATAACTAATACTCTGAAGGGGAAATACGTAATAACTAATACTCTGAAGGGGAAGTACGTAATAACTAATACTCTGAAGGGGAAATACGTAATAACTAATACTCTTAAGGGGAAATACGTAATAACTAATAATCAGAAGGGGAAGTACGTAATAACTAATACTCTGAAGGGGAAATACGTAATAACTAATACTCTTAAGGGGAAATACGTAATAACTAATAATCAGAAGGGGAAGTACGTAATAACTAATACTCTGAAAGCGAAATACATAGCTAATACTCTGAAGGGGAAATACGTAATAACTAATACTCAGAAGGGGAAATAGGTAATAACTAATACTCTGAAGGGGAAATTCGTAATAACTAATATTCTGAAGGGGAAATACGTAACTAATACTCTGAAGGGGAAATACGTAATACCTAATACTCTGAAGGGGAAATACGTAATAATACTCTGAAGGGGAAATACGTAATAACTAATACTCTGAAGGGGAAATACGCAATAACTAATACTCAGAAAGATAAATAGGTAGTAACCAATAACACTGTACTTAGAGCAATATAATAACGCAACAACATGATATATTATCTAAGAACACGAAAGAAATACTTAAAAGATACTTAATTAAAATTGCCAACTGTAAACAAAAGAGAGAATGAATGACTGAGGTAATGAACTAAAGACAATAATAGTGGGAGTGAAATAGTAAAGACTATTTACTGAAACACTGACCCAGTTTATCCTCCCTGGAAATGATAGTCCTACTGCGTAAATTATATATAGAGGGAAGTACTGAAGTTAGTTTACTGGCCAACCTAATTTTAAACCTGTTTCTACTTGGGTGACCAATATTACCAGCTAATCTCTAAATCTAAGAGATACACAAGATACACTTAGGAGACACACAAGATACACCTAGGAGACACAAGATACACCTAGGAGACAAGATACACCTAGGAGACACAAGATACACCTACGAGACACAAGATACACCTACGAGACACGCAAGATAAATCTAGGAGACACGACACGGGAGTAGGATACAGAGAAAATAGCTTCGAACATGAGCCTTCAAATCATACCAAGGGTGGGGTTAGAACCCACGATCAGAGTCTCAAAACTCCAGACCATCGCGTAAGCCACTGGGCCAGCTAGCTTTAATAAGATTCATCCAACTAAGTATATTTCTACACCATAGGAAGGTTAGCATAGGCACCACTGTGTCCACAAATGCAAGTTTTTACAGACGAATCGTGGTATGGTTTGTTTGCAATCGTGTCATTACGATTTCGTGAATCATGAGGCTTCACTTGACACAGGCTAGGCGTCACACATGCTGCACCTGCTAGGACTCACTATCATGAGGCTTCACTTGACACAGGCTAGGCGTCACACATGCTGCACCTGCTAGGACTCACTATCATGAGGCTTCACTTGACACAGAGGCTAGGCGTCACACATGCTGCACCTGCTAGGACTCACTATCATGAGGCTTCACTTGACACAGAGGCTAGGCGTCACACATGCTGCACCTGCTAGGACTCACTATCATGAGGCTTCACTTGACACAGAGGCTAGGCGTCACACATGCTGCACCTGCTAGGACTCACTGGTTCCGAATTTATTTGGTGAAGATCACTTAATGCAATCTAGTCCTGGCCTGTCTACCCTCAACGCTGGTACATCATGCACTAATACAATCTTGTCCTGACTACCCTCAACGCTGGTACATCATGCACTAATACAATCTTGTCCTGCCCTACCTACCCTCAACGATGGTACATCATGCACTAATACAATCTTGTCCTGCCCTACCTACCCTCAACGCACTAATACAATCTTGTCCTGGCTACCCTCAACGCTGGTACATGCACTGTTAATAATTATTTGCATACGCTGAGTGTATCCATAATTTTATTGAGTTAATCATCGTGATAGTAAAGTAATCCCCGTATATTACTAATTTTATATTTCTTTTATGTGTCTGTCCCGCGCCCTCAGGAAGACCTGGCGACTGTCAGTTGGGTCGCGATAATAGGATGGGGAAGCACTGTCAGGTGAATATACTGAAGTTTAGAAGTCAACCTTTGACATACTGCACCTGCTAGGTGACCCTGCTAACCTTTATACCCCTAAAAAAAAAAGCACGTCATTCAAGAGAAGAGCTTTACCAGCCTATCATGGAGCTAGCTTCCACAATATGTATGCTCTCTCTCTCTCTCTCTCTCTCTCTCTCTAGGTATGATGCTTTACGAACACAACCCCCAAAGAACATGTACCCAGGAAAACACAACACAATATGTTTCGAGAACACAAGGAGCTAAGACCCGACCTCTGTAACCACACAGAGTTGAGTACACGCACCCCCTCCCCTCCCCTCACACACACCAGCACGGAATCGACCCCCTGATAAAGAATGTCAAGAAGTTGGAGAAAGTACAAAGGTTTGCAACAAAACTAGTCCCGGAGATAAGGAAAATTAGCTATGAGGAGACACTAAAGAAACTGAACTTTACGACATTAGAGAACAGAATACCCAAAGAACTGGAGAGGATGAGCAAGAATAAACTGTTTTGAGAGGCGGGAAACAGGTACACGAGGGAAAAACATGAAGTTAGAGACACAGGTGAACCACAGGTATGTAAAGACGTATTTTTTTCATCCTCAAGACCACGAGGAAGTGAAATAATGTTACAAAATAGTGAAGGCAGGCTCCTTAAAAGGTTTTAAGAACAGGTATGATATGGCTCACAAGTATACGAGAAAGCAAACACGGCAAACAGAAAATTTAGAGACGGGACCAGGAGCTGAGACTAGACCCTTGCAACTACAAATATTTGTGAACACATTCACAAAATTCAAGGACGTTTTAAACACCGGAGACAAGACACAACGAGCTTAATTCTGCTCCTGCAGACACAAACACGTAATCACACAAACACACATGCAAAAAACGAGAGGAAAAAACCCAATTTTCCAATATTGCCCCAAAACCCGGTCAGTAGAACATGTGTGTGAATGTCAGGGGTAACAACACCTGGCCCCTCTCTTTGTATATATTCCGGAGAGTAGGTTTCTCTCGATGTGTGTGTGTATATATATATATACCTCAGTATGTACACCAGAGAGGTTACCATAGTCTCTATATTAAGGATTAAAGTATAATTGAATAGCGGTGAACAGTTGGCGAGCAGCATTAATGACTTACGTGGACAAAAACAAGTTACAGAACAAGGTTTAATTGTGACAATGTTTTATTATATTAGAGCTTTGTCAATTGATGACTTACGGCTCTAACGGAGCGAATCATTAGGGAAGCTCACCCTCTGTAGCCAGGCTGTTATTGAATCAACATTTTTTTTCCAGCAGCACTCTTAAGATTGGCTGCTGGTGCCTGGGTGTAGCGTGGAACATTCATTACCTTAGTGCTGGGCAGAATGTGCGCTCTAAGAGCTGCCGTTACCTGTGATTTCCCCCGTGTACGACCACAGCAGCAGCAGCAGCAGCAGCGTGCCTTTGGTCCTGGAGGTTAGGGTAGGTTCGTCAGGACACCGGGTCCTGGAGAAGCGCCTCCATCGTCAGGCAAGGGCGGTCAAACAAGCCGAACTGATCTAATACATCTTATTTTTTATACCCTTGCATTTACAGTCTAAGAGTTGCTATCCTACCTCTGGCCATTTCAAAGGCTAGTACTAAGGTATATCTGGTGTTCCGTGGCCTAGTAGGCAACGGTCTCGCTTCACACACTGAGTACCCGTGGTTGGACCCCTTCAAGGGTGGAAACATTGGGCGTGTTTCCTTACACCTGCTGTCCCGTTCACCTAGAAAGCAAGTAGGTACATGGGTGTTAGTCGACTGGTGTGCGTCGCATCCTGGGGGGACAAAATTTAAGGACCCCCAATGGAAATAAGAAAGACAGTCCTGGATGACGCCCCGACTTAAATTATCCTGGATGGCTAACTCTTCGGGGTTAAAAACCCAAACAAAATCTTTTCTTAAGGTATACTACAACCCCACAGGATGTAACCCACAACAGTCGACTAACACACAGGTACCTATTTACTAGTAAGTAAACAAGGACAGCAGGTGTAGAAACGAAATCACTGTTCATATCACTCAGTCTTTTTGATAATAACAAATACACAAGAAAACAAAAGGTAGAATTATATAACAAAAACAATTATATAGCAAAAACAAATATAAAAAAAGCTAAATTAATCCCCATCAGTTGAAACGACCATTAAACTGACAATACCAGAGACACCTTAAACCTTCCCCGAGGTACCTACAGGCACCTCGGGGATTATAAACACTAATCTTTACGATTAGGCACTAGTAAGTAGGTACTAGTAACTAGATACTAGTAATTATATACTAGTAACTATGTACTAATAATTAGATACTAGTAACTATGTACTAATAATTAGATACTAGTAATTAGACACTAGTAATTAGATACTAGTAATTAGGTACTAGTAATTAGAAACTAGTAATTAGATACTAGTAATTAGATACTAGTAATTAGATACTAGTAATTAGGTACTAATTATTAGGTACTAATAATTATACACTAGTAATTAGATACTAGTAATTAGGTACTAATTATTAGGTACTAATAATTATACACTAGTAATTAGATACTAGTAATTATACTAATAATTAGGCACTATTTGACTATTTCACTAAATTATTACTGATAAAAGTGCCAAATCTGCATGCGGGGTTTTTTCAATCAAAATATCGAAATATAAAACTGAAATATTAAATCTCGGTGAGCGATGTGGCATGTCTGAGTGTGTGTCAAGAATCTTGTGAAATTCTCCAAGATGAAAAATGCTTAATACCAGCCTTGTTACAGTGTGTGGGAGTTGGCGTGCATGACCTGACAGCTGGTGTAAGCACACCACCACGACCTTTGTGCAAGCTCAGAGGTCAGGGGTCAACGTTTTCCACCATGTTAACCTTGGAAAGTAAGCGTAGCAGACAAGGTCACGGTGTGGCACAGTGTAAGGTCATGTGACCAGAACAGTGACACACTTCATGACTGTTACAGTGGGTGATGTCACGTGACCTCCAGACTCAAGGGTGAGGGGCTGACCACCATCGCTCAAGGGTGAGGGACTGACCACCATCGCTCAAGGGTGAGGGACTGACCACCATCGCTCAAGGGTGAGGAACTGACCACCATCGCTCAAGGGTGAGGGACTGACCACCATCGCTCAAGGGTGAGGACTGACCACCATCGCTCAAGGGTGAGGACTGACCACCATCGCTCAAGGGTGAGGACTGACCACCATCGCTCAAGGGTGAGGGACTGACCACCATCGCTCAAGGGTGAGGGACTGACCACCATCGCTCAAGGGTGAGGGACTGACCACCATCTTTCAAGGGTGAGGGACTGACCACCATCTTTCAATGGTGAGGGACTGACCACCATCTTTCAATGGTGAGGGACTGACCACCATCTTTCAATGGTGAGGGACTGACCACCATCTTTCAATGGTGAGGGACTGACCACCATCTTTCAATGGTGAGGGGCTGACCACCATCGCTCAAGGGTGAGGGACTGACCACCATCTTTCAAGGGTGAGGGACTGACCACCATCTTTCAATGGTGAGGGACTGACCACCATCTTTCAAGGGTGAGGGACTGACCACCATCGCTCAATGGTGAGGGACTGACCACCCCGAATCACCTCTTTGTGTTCCATGGTTTCTTCTCTGTACAAGTGTTGCACATGTGTCTAATTTATCAAGTTGTCGGTTCTCTGACCCATTTATCAACATTGTTGCACATGTGTCTTAATCATGTCAATATTGATCAACATTAAAGTAATAGACTTTAATACCGTTGAAACAGCTGGGGTTAATACTGTTGTCACAGCTGGTGTTTGTATTGTAGTCACAGCTGGTGTTTTTATTGTAGTCACAGCCTGACCAGCCGGGCTGTGGTTCGTACGTTGGACTGCGTGCGGCCAGCAGTAACAGCCTGGTTGATCAGGCTCTGGTCCAACAGGAGGCCTGGTCACGGACCGGGCCGCGGGGGCGTTGACCCCTGGAATTCTCTCCAGGTAGACTCCAGGTAGACAGCTGT
The DNA here is from genome assembly GCA_009830355.1 of Cherax destructor. Lineage (NCBI taxonomy): Eukaryota > Metazoa > Arthropoda > Malacostraca > Decapoda > Parastacidae > Cherax > Cherax destructor. The sequence goes on from WNWK01000122.1 coordinate 611,195, forward strand.
TTATATTGTAGCACAGCTAGTGTTTATATTGTAGCCACAGCTGGTGTTTATAGAGTTGTCACAACTGGTATTTATATTGTCACAGCTAGTGTTTATAGTGTTGTACCAGCTGGTGTTTATATTGTCACAGCTGGTGTTTATTCTGTTGTCACAGCTGGTATTACACACATACACGCTCCGTGTTTGTGTTAAACACAACTGGTGTTACACACACACACACAGTGTTTGTGTTACCGTGTCAAACACAACTTGTGTTACACTCACACACACTCAGTGTTTGTGTTACAGTGTCAAACACAACTGGTGTTACACTCACTCACACTCAGTGTTTGTGTTACAGTGTCAAACACAACTGGTGTTACACTCACACACACACAGTGTTTGTGTTACAGTGTCAAACACAACTAGTGTTACACACACACACACTCAGTGTTTGTGTTACAGTGTCAAACACAACTAGTGTTACACACACACACGCTCAGTGTTTTAAAGTATTCTCTGGGATCAAAGTATCAAGGAAAAACAAAAACAATTTTTGATACGACCATCGTCTGTGAACTCGACTAGGCTACAAAGCTTATTTTGCTATTGTAACACTCGTCAAAACAATAGCAAAATAAAATCCAACAATGTGTATTGATTTTGTAAATTATTTTCTCCTTTTATTTTGAAAGAACACTGATGAAAAAAGATTAGAGTTACTTGTCGAGTATTAATAATGTTTAAGTATATATATATGTATATATATATATATATATATATATATATATATATATATATATATATATATATATATATATATATATATATATATTTAACAGGATATATACACCGAGAGGTGTATGTCTCTCAGTATGTGTACACTAAGTATCTTTATAATAATAATAATAATCTTTATTTCTACAAGTATATGATACAACGTATACAGACCATAGCTGACATTAATGACATAATATATAGAAAGCCTCTTGTTATGCAGAGTATTTCAGGCAAATTAAGTTTTGTCCCCAGGATGCGACCCACACCAGTCGACTAACACCCAGATATCTATTTACTGCTAGGTGAACAGGAACAGGTGTCTTAAGGAAACACGAACCAATGTTTCCACCCGTACCGGGGATCGAACCGCGGACCTCAGTGTGTGAGCTACCAACCGAGCTACGAGACACCATGGTGACCAAGTGACATGCAGCCCCATTAACCAACCACAATGCATTACCACCTAAAACTGTGTATTTTCGCACAATTAAGTTTACCTAGAATGGGCCAGTAGGTCCATACTTCCTAATCCTTCTAGCTCATCTAGTTGTCTAACCCATTTTTAAAACTACTCAAAGTAATTCCTTGAATAACACTAGCCATTTTAGTGGCTAGTTTATTGTGCACCCCATATCCATAATGTGGATGGTAGTGGCTAGTTTATTGTGCACCCTATATCCCTCCTGTGGACGGTAGTGGCTAGTTTATTGTGCACCGCATATCCATAATGTGGATGGTAGTGGCTAGTTTATTGTGCACCCCATATCCATAATGTGGATGGTAGTGGCTAGTTTATTGTGCACCCTATATCCCTCCTGTGGACGGTAGTGGCTAGTTTATTGTGCACCGCATATCCATAATGTGGATGGTAGTGGCTAGTTTATTGTGCACCTCATATCCATCCTGTGGATGGTAGTGGCTAGTTTATTGTGCACCCCATATCCATCCTGTGGAGGGTAGTGGCTAGTTTATTGTGCACCGCATATTCATCCTGTGAACAGGAAACATATAACACAGTAAATTGTTCCAGTCAGGGCATTATGACTTATATAAACAGTAAATGGTTCCAGTCAGGGTATTCTGACTTATATAACACAGTAAGTTGTTCCAGTCAGGGTATTGTGATTTTCATTCTTATAAAAAGTTCATATTCAATGATGAATACTTATTAGAAAAGGTTTGGAATGGCAATGGGTAGGCCATTATTATTATTTTTTTTTTACTGTTGATATTACACAGTCATGTCTGTTAGAAAATCCTGCTACACATAATTACAGAAAACAACTGTTGTTCTCACTAATGAATTTTATCTGACACTTGTATTTTTTTTGCAGCTGTTAAAAATTGTCAGAAATAAAGTATGTGAAGGAAGGAATATTAGGAATGCCAGAGAGCATTGTTATGCACCAACACCATGCTTGACACTAACGTGTTGTATATGTAGTTAGTTACCATACTGTCCTAGGCACATGTCGATTAGACACTAGGCCATGTGTGTATGTGTGTGTGTGTTTCGTGAGTGTGTGTGCTTCGTGTGTATACTCATATATGACTGCAAGGGTCATAAATACAATAACAATGATGATCATATCATGATCCTGAAAATACTATACTACTACTAATAATAATAAAGTAATAATAACATAGTAGTAATAACGTAATAATAATACTAATACTAATACTAATAATAATAATAATAATAATAAAAGTGTTGCATTAAAATCAACAATAATAATCATTCATAACTATCATATTGAGATATCAGACATTTTGTAATACACCAACTCAAGCGCAAGTTTGAGGCCATTTAAAGTTGGTCCTGGACCCAAACTTTGGCCTCACTCAAAGTTGTGTTTCACCTCTGGCAAGGCTTTGTACCCAATGAGACCTGTGTCCTCCTGCCAGGGTACTGTAACCTTTATTATCACTGTAATGGTACAGTCATCTATCCGGACCCTCCTGTCTAGGTACTGTAACCTTTAAAACCACTATAATGTTACAGCATCCCTACTCCTCCCTCAGAGTGCAGGCACTGTACGTGCCACCTCCAGGATTCAAGTCCGTCTAACAGCTTTCCCTTTACCCTGTCATAAATTTGATCTTTTTATTCACACTCTAACAGCACGACAAACCCTATAACTATTCACCATCCATTCACTCCGCTCTAATACGCCTGCTGGATGTTCAAGCCTCTATCACTTAGAAACCACCCTCCCCGCAAATCTAATTTCTACTCCTGAATTATATAACCTTTTGTCATCCTATTCTGCTCCACCCTTTCTAAACGGCCAAATCACCTTGCCTACCTCCTGTCTCTTTAATAATTCTTCTAGTAACCCCACACCATCTTATTTCTACTCTCCAAATTCTCTCCATCATCACTGCCTCCTGCCTCCTCGCTGTAACGTTTAAAACCCATGGCTCACAACCATATAAAAGAACTAGTACCCCGATACTCCAGTACATTCCATTATTTTTGGTCGCTTTCAAAGATAAATCTGTCTGCCGCCGCCTTCCACAAAATTTCAATTGGTCAGCGAAGTACGTCATCATTATCTCTGGTTATGTGGTTAGGGTGCTGTTGCAGGCCTCCGCTCATTAAAACAATTACACAAGGCCAAACTAACGAGGCAATTATCTCAAGTAAACAAGGGTGACCACCAGCCACCCTGGGACTGCTAGGCCAGCTGACGCACGCCTATTGATTCTACAGAAAACGGGAATTCAACAGGATTATTATTATTATTATTGTTGCTGTTAGTGTTATTATTATTTTGTTATTTTTATTGTTATTATTACTAGAGGTATGGGGAATTATCTGAGCGAAAAGTGAGGCTATGAGGGTTGATCGGAGGAAGGGGAGAAGCTAGCTCCAATTCCTTTGATCACGAGCTCCTCACCAGCATCAATTTACCCGGCAGGAGCACAGTAAACATAACTACATCACACTTTGAATGTATTGGGTTATCCTAGGCTAAATCTACATATATTATTTGCACAAGACTACAACATCCATACGCCCTAAACCAATTAACAAATTTACGCTACTGTCTATAAAAGTATTTTTAAAGATTATTCCATAAATTTTAAGTTATAAATATTAAAGAGATACGGAGCCCTTGGTAGGCTTCACTATATTTTTGTCTGGCTAACTCTGGTTGATTCACTGAATGATCTAGCGTCTGGTGATAGCTTAATGCATCTATGTTTCGTGCAGAATAACCATTGTGAAAAAAAAATAGTGAATTTCCAAGCACTTTCGTGATTTCTCATTTTAACAGTGGTAATTTTGCGTACTGTGATCTTACTGCATATATGTATATGAATATGTATACATATTCCTTCATATATTTTTTTTTCAACAAGTCGGCCGTCTCCCACCGAGGCAGGGTGACCCAAAAAGAAAGAAAATCCCCAAAAAAAAAAATACTTTCATCATCATTCAACACTATCACCACACTCATACATAATCACTGTCTTTGCAGAGGAGCTCAGATACGACAGCTGAGAAAAGTCCCTCCCAGCTGTCACTATCCCAGACCCCTCCTTTAAAGTGCAGGCATTGTACTTCCCATTTCCAGGACTCAAGTCCAACTAAATCAATTAACTGGTTTCCCTGAATCCCTTCACAAAATATTACCCTGCTCACACTCCAACAGCTCGTCATGTCCCAAAAACCATTCGTCTCCATTCACTCCTATCTAACACGCTCACACATTAACAGTAATGTGGCGAGTTAATTGTTACTGAAGATGCATTAAAGAAGGGTCGAGCACCATGCTGGGAATGTCATGAATTTTTGAGTACAAATATTTACACCGTGTTCGAGGTCTTGCTTCTGAGGCTCACCACACTCACTTCTGAGGCTCACCACACTCACTTCTGAGGCTCACCACACTCACTTCTGAGGCTCACCACACTCACTTCTGAGGCTCACCACACTCACTTCTGAGGTTCACCACACTCACTCCTGAGGCTCACCACACTCACTCCTGAGGCTCACCACACTCACTCCTGAGGCTCACCACACTCACTCCTGAGGCTCACCACACTCACTCCTGAGGCTCACCACACTCACTCCTGAGGCTCACCACACTCACTTCTGAGGCTCACCACACTCACTTCTGAGGCTCACCACACTCACTTCTGAGGCTCACCACACTCACTCCTGAGGCTCACCACACTCACTCCTGAGGCTCACCACACTCACTTCTGAGGCTCACCACACTCACTTCTGAGGCTCACCACACTCACTTCTGAGGCTCACCACACTCACTTCTGAGGCTCACCACACTCACTTCTGAGGCTCACCACACTCACTTCTGAGGCTCACCACACTCACTTCTGAGGCTCACCACACTCACTCCTGAGGCTCACCACACTCACTCCTGAGGCTCACCACACTCACTCCTGAGGCTCACCACACTTCTGAGGCTCACCACACTCACTCCTGAGGCTCACCACACTCACTTCTGAGGCTCACCACACTCACTTCTGAGGCTCACCACACTCACTTCTGAGGCTCACCACACTCACTTCTGAGGCTCACCACACTCACTTCTGAGGCTCACCACACTCACTTCTGAGGCTCACCACACTCACTTCTGAGGCTCACCACATTCACTCTTGTTATTTCCTGCCTCAGGGAGGAGGAGGGGGAAAATCAACAGTCACGTTCATTCTTTTTTTTTATAAAGATGGGTCGTTCAGTAGCCCATTCTCGCATTACCAGTGATACACGTTCAGACTGACCCGCTGCCTGTTTATTTCTCAGCCAGTATGATGGCACTGCCAGTATGATGGCACTGCAAGACTGTGAAGGCTGGGTAGCGATGCCACTGAGACGAGACTCCAACAGTGTGAAGATTGTGAAGGAATTATAAAAATAATAATGAATGAAAGAGAGAGAGAGAGAGAGAGAGAGAGAGAGAGAGAGAGAGAGAGAGTAGCTACTTTTAACACCTGTACTGGAGACAGAGAGGGTGTGCTAACATGTGTACTGGGTGACTGGTGATGATGTGCAGGTGTTTACTCACAGGACATTCACCTCTAGTTCCCCCTCAGCCTACACACATACACACACACACACGCGAGAGAGTATAAACACAATCAAATAAAACTGCAATTTAACTGAAGGTATCACGAGGACAGTGAGTGAAAGATGTGTGAGTGGAGACAAGTGATTTTGGAGCTTTGACGTGCTGTCAGAGTTATCAGAAGGGATTCAGGAAAACCGGTTAGCCGGACGTGAGTTTTGGAGGAAAAATACAGTGCCTGAACTTTGAGAGAAATACAGTCCTTGTACTTATGAAAAGGGAAGTACAGTGGCTGTACTTTTAAAGAGGGAAGTACAGTGCCTGTACTTCTAAAGAGGGAAGTACAGTGCCTGTACTTCTAAAGAGGGAAGTACAGTGCCTGTACTTCTAAAGAGGGAAGTACAGTGCCTGTACTTCTAAAGAGGGAAGTACAGTGCCTGTACTTCTAAAGAGGAAGTACAGTGCCTGTACTTCTAAAGAGGAAGTACAGTGGCTGTACTTCTAAAGAGGAAGTACAGTGGCTGTACTTCTAAGAGGAAGTACAGTGGCTGTACTTCTAAAGAGGAAGTACAGTGGCTGTACTTCTAAAGAGGGAAGTACAGTGCCTGTACTTCTAAAGAGGGAAGTACAGTGGCTGTACTTCTAAAGAGGGAAGTACAGTGGCTGTACTTCTAAAGAGGGAAGTACAGTGGCTGTACTTCTAAAGAGGGAAGTACAGTGGCTGTACTTCTAAAGAGGGAAGTACAGTGGCCGTACTTCTAAAGAGGGAAGTACAGTGGCCGTACTTCTAAAGAGGAAGTACAGTGGCCGTACTTCTAAAGAGGAAGTACAGTGGCCGTACTTCTAAAGAGGGAAGTACAGTGGCCGTACTTCTAAAGAGGGAAGTACAGTGGCCGTACTTCTAAAGAGGGAAGTACAGTGGCCGTACTTCTAAAGAGGGAAGTACAGTGGCCGTACTTCTAAAGAGGGAAGTACAGTGGCCGTACTTCTAAAGAGGGAAGTACAGTGGCTGTACTTCTAAAGAGGGAAGTACAGTGGCTGTACTTCTAAAGAGGGAAGTACAGTGGCTGTACTTCTAAAGAGGGAAGTACAGTGGCTGTACTTCTAAAGAGGGAAGTACAGTGGCTGTACTTCTAAAGAGGAAGTACAGTGGCTGTACTTCTAAGAGAGGAAGTACAGTGGCTGTACTTCTAAAGAGGAAGTACAGTGGCTGTACTTCTAAAGAGGAAGTACAGTGGCTGTACTTCTAAAGAGGAAGTACAGTGGCTGTACTTCTAAAGAGGAAGTACAGTGGCTGTACTTCTAAAAGAGGGAAGTACAGTGGCTGTACTTCTAAAGAGGAAGTACAGTGGCTGTACTTCTAAAGAGGAAGTACAGTGGCTGTACTTCTAAAGAGGAAGTACAGTGGCTGTACTTCTAAAGGAAGTACAGTGGCTGTACTTCTAAAGAGGAAGTACAGTGGCTGTACTTCTAAAGAGGAAGTACAGTGGCTGTACTTCTAAAGAGGAAGTACATTGGCTGTACTTCTAAAGAGGGAAGTACAGTGGCTGTACTTCTAAAGAGGAAGTACAGTGGCTGTACTTCTAAAGAGGAAGTACAGTGGCTGTACTTCTAAAGAGGAAGTACAGTGGCTGTACTTTAAAGAGGAAGTACAGTGGCTGTACTTCTAAAGAGGAAGTACAGTGGCTGTACTTCTAAAGAGGGAAGTACAGTGGCTGTACAGTGGCTGTACTTCTAAAGAGGGAAGTACAGTGGCTGTACTTCTAAAGAGGGAAGTACAGTGGCTGTACTTCTAAAGAGGAAGTACAGTGGCTGTACTTCTAAAGAGGAAGTACAGTGGCTGTACTTCTAAAGAGGAAGTACAGTGGCTGTACTTCTAAAGAGGAAGTACAGTGGCTGTACTTCTAAAGAGGGAAGTACAGTGGCTGTACTTCTAAAGAGGGAAGTACAGTGGCTGTACAGTGGCTGTACTTCTAAAGAGGGAAGTACAGTGGCTGTACTTAAAGAGGAAGTACAGTGGCTGTACTTCTAAAGAGGGAAGTACAGTGGCTGTACTTCTAAAGAGGGAAGTACAGTGGCTGTACTTCTAAAGAGGGAAGTACAGTGGCTGTACTTCTAAAGAGGGAAGTACAGTGGCTGTACTTCTAAAGAGGGAAGTACAGTGCCTGTACTTCTAAAGAGGGAAGTACAGTGCCTGTACTTCTAAAGAGGGAAGTACAATGCCTGTACCTTTATAGAGAGAAGCGAAATCGTAAGGAGCTAAGGACACAAATGTGAACAACTCACCCTCCGGCATAGTATAGTGGATAACACAGGTCTAGTAGGTGGAGCCAGGAGCTAGGTCTCGACCCCTAGCAAAAGCAAATCCGTGAGTACTTTCCTGTTAATACTGTCTTGCAATGAGTACGACACATCTGTGTGGTGGGTTGTAAAGCCTAGTCTGAGTTAATAGTATATTTCGGGGGTCAATGCCCCAGCGGCCCTGTCAGTGACCAGGCCTCTGGTGCCCCAAAATTTTAAGTAAATACATTATTACATTTCCTCCAGTCTCGTTCAACCCCAAAAAAATCATCTAGTGGTTATAATCGTAACCATAATTTTGAAAGAGGTGGAGGGGTAAGCCAGTGGAAGGCCTCGGTCAGATGACTAAAAGCTCCAGCTGTGGGTCATCATATAACTAAGGCCCGCGTCAGGAAACACTTGTTGCCTGTTTCCTGACGAACCTTACCTAATGATCCAAATGATGACCTCACGACAATGGTGAGAAAACACACACACAAACATACACACACACACACACACACACACACAAACACGTTCGTTACATTTTTTGTGTGGTAAAACAACGTTTCTCTGCGTGTAAAAATAATGAACATGGAGCGAAAGGTTGACCAAGTGAGGGCTGTACTTCAGAGCTTGTCTTCACGGCTTTCATTCTCCCTTGATTTTCCTCAATGAAATTCAGGAATTTCACACCCCATTATTATTATCGTTATTATTGTTACTATTATTATCATTCTTATTATTATCATTACGTATTATTATTACTCTTTGGACGCGCTAAACTCGTAGGTTCCATACATCGCCTGAGGAATGTGAGGAAATCAAGAGTCAATCCCAGGAAAAAAAAAAAAAAAAAAAAAAAAAAAAGAAGAGTACAAGTTCCTGGAAGGGAAGAGTCCCTCAGCTTTACCTCGTGACATAAGCTTAACAGCCAGCTTTACCTCGTGACATAAGCTTAACAGCCAGCTTTACCTCGTGACAGAAGCTTAACAGCCAGCTCTACCTCGTGACAAGCTTAACAGCCAGCTTTACCTCGTGACAAGCTTAACAGCCAGCTTTACCTCGTGACAGAAGCTTAACAGCCAGCTTTACCTCGTGACAGAAGCTTAACAGCCAGCTTTACCTCGTGACAGAAGCTTAACAGCCAGCTTTACCTCGTGACAGAAGCTTAACAGCCAGCTTTACCTCGTGACAGCTTAACAGCCAGCTTTACCTCGTGACAGAAGCTTAACAGCCAGCTTTACCTCGTGACAGAAGCTTAACAGCCAGCTTTACCTCGTGACAGAAGCTAACAGCCAGCTTTACCTCGTGACAGAAGCTTAACAGCCAGCTTTACCTCGTGACAGAAGCTTAACAGCCAGCTTTACCTCGTGACAGAAGCAACAGCCAGCTTTACCTCGTGACAGAAGCTAACAGCCAGCTCTACCTCGTGACAGAAGCTTAACAGCCAGCTTTACCTCGTGACAGAAGCTTAACAGCCAGCTTTACCTCGTGACAGAAGCTTAACAGCCAGCTCTACCTCGTGACAGAAGCTTAACAGCCAGCTCTACCTCGTGACAGAAGCTTAACAGCCAGCTCTACCTCGTGACAGAAGCTTAACAGCCAGCTCTACCTCGTGACAGAAGCTTAACAGCCAGCTCTACCTCGTGACAGAAGCTTAACAGCCAGCTCTACCTCGTGACAGAAGCTTAACAGCCAGCTCTACCTCGTGACAGAAGCTTAACAGCCAGCTCTACCTCGTGACAGAAGCTTAACAGCCAGCTCTACCTCGTGACAGAAGCTTAACAGCCAGCTCTACCTCGTGACAGAAGCTTAACAGCCAGTTCTACTGCTGGAAACAGACGATATTATCCGGTTTTATCCACTCATTACCCTGACAACAATAGCCACCAAGCCTGACCTCATTTAGTATTCATAGGAAAAATGTCGCTATGAGGCATGTCTTGTGTGTCATGTGACGTATGGCGTGTGGCATGTGTCGTATGTCGTGTGTGTACGGGGAGGCCCGTCCCTATGTGGATTACCGTCTTGTGGCTAATTAGTCCTGCCCTAATTTAGCGTACCCTTTCTCCTGCCTTAATTCGTTCCCCTTCTCCTGCCCTAATTCGTTCCCTTTCTCCTGCCCTAATTCGTTCCCTTTCTCCTGCCCTAATTCCTTCCCTTTCTCCTGCCCTAATTCCTTCCCTTTCTCCTTCCCTAAACCGTACCCTTTCTCCTGCCCTAATTCGTATCCCCAACACCTGCATATCTTAAACCTGACTATTAAGAACACAGACTTCACGTCCTGATCCAGTATGGTTGAAAATTATTCCCTTTGCCCAGGATGACAACATTTCGAGTCCTCTACAAGACTAAATGACATGGAGCCTTCCAACATATTCCAGTGATTTCTACAAATATTAATTGCTGCCTAAATATATCAGAGGAGTGGCGGGGGTTCGAACACCCGTTTTGGGATTTGTTCTGACATCGTGATAATACGATTTGTTGAGACAAGTGATACCATGATTGCCACAATCACTGCTACCGTAATTGCCACAATACTGCTACCGTGATTGTCACAATCACTGCTACCGTGATTGCCACAATCACTGCTACCGTGATTGCCACAATCACTGCTACCGTGATTGTCACAATCACTGCTACCGTGATTGCCACAATCACTGCTACCGTGATTGCCACAATCACTGCTACCGTGATTGTCACAATCACTGCTACCGTGATTGCCACAATCACTGCTACCGTGATTGTCACAATCACTGCTACCGTGATTGTCCCAATCACTCCTACCGTGATTACCACAATCACTCCTACCGTGATTACCACAATCACTCCTACCGTGATTACCACAATCACTCCTACCGTGATTGTCACAATCACTCCTACCGTGATTACCACAATCACTCCTACCGTGATTGTCACAATCACTCCTACCGTGATTACCACAATCACTCCTACCGTGATTGTCACAATCACTGCTCCCATGATTACAACAATCTAACTTTCTTTTTCCCTCCTCCTCTCCGTTTCCCCCTAGATTCTAACTTCTTCCCCTCCCCCTCTCCCACTACAACACCCCCCCCCCTTCCTTTTGCTTCCTTCTTCTCCCTTACCTGTTCTCCCTCTTCCCCTCCTCCCTTTTCCCTCTGTTTTCCCCTTCCCCCTCCCCTCCCTACTTAAACCATATAATTGACTTTATAATAATCATTATAATCGTCTTTATGAAAACTTTGAGTAATATCCATAATATATACATTGCTAACCTATACACATTCACACGCCATACAAACTATCCACTCATTCACACTATACTTGACTATTTACCCAAGATATACTCTCATAGACATCCAGTTGTCTAATATACATTATATTCCCTGACACTCGTGCACTTTCTATATCTACTATATACATTATATATCCACCATATACATTCTATATTATGTACACTCATACACATACTATAATCAGCATATACACTCATACACATTCAATACCAACCATACACATTCAACACCCATCATATGCACTCATTCACATTCTTTACCCACCATATACACTCATACGTCTTGTACTTATCATATACACTCATACATTCTTTACCCACCATATACACGCTCAAACACATCCTATTATACGCACTCATACACCATATTCACTCACACACATCCTATACCTATACATACACTCATACACATTCTTTAACCATCATATACACACTAATACACATTCTGAACGCACCATATACACATTCGTACACTCGCTATAGGGAAACAGAGGATAAATTTATTCTCTATCTCTCTCGGTTGAGAATATTTCTTGAACAAATTCTTAATGAATCGTGAGGGAATTTTTTTCTCTTACTTTTTAGAGAGTGGAAAAAACCTAGGAGGGTTCAGAGAGTTTTTTTCACGTCACCTCGGCAGTCAGACATCAACAATGGGAGTGGGTGGGAGCAGGCGGGAGTGGGTGTGTGGGGTGGGAGTTTGGACGTGGGTGGGGGTTGGTGTGGGAACTTTAAAGATTATCACTGAAGAGGAATATTAGGACACCTACTGTCCCTGTAAGTAGGTACCTGGGTGTTAGTCACCTTACACCTGCTGTCCCTGTAAGTAGGTACCTGGGTGTTAGTCACCTTACACCTGCTGTCCCGGTAAGTAGGTACCTGGGTGTTAGTCACCTTACACCTGCTGTCCCTGTAAGTAGGTACCTGGGTGTTAGTCACCTCACACCTGCTGTCCCTGTTCACCTAGCAGTAGGTACCTGGGTGTTAGTCACCTCACACCTGCTGTCCCTGTTCACCTAGCAGTAAGTACCTGGGTGTTAGTCACTTTACACCTGCTGTCACTGTTCACCTAGCTGTAAATTGGTACTTGGGTGTTAGTCGACTGGTGTGGGTCGCATCCTGGGGACAAAATTAACCTAATTTGCCCGAAATGCTCAGCATAACAAGGGACTTTCTATAAAGTAGTATGTCATTGATGTCAGCTATGGTCTGTATACCTTGTACATGTAGAAATAAAGATATTATTTTTTTCCTTCCAAGTTTTCGTCTGTAACTTGAGAACGCCTCACCCGATCGGCTTCAAATTTTCAACGCTAAAGTAACGTATCTTGGGAAAAGGTTGATGTAACATGTGATATGCGCAGGCGCCCTCTGGTCAGTTTTATATAAACCATTCTCCGATTTCGCTTCTGTGTGATAGGCTTTCACCTGTCAACATTGGGGAGAGAGAGAGAGAGAGAGAGAGAGAGAGAGAGAGAGAGAGAGAGAGAGAGAGAGAGAATAATAACAAAGGCTTGCCCATCTTGAAGAGAGTGAAGCACTAATGGTCAGTTAGTGGTTGTTAGTGTTGTGCTTGGCACACTTCTCTCACCACTAATAATATCTCTTACAGCTGTTCTCTGACTCACAATTACTGTGATATGATGACTCATTACTCACAAGTGGCTAATACGTACGAGTATACACACACACACGAGCTGTGAATCGACCACTGAAACCACAAATAGGTGAGTACACATACACAGTGATGTAGTGGAGGCAGGATCCATACATAGCTTTAAGAAGAGGTACGGCAAAGCTCACTGAGCAGGGAGAGAGTGGACCTAGTAGTGACCAGCGAAGAGGCGGGGCCGTGAATCGACCCCTGCAACCACAACTAGGCGAGTACACACAGTGTGTGTGTGTGTGTACTCACCAGAATTATATACGTATATATATATATATATATATATATATATATATATATATATATATATATATATATATATGTAGTGCCGATTAGGTAAAACTGGTCAATTAGCAAGAACTCATTTAAAATTAAGTCCTTTCTAAAAATTTCTCTTATACATTTAAAGATATATTTTTTTCATTTATGTTTATGTAAAAATTTATAATTTTGTACCAAGATAAACTTTGAAAACCTACCTAACCTTATTAAAACAAGCGCAATTTAATTTAGCCTAACCCAACTAAATATATTTTAGATACGTTAACATTAATTTAATAATAAACAAACACAATGAAATATATTTTTTTCGTTAGGTTCAGAATGATTTTGGCGAAATTATTGCATACACAAATTTTCGCTTGTCTTATATGGCAAGAAGAGCGTTGCTATTTAAGCCAAAATCGCAAGTTTTACCTAATCGGCACGACATATATATATATATATATATATATATATATATATATATATATATATATATATATACCTTGGCAACATCGTGCGAAAACGAACGTTCTACTGAACGATAGTTTTCACAGCCTGCCACGCGTCTATTTTTGCACGAACATCACTTTTATCATAAGTCATTCTAGATTTAGAAAGGTTACATTAAATTAAATTATGGCAGCTTAGATTAGCGTATCTATGAGAGTTAGCTATCAATAAATAACAAACAGGTGACCTACGTCTGGCAGCGTGGAATACTTTGTATCCCAAGGCTCTATATGTAAGTTGGTGGACGTGAAGAGTCTCTGTGTTAGTCCACTGTTGTGGCTGGTAATGAGGCAGCTCTTAGAAGTGAGATGAGATAGGAAAACAGCTCTTAATCTGTAAATGAGATAAGGTATAATAAAAACTCTTAAGATAGCATAACAGCTCTTAATTTTTAAGTGACCTGACACAATAACATAACGTAGGATAACAGCTCTTAGTCTGTACCTTCAACTACGGTAGGTAGCTCTTAGCCTGTGTATTTAACTACGGTAGGTAGCTCTTACCCTGTAAATTCAACTACGGTAGGTAGCTCTTAGCCTGTGTATTCAACTACGGTAGGTAGCTCTTAGCCTGTGTATTTAACTACGGTAGGTAGCTCTTACCCTGTATATTCAACTACGGTACCTACCTCTTAGCTTGTAAATTCAACTACGACAAATAAAAAAACAAACACTTAACATAAACTCGCGAGAGACAAACACGCAAAACGAGTACATAATTTTTGCACTCATTTAGCGCCTCGATTCACCTAAATTACGCGTCTCGGGGGTCGTGAAGGAGGCGAGGCCATGACTATTGAGGACCAACACAACTTTAATACCATCCCACCCCTCAAGGTACTCACCTCACCACTTACGATAATAATAATAATAATAATAATAATAATAATAATAATAATAATAATACAATGCGTAACAACACGGGCCTGAAATTGTCGTACCCCAAAGACCACTGCCGGCTAAAGTCATATATTTGGCTGTTTGCTGATGTTGCAGTGCCAACTCGGGAGTAAGGTGACACTTGTTCACAATTAACACCTGTACAACATCTTTACTGATAAAGCCAACCAGTGGCTTTATCAATAAAGGCAACTCCATGACTGAGGGACTGATTACCTCATCTTTTGTACATAATTCTACTGATTTCCAGTTACGTCCTTGATTTTGTATTGATAAAGTGACTGGTTGGCGAAACGTCTACAATAAAGATACCAAGATGTGGCTAATTTTCATCTTTTTCGGTATTGTATACCATTCATGTACAACAATTAACACCCTCCAGCCCTCTCATAAAAAAAATACTTATCACACCATCGTAAATGTAATTGTATGAGGGGACAGTGTATTTACACCAAGATGTATATATTTCATAGTATATTCACCGATATGCGTATATTTGTGTATATACACCGAGACGTGTAGATTTATAAGACGAGAGATGTTTATGTCAGTAAATACACACTGAAGAGTCAATCTTTCGAAATAAGTATTGTTAGCTGACGTCAGATCTTGTGTAATGTTATGTAAATATGTGATATAAAAATCACATTTAAAAAAAAACACGTGAGCAAAAAACACTAGGACACTATGAAAACATTTCGGTCCTGGGACCTTGATCACTTCTAACAAAGGTCCCAGGACCGAAACGTTTTCGAACGAGAATATCTTAGTGTTTTTTAAACTATGCAAATCTGTATATATAAAAACAGGACTCATGGTGAATATAAAATTATAATTTTAAATGGGTTTCAAATATAGTGGAACCTGCTTTACAATTGTTGATAATATATATATATATATATATATATATATATATATATATATATATATATATATATATATATATATATATATATACAAAAACACAGGGGGAGTTGAAAAACAGCTCTAGGCCTTTCGTGTTGCAATCAACACATCAGGAGCTTGCAAATTTGCAGAAATGAGTAAGAAATCTTAGCAGATTCGTTCCTTGGACGCTTGCTTAGCAAGCGTGTGTGTACGTCCAAGCGTACACACACACGCTAAGCAAGCGTGTGTGTGTTGCGTTTGTTTTGCGATCAGCGGAAGGAGGATCAAGCCTCCACAGCTTCATACATCTACAGCGAGTATCGTGTTGACGAGCGTATAATCGCTCATGATCCAACATAAACATTATAAAACAGCAATATGGGAAGAGAGAGAACTCACTGCGCTTCTGAGAGAGGGCGTGCAGGATGGCGGTGATCACGTCGTTCTGTTGGTCGCGCCGCTGTCGTAATTTGTCTCTCTTCTTCAGCTCCCGCACCAGCAGGGAGCACTGGCTCGACAACGACCCCTGCAGCGACCCCACCAGTATCAGCAGCTCATCCAAACCTGTGTAGAACACCATACTAGTACACTACTCTGCTTAACACATATCAAACCTATGTTGTATACATGCAACATGTATACATACGTGAGGTGGGAAGTACAGTACCTGCACACCGAAGGAGGGGGTGGGGATATTGCAGTTCGGAGGGGCATGTGAACTGTAGTGTCGGCGCGCCCTTGGCAAGATAGAGTGAGTGATAGCGAAAGTTTTTATTTTTAGTTACCCTACCTCGGTGGGAGGCGACCGGTGCTAATGTATATACGTATATATATTAAAGATATTAATCAGGGAAGACACCATGCCCAGCCCTTTTAGGGCAGGGTAGGTGCCAGAGCTGGAGCTTGCTACCATCTGCAGCTCAGAAGACTGCCATTCCCATTAGCTCTCCCTAGGGCAGGTGAGATGGCAGACCAGAGAGGCCTAGCTTCTCCCTACGAGCCCCGTGAGGGCGGGGAATGTGGCTAGGCCTGGGGACAGTTGTCCCAACAATGAGGAAGTACTTGTACCTCCTCCCATGGCAGACATTAGTCTGAGATACTCCCGAGAAAGGGAGCCAAGGCCGGGCCACCACTTGGAAAAGGCCCGGGCCGGCAGAGTACCGACGAATCAAGAAGCATTATATATACTAGTCTCCTTGCAATACACACACACACACACACACACACACACACACACACACACACACACACACACACACACGATGTGACATTCCAATGTCCACATATATACGTATACACCCAAAAGTAAAGGAATAACTTCACATACAGAAAATACAGACCCCCCTCCCACATACCACACTGCAATATACAAACTCTATACAAGGAGCAGACTCACCCCCCCCCCGCAACTATAACTAGACGAGTCCACATTAATCAGCAATAAATCCCATGTTAATTAACACCTTTACAAAGCCCTGAACCTCATGGTGGGAAGCCTTTTTCAGTAATTACCTTTTAATTAATATAATATAAAATAAATTCACATACCAGTGTAATAAATCTGGAGGTAATTACGCCATTCCATTTTGCAGCTTACGTACAGATTGTCTACATAAACTGGACGACGTTTCTGTCCGTCCTAGAAGCTTTGGTCCGTCCTGTATGACGTTTCGGTCCGTTCTAGTCCATGTCAGACCGAAACGTCATCTAATTTTCATTAGTGTATTTTGTGTATTAGAGACCATACAGACACTCCTGTATACACAAAATACACTAAGGAAAACTAGATGACGTTTCGGTCTGACATGGACTAGAACTGACCGAAACGTCATACAGGACGGGTGGGAATCGGCCGATGTGTCAATAAAAAAATAAAATATATACACGTATGTCGTGCCTAATAGGTAAAACTGGTCAATTAGCAAGAACTCATTTAAAATTAAGTCCTTTCTAAAATTTTCTCTTATACGTTTAAGGATATTTTTTTCATTTATGTTACTGTAAAAATTTATAGTTTTGTACTAAAAGAAACTTAGAAAACTTACCTAACCTTATTATAACAAGCGCAATTTAATTTAGCCTAACCCAACTAAATATATTTTAGATACGTTTACAATAATTTAATAATAAACACAATGAAATATATTTTATTCGTTAAGTTCAGAATGATTTTTGCGAAATTATTGCATACACAAATTTTAGCTTGTCTTATATGGCAAGAAGAGCGTTGCTATTTAAGCCAAAATAGCAAGTTTTACCTAATCGGCACGACATGAATGCAGGGCAAAGAGGAGGTAACCTACATTCCCTGGAAACTTAAAAGCAATCCGACAGATTGTTCTGCTCCAATAACTACAAATAGGTCGTTGCAAACGTGTAATCTCGCGCGCACACACACATATAATAGCAGCCTCAATGGAACACTAATGAGGGAATGCAAAAAAAAAGTGTCGGCAAATGTTTTATGTTGCCTCCTAACAGATTATCCAGACAGCAACAGAGAAAAACAAAGAGGCTTAAAATACATTAACCTTGGTTCACACGGGACTTGCCCAGAGTGAGACATTCCCAGACTCCGGGTGATAGCTGGAACTCCCTCAGTGAGAAACATGATTAACGTTCTTCATTGAGAGACCAGGCTGCCTCACTCAGTGCCACATGACCTGACTTCTTTACTCATGACAGACATGACCTTATTTCCTCACTCATGGCCTGACTCCCTCACTCAGTGACAGACATAACCTGACTTCTTCACACACTGACAGACATTACTTGGTTTCCTCAACGACAGTAACACTGAAGTCAAGAGGCAATCGCTCCTTAAGGGACACGTCGTTCGATCAACGTGCACTAAAAGGACGTTCTTACACGGACCAGCCAACCACCAGGAAAACAATAAGTGGTAAACAAACGTATTAGGGAGGGACCTCAAGACAAATTTTTTTAGGGGGAAGGGGACGGACAGGAATAATGCAGATACCAACTTGTTAGAATTTAACATCCATCCAAGAAAAAGCCTTGATGTGGGTGAGGGTCATTTATTCCAAGGAATTGAAGCCACCTTCCCTGCCCTAGGTCTTGTATAAATAATAATAATAATAATGATAATACATTATCATTCGTGCTGGTAAAGAGGTAAGCTGCAGCATCCTGTTTACGTGAGGTGTCAGGTGTGAGCACCAGATGCGTCGTGTCTAGCTCTCTTCCCTCCCGTAGCTCGGTTGGTAGCGCACTCAGCTCACACACTGAGGTCTATGGTTCAATCCCCAGTCCGGGTGGAAACATTAGGACATGTTTCCTTAGGACACCTGCTGTCCCTGTTCACCTAGCAGTAATTAGGTACCTGGGTATTAGATGACTAGTGTGGGTCGCATCCTGGTGACAAAATTGACCTAATTTGCCAGAAATGTTCTACATAACAATGGGCTTTCTATATGTCACTGATGTCAGCTATAGTCTGTATACGATGTACTTGTAGAAATAAAGATTATTATTATTACTACTATTCAACAAACCGGCCATATCCCACCGAGGCAGGGTGACCTAAAAAGAAAAACGAAAGTTTCTCTTTTAAAATTTAGTAATTTATACAGAAGGGGTCACTAGCCCCTTGCTTCCGGCATTTTAGTCGCCTCTTACGACACGAATGGCTTACGAATGAAGAATTCTGTTCCCCTTCCCCATGGAGATAAGAGGCAATAAAGAACAAGAACTATTAAGAAAATAGAAGAAAACCCAAATGGATATGTATATATATGCGTGTACATGCATGTGTAATGTGACCTAAGTTTAAGTAGCAAGATATACCTGGTATCCCGTATTTATGAGAGAGAAAAAAGACACCAGCAATCCTACCATCGTGTAAAACAATTACAAGCTTTCGTTTCAATTACTTTTATTATTATTATTGTAACACGCGTATTGTTACCAATGATATAAAAGTCGAGTAATCTAGCTTAAATCAACCAGCATTAACATTGTAGGTTTGAGAGTTCAGAAACTGACTCGCATAAACAGGTAAAAATAATTAACGGGGGTAAAGTGAAGATGGGTTGGAGTGGGAGCTAAGTATAGCACAAGAAGCGCCTAAATATATGTAACTTAGAACATAAAAAAGGAGCACTGCAACAGGGCTACTGGTCTATGCTAGGTAGATCCAAGTCACACTATTTTGTTAAGAACTCTTATCCTACCTCGGCTCATTTCAAAACCCAGCCCTATCGATCGAAAGTAAACCACCACCTTCTCCCCAGGATGCGCTAAACCCATGTGGGCCATCCAGCGCAAGCCGTGGTGGAGACTTGATACTCCGTCTGCCGAGCACCAGACAGACGATCTTCCTATTTGTACTCATCTATATCCCGATTACATCCAAATACCCCAAACGTCTCGACTCGCCTGAGATTCTTCTAGCACCCTTCGGTTGTGAGCTAAAGGCACTAACACTGAGCTGCGAGCTTTATAGTGTACAACAAGGTTTAATAGAGACGCTACATACACGGGGTAAAGTGCATCCTTCACAACAAGCCAATAATAGTGATCAACTCATCCTGAAGCTGTTATCTCCGAATATCCTCTCTCTACCAGCATCCGGTAACTTATCGAATCACCGGAGGTACGTTCACCTTAGTACCGCTACTCTGTACTGCGTATGAGGTAGTGCACATGAGGTTGTATTTACGAGTTTGTATGTACGAGGAGGTATATACGTGATGGGGCTTTGAGGGAGTGTATATGAGGGCTACAAACACGTCCAGACCTGCAATGCAGTGTTTCTCACATTATAAACATCAAAGATGAAAGTGAGAAATATCCTACCGAGTGTGCAGTGTCTGGCGACAACACAACCAGCAGTGTCTGGCGACGACACAACCAGCAGTGTCTGGCGACGACACAACCAGCAGTGTCTGGCGACGACACAACCAGCAGTGTCTGGCGACGACACAACCAGCAGTGTCTGGCGACGACACAACCAGCAGTGTCTGGCGACGACACAACCAGCAGTGTCTGGCGACGACACAACCAGCAGTGTCTGGCGACGACACAACCAGCAGTGTCTGGCGACGACACAACCAGCAGTGTCTGGCGACGACACAACCAGCAGTGTCTGGCGACGACACAACCAGCAGTGTCTGGCGACGACACAACCAGCAGTGTCTGGCGACGACACAACCAGCAGTGTCTGGCGACGACACAACCAGCAGTGTCTGGCGACGACACAACCAGCAGTGTCTGGCGACGACACAACCAGCAGTGTCTGGCGACGACACAACCAGCAGTGTCTGGCGACGACACAACCAGCAGTGTCTGGCGACGACACAACCAGCAGTGTCTGGCGACGACACAACCAGCAGTGTCTGGCGACGACACAACCAGCAGTGTCTGGCGACGACACAACCAGCAGTGTCTGGCGACGACACAACCAGCAGAGTCTGGCGACGACACAACCAGCAGAGTCTGGCGACGACACAACCAGCAGAGTCTGGCGACGACACAACCAGCAGAGTCTGGCGACGACACAACCAGCAGAGTCTGGCGACGACACAACCAGCAGTGTCTGGCGACGACACAACCAGCAGTGTCTGGCCACGACACAACCAGCAGTGTCTGGCCACGACACAACCAGCAGTGTCTGGCCACGACACAACCAGCAGTGTCTGGCCACGACACAACCAGCAGAGTCTGGCCACGACACAACCAGCAGAGTCTGGTCACGACACAACCAGCAGTGTCTGGCGACGACACAACCAGCAGTGTCTGGCGACGACACAACCAGCAGTGTCTGGCGACGACACAACCAGCAGTGTCTGGCGACGACACAACCAGCAGTGTCTGGCGACGACACAACCAGCAGTGTCTGGCGACGACACAACCAGCAGTGTCTGGCGACGACACAACCAGCAGAGTCTGGCGACGACACAACCAGCAGAGTCTGGCGACGACACAACCAGCAGAGTCTGGCGACGACACAACCAGCAGAGTCTGGCGACGACACAACCAGCAGTGTCTGGCGACGACACAACCAGCAGTGTCTGGCCACGACACAACCAGCAGTGTCTGGCGACGACACAACCAGCAGTGTCTGGCCACGACACAACCAGCAGTGTCTGGCCACGACACAACCAGCAGAGTCTGGCCACGACACAACCAG
Source organism: Cherax destructor (assembly GCA_009830355.1). Lineage (NCBI taxonomy): Eukaryota > Metazoa > Arthropoda > Malacostraca > Decapoda > Parastacidae > Cherax > Cherax destructor. The sequence goes on from WNWK01000122.1 coordinate 632,934, forward strand.
CAGAGTCTGGTCACGACACAACCAGCAGTGTCTGGCGACGACACAACCAGCAGTGTCTGGCGACGACACAACCAGCAGTGTCTGGTGACGACACAACCAGCAGTGTCTGGTGACGACACAACCAGCAGTGTCTGGTGACGACACAACCAGCAGTGTCTGGTGACGACACAACCAGCAGTGTCTGGTGACGACACAACCAGCAGTGTCTGGTGACGACACAACCAGCAGTGTCTGGTGACGACACAACCAGCAGTGTCTGGTGACGACACAACCAGCAGTGTCTGGTGACGACACAACCAGCAGTGTCTGGTGACGACACAACCAGCAGTGTCTGGTGACGACACAACCAGCAGTGTCTGGTGACGACACAACCAGCAGTGTCTGGTGACGACACAACCAGCAGTGTCTGGTGACGACACAACCAGCAGTGTCTGGTGACGACACAACCAGCAGTGTCTGGTGACGACACAACCAGCAGTGTCTGGTGACGACACAACCAGCAGTGTCTGGTGACGACACAACCAGCAGTGTCTGGTGACGACACAACCAGCAGTGTCTGGTGACGACACAACCAGCAGTGTCTGGTGACGACACAACCAGCAGTGTCTGGTGACGACACAACCAGCAGTGTCTGGTGACGACACAACCAGCAGTGTCTGGTGACCAGACGACGAACCAGCAGTGTCTGGTGACGACACAACCAGCAGTGTCTGGTGACGACACAACCAGCAGTGTCTGGTGACGACACAACCAGCAGTGTCTGGTGACGACACAACCAGCAGTGTCTGGTGACGACACAACCAGCAGTGTCTGGTGACGACACAACCAGCAGTGTCTGGTGACGACACAACCAGCAGTGTCTGGTGACGACACAACCAGCAGTGTCTGGTGACGACACAACCAGCAGTGTCTGGTGACGACACAACCAGCAGTGTCTGGTGACGACACAACCAGCAGTGTCTGGTGACGACACAACCAGCAGTGTCTGGTGACGACACAACCAGCAGTGTCTGGTGACGACACAACCAGCAGTGTCTGGTGACGACACAACCAGCAGTGTCTGGTGACGACACAACCAGCAGTGTCTGGTGACGACACAACCAGCAGTGTCTGGTGACGACACAACCAGCAGTGTCTGGTGACGACACAACCAGCAGTGTCTGGTGACGACACAACCAGCAGTGTCTGGTGACGACACAACCAGCAGTGTCTGGTGACGACACAACCAGCAGTGTCTGGTGACGACACAACCAGCAGAGTCTGGTGACGACACAACCAGCAGAGTCTGGTGACGACACAACCAGCAGAGTCTGGTCACGACACAACCAGCAGAGTCTGGTCACGACACAACCAGCAGAGTCTGGTCACAACACAACCAGCAGAGTCTGGTCACAACACAACCAGCAGAGTCTGGTCACAACACAACCAGCAGAGTCTGGTCACAACACAACCAGCAGAGTCTGGTCACAACACAACCAGCAGAGTCTGGTCACAACACAACCAGCAGAGTCTGGTCACAACACAACCAGCAGAGTCTGGTCACAACACAACCAGCAGAGTCTGGTCACAACACAACCAGCAGAGTCTGGTCACAACACAACCAGCAGTGTCTGGTCACAACACAACCAGCAGTGTCTGGTCACAACACAATCAGCAGAGTCTGGTCACAACACAACCAGCAGTGTCTGGTGACAACACAACCAGCAGTGTCTGGTGACAACACAACCAGCAGTGTCTGGTCACAACACAACCAGCAGAGTCTGGTCACAACACAACCAGCAGAGTCTGGTCACAACACAACCAGCAGAGTCTGGTGACAACACAACCAGCAGAGTCTGGTCACAACACAACCAGCAGAGTCTGGTCACAACACAACCAGCAGAGTCTGGTCACAACACAACCAGCAGTGTCTGGTGACGACACAACCAGCAGAGTCTGGTGACGACACAACCAGCAGAGTCTGGTCACAACACAACCAGCAGAGTCTGGTCACAACACAACCAGCAGTGTCTGGTGACAACACAACCAGCAGTGTCTGGTGACAACACAACCAGCAGTGTCTGGTGACAACACAACCAGCAGTGTCTGGTGACAACACAACCAGCAGTGTCTGGTGACAACACAACCAGCAGAGTCTGGTCACAACACAACCAGCAGAGTCTGGTGACAACACAACCAGCAGTGTCTGGTGACAACACAACCAGCAGTGTCTGGTGACAACACAACCAGCAGTGTCTGGTGACAACACAACCAGCAGTGTCTGGTGACAACACAACCAGCAGAGTCTGGTCACAACACAACCAGCAGAGTCTGGTCACAACACAACCAGCATTAGCGTACACTACCTTTATGTATACAAAATTAAAATTAAACCATAACAGTTTTATTGATCACGAGCAATAAAACGTAGCCGCAGTGCAACATTAATATATATGACCTGTACAGGAGGAATCATCCGATGTCTTCCCTTCCATTAAAAAAACGGCGCTTGGATACTGTTGAGAGGCTCTTGATCAAAGGAAATGTAGCTACTCTATTGAATCAAAGCGCATTACCTCCCCTTCCCCAAGCGCTGCATGGCCTCACCAGGTTTAGCGCATCCCATCAATATTCTCCTTCAAAGTTTGCTTTAAACTTAACTTATATTTTTACAATATTTTCCCTCGTTGGAGATATCAAGCTCATCTCCACTCTCTCCTGGCAAACATGCTGAGCATTTTGTAATGGTTTTAATTCCTCTCTCTCTCTCTCTCTCTCTCTCATCACTATATTATACATTAGCACAGAAAGAGGTCACATAGGTATAAGTGGGTGTTCCTAAAACTTCATTTTCTTAGATAAGAGCTGTTACTTTAGTTTACTTTCAAACCACTAGTATTTTACCTTTATTATCATCATTGTTTTACTGTTATTAGGATAATTGTTATATATTACAAGCATATAAATTATTTAATATTTACATGACATTCAATTTGGGGACAAGATGAAACAGTCTTCCCCGATACCAGTGCGTCTTTGAGGTGTGAAAAGCATGTCAGATGCCTGGTAGCGTGTTGCCCCTCACAATGGTTCATCAATAATACATTTGCTGATGACTTTTTTGGAACGTAACAATGGCATTGTGGATGTCCAGGAAGACGAGGCAGGTGGGGAGGCTTGGAAACACACTCCTAGTACGTGAGAGTAAGGCAACCGCCCCCCCCACGAGCCACTAGTTCACCAGCACCTACTGCCAACCCTCTCCCCTCAAGGGAGAGGGGTAATCACAATGAAGGAATCTTCATCCAAGCAATTAGAGCTAGCCACTTCTTTGCGTCATACCCACTTATCTCCCATTCCCGAGGCGCTGCATGGCCACTGTGAATAACAATAACCTAGTATCAACTATAATATAAATTCACGTGGGATACAGAGTACTGGACATGTGCTTTATTATAAAAATGTTTCTGAAGCTTTTATAACAACACGTTATCTTCTATTTTATCTTTCTTTCGTATGTAGGGTTCAGATAGCACCTGAGGAATGGGGGGAGCAATCATATTCGATCCAAGAAAGAGGGCAATTTCAATCCCTTGATCGAGAGCCCCTCACCAGCATCAAGAACCCTCCCTTTGTGGGCCAAATCGAGTCTAAACTGTTAGTCCTCTTTAATTTTTCTTTCCATTGCCCCGCAAATTCGATATCTTCACCCGGTAAGTTCACCATAATTCCCTTTCTCTTATGCACTGCACTGCTCCTTGCCCCACCACTACCCATCGCCCCTACAAGTCGCTAAAATGTCACATATTCTTCTCTTCAGCAGTCGATAGTACAAGGAGAAATGCTGAGCTTGTAACATTTAATAGTGACGTTTTCACCCACTAGTCACGTAACCAGTATGTGAAGTTAGATATTAAAGTTCACTGTAGACACCTTCAGTAACAGCCCCACACATCATTCCGAGTAACTCCTCAAAGAATTCTCCTGCCCCGGGAGATGCCATGGCTCTACCATTCTAACTAATACTTCCGAATCTTCATCAGTTATTTCCTCCAACGACAAGAGGAAAGATGAGCGACGTAGAAAATTAGCAGAGCGTCAAGACTAATTTGCAACAAATGAAAAGAAAAACAAATGATATAACTTATCAAGCAAATATTACGTGTTGCTAAAACACATTTTATATCCCAGAACTGAACCTCTTAGATCATAATACCAGCGACAACAACTATTTCCTTCAGTGACCACTAATATATCGAGCTGAACCTCCTAGGGCACATCATCAGCAAAAACTATCTCCAGTGACTATGGTACACCACAGGGATAAAGGTTACATCTCTTAATGTTATCAATGAGTGTCGCTCTCGGTACAACTTCCACCCCGCTCAGTCTTTCCCTCATACTCCACTATCACTCCCACTGCTGGTTGCAGACCTTAACGCAAAACATACTCACCCTAAAGTCATTTAAACTAACTATTCCCTGGTATTTGGTACAATCTATAGCTTAATTCTAATGTTTAAATACACATTTACTTTCCTCTTTCAAATTATCCTTCATTTATTACTGATCTCTATTTACAATTTATAAATTGATAAATCTTTATCCGGACTTAATATTATCTCATTAATTTATAGGTGTCAGTTCCTTCTGACTGGGCTTTCTAATTATTCTAATGATTATCAGTAGCTTCAGGGTGTCTGGAAAGCGGACAGATAATAATATTGGGAATTTAAGCTAAAGAACTGCATCGAATCTTATTCCCTCGTTTCCCAGGCTTGTATGGCTCCTACGGGCTTGTAATACACCATGGAAGCCTTATTAATCAGGGACATTGCTCCACGTTTCCAATCCTTCTTGATGTGGGAATACTTCAAGGTGGAGAGCTGAAACCCGCGTGATTAACATCCGAATATATGCAACCTGCACATTCAAAGCTGACTTCCAACAAAATAACATCACAGACAATACAGTGCAGATATAATTTACAGATGGAACACTAACCCTTGTCGAGAAGTCTGAACTTGCGGTGGACGACCCTAGAGGAAGAGGGTTGGAAGCGGTGGTGGGCGTGGTGATGTGCGGGCGTGTCAGAGGTGGTGGAGTGCTCTGTGAGGGTGTCAGACTCCCCAAGACTGCTGCGTCGCCGCTGGTGACGGTAGATGGAGAGCAGTAGATCGTCCACCAGCGACCGCTTCCGCTGTCTGCTGCCCCGCCTACTGCTGCAGAAGGAATAATATATATATATACATGTATATATATACATATATACACGTATATATATACATATATACACAGCATACATTATATTGCTTGCAGAGGTTATAATCAGTCGTGCATAGGACAAACAAGTAGAAACTGAATCACAATAGTTGAACTTTAGACGTCTGTTAGATACAAAAGAGTTTAGTTTGCCAGCAAGTATAAAAACCACAACCAGACGCCAAATAAGTATTGAAACCTGGCCTAGGCACAAGCCTGGTGCTCCGGGGTATGGGATATACCGTCTAGCTTCGGCTAGGCGCCCATACTTATTCTGGGGTCTGGCTGTGTGGCAAAAGTACTGTGTACTTTGTTGCAGAGTGCGCAGGTTCGAATCCGCTGTGGACAGATAGTTTGTAAATAATTTCGCCCTTTTGTGAATTATTAAGTGTGTGTGTGTATGTGTATCTTTCACAACTAACTCACTACGACAAAACTTTTCACGGAGAGACTGCCCATCAACCACTCAGGTCTAAAAATATACACACAAAGTTAATGGAGAATACATGAGACCTTATTTTAGGCACAACTGGATTAAAGGTATGCTAAGTATATGCGAAGATATAAAACAAGAGTAATTGCTCGGTTTTGACAAAGATTTAAGCCCACGACTAGAGAAAATAATGAAAGGAGCAGGGAAAAAAATCTGAGAAACCATCAGATTTTCTCAGAAAAGACTGTGATAATAATGAAACTTGATAACCCCGTAAGCACAACAATGGTGGAGCTAACTACGTCGTTTCAGATGGAGTGCGTGTCTGGTACGACGACGCTTCAGATGGAGTGCGTGTCTGGTACGACGACGCTTCAGATGGAGTGCGTGTCTGGTACGACGACGCTTCAGATGGAGTGCGTGTCTGGTACGACGACGCTTCAGATGGAGTGCGTGTCTGGTACGACGACGCTTCAGATGGAGTGCGTGTCTGGTACGACGACGCTTCAGATGGAGTGCGTGTCTGGTACGACGACGCTTCAGATGGAGTGCGTGTCTGGTACGACGACGCTTCAGATGGAGTGCGTCTGGTACGACGACGCTTCAGATGGAGTGCGTCTGGTACGACGACGCTTCAGATGGAGTGCGTCTGGTACGACGACGCTTCAGATGGAGTGCGTGTCTGGTACGTACACACTCCACTACGTAACACCACCACTGATTTAAACGTTACCTTTGCATGCAGAAAGTGACGTATGTACAACTCCAGGCATTTATTGAGAAACGTTTAGCCTCAGTAAATATCTTGCAACTGCATGTCATTGCAAACTGACAGTATCACCATATCTCTTTTCCAGCCCGTTGACTGGTTATTTTCACCCATCTTGATCCAAGGAACTGGAGCTATCCTACCCTTTCTCGCATCAAACCTGATTACCTCCATTCATCTGGCGCTGCACGACTCCCCTACGGGTTTAGCGATTTCCCATGAATATAATGACGATTCCCTCCTTCCTTCCCACACATATACATCTGCCCACCCAACAGTGAAAGTAGGTGCTATGTGCTACCTACGTGTTAGTCAACTGGTGTGGGCCACATCCAGGGAGGAACTGCTGTGGAAATGTGCCAAGACACTCCAGTCCTGCTGGATGTCATCTGATTAAGTGTTGGTAGACTCCAGTCCTGCTGGATGTCATCTGATTAAGTGTTGGTAGACTCCAGTCCTGCTGGATGTACTCGTGAGAGTTAAAACGCTTCCGTACACTGTGTACATTTAATAATTTTAATTAAAAAATTATCCGTTGATAGTTCTAGGGCTCGCTGCCCCTGAGAAATTCTTTAAATTTCATGAAAATTTTAATATTTGTTTTTATTAGCTAGGTAAATTTTGATTGGTGGTTTACGTCTGGCTACGACTTATGTAATCGTAATAATATAACTGCAAACAAATCACATGAACTCAAGCCCCACTGTTCTGTAATTTCTAGGCCTCATGGTTACTGTCATGATTAAACAAGATATTGGTACCAGCAGCACGAAGTCCAACATATACATCACCGCATAGCTCATCAGGAACCGTCTGCAGGAACTAGTCTAGTTCCCCTCTCATTTGGTAACTATTGCCTCACACACTGAGTGTCCGTGGTTCTAGTTTGTAGCAACATTACAATCTAGTGTATCTTCGTTGTATTGGCATCACTTATTTACAAGTTTATTGTCTGTCAGCCTTGTAGTTTCACAGCAAAATTGTGATAGTAACACTGACTCAAGAATCTGGACTCTCATGCCACGTGATAACTCTCCTTTGTCTTTCACAGACAAGACAGTGTGTATTTGGCAGACACAACCACACACAATGTCATGTACATTCCAGCTAGTTCACACCACTGAGTCTCACCCGATTGATGAGCCCTGCCATAAGGCCAACGGCACCACTGAACTGGCCATTACAAACCCCATTTTTGTTTGTCTGTCTGCGTTGTCTGCTTCTCTGTCTGCACTTTCTCCCCCACCAGTGCACCACCATGACGCCTGTACACAGGGACGGGTCTCTGGGTTCCATAATATACATTAATTAGCCTCCCTTTTAGTTACCGTCGCCCCGAGACTCCCCAGGTAAGCCCTGCCAATTAAGAAAGATTTCCCCAGAGAAGTTTTAATTTTAATAACAACATGTGTATTTACCATAATTAAAAAACTGAACAAGACTGATGGTGTGTATTACTGCGGGTAAAATTACTTTCCAAGTAGAGGATGGGGTGCTTGAAGATTTCGTTGATTAAACGCTGTTAAAAATGACCCGACCAGAACAAGGGAGGAAAAGTAATCGATTATTTTTAAACCTTGAACTTTCGGCTAAGGTAATAAGTGCCCTTTAAAGGTGGGGGAAGCTCTAATGCCGGTGAAGAGTTCGTGATCCAAGGAATTGGAACTACCCCTCTCCACTTGATCAAACAGGATTACATCCACCAAACACAGCGGTGTTATTACGCAGTTTGGCAGAGGACGGCAGGAACCTGGAGACACATAAGCACACTGTCACAGTGCGACTTTGTAAATGGTCCAAGTCGGACCGAAACGTCGTCGTAAGCTCCTCTCCTATGTGAGGATTATTTGTGTAAAGTCGCTGTCATCATATAACAAGTAGAAACAGAAGGATAAGACTACTCAGATTAACCCTCAGGGTTAATAAACAAAGTCAAGTGTGGTTATTTCCACTGGGGTTCTTTAGTCCTCTTCCCCAGGATGCTACCCACAACAACAGTCGGGTAAACCTGGGCAACATGTGTAAGGAAACATACCCAGCCTCGCCACCTGCACCAGAATCGAACCCAAGTCCTTTGCTTGCGAGTCGATGGGGCGAGCACTAACCAACGGGCCGCCAGACAAGGGGAATTAAGTGCCGAGGTAGTGGAAATAAACTCCACACATAGTTTCGAGATACAATGGAGCCCAAGAGGCTAGGAACCAATGGAGCCAGTTAATTGAAGGGTAAGAGGCGGGTCCTGGAACTGGATCTCGACCCCTTCTCCAGACAGCTATGATCATTGAGTATACATTTTACTCCATGATCTGTAAGTCATAGAAATCGCTACACCTCATCTTTAATTATTTACATATTAAAAAACCGAAAAACATTTAAATATGTCATGTTTTAATTAAAAAGTAACCTATCCATACATATATACATATACATTATATATATATTTATCACTTTTTAATAATGTTATGCAGTGTGACTGTTATTAAAATGAAAGTGCTAAGTCTCTTAAATTTTATCTACTAAGCAACTTTTCAAAAATTTGTCTGTTGCTCTTGCCTTTATTATGACTGTCTGAGCTTCAGACAGTGCCTTCTTTTGTCAAAAAAATACTTATATAATATACAGGTCCTGGAAATACTAAGGAGAATAGATTCTGGATGCATTTGACAGGGTTTTCCAGATGATGGCGCTGTGGCCGAGGCTTGCTCACCCTTCCTCCCCGGGCCTAATTACCAGGAATTAACTAGTAAATACGTATTCCGCTGTCGTTATTTTAGCTGCAGCGTATTTCATTAAAGTTTTAATTCCTAATCCTGTGCAAGATATTTTTTTTTTACAGTTTTGGTTCAATATTAGAGGTTAATTTTAAGATGTGATATACCACGTTTGGTACATATGTAGCAATGAGTTACTGCATGTCTACAGGGTACATGATGACTTCATGTATGCGAACTGTGAATTCTTGTTAAACAGTGAATTGTACAAACGTGTATGGCAGGGCAGCTCATGTATCTGTATATATTTTACTCATAAAATACTGAATTTGCCTTTACTACTTACCCAGACTGAGACTAAAGAAGAGCTTCCTAACATTTGTCTCTTTACTAATGAGAGACAATGCGGATTACAGTATTTGTGAAAAAATTTCGTCCACCAGGGACTTTATAAATTTAATGTTGACGAAAAGTCCTCAAAAATAAAATGTCATAAGCTACATTGTGTGTTACGTCATGGATCATATCTAGGCCTAGTTTGCTTCTTTCTATAACAAGATGTCGAATCAAGGTCTGGTCTAGTTGTCCTTGGACAGAGATGACATTTTAATTTGGGGATTATAATTAAGAGATAATGATCCGACTAAATCAAATTTATGATCTTTAATACAAAATAATTCATATAAAAAATTAGTGTATGATACAAATTTATCTTGTGTAATACATAAAGATACACTTAATACGGAAAACAGTCGACATAGACTTAACTTGTAAATGTTTCTGAACAATGATTATACTCAATGATACGAGTCTTATATAATATGAAAGTTACGAAATGTATTAAGTGAAACTATAGTCTCAATAAAGACATTCATATTAGACACCAGTCGAGACAATATATACATTATATAACTTTAGAACACAATTACCATTAAAGCCAGAAGTCTATGTTATAGACATAGGCTGAAATCTTAGCTAATAACAAGCTATCACTGAATCAGAAAAAAGTAGATAACGTTACCGGCCATACCAGGGACCATCAACACATCCTCCATATGGGTTGAATAACTTCCCTCAATGCTGAAACAGAGTCCAGCACAATACGATTCCTGACTGAAGCGGTGCGTAGATACTGCACCACAAATGTATCAAAAGTCTTAGTTTAAGATTTGGATATAACTAGAGTTTCCAAGAGTCACGCAACCTCTTTAGACTATTCTCCACGGAAGCTCAGCAGCACCAGTAGACGGTTTCCGCTCACCAACAAAACCCGAGTCAGAATTGAACACAAAAAGGTGAGATGTTTCCTAGGCTCTATGCAGGCCAGGACTGACTTGACTCACACCTCCAAGCTGTACTTCATTGGCAGTGCGAGGGTCCCCAGACACTAACAAACTAATGACAGTTAACAAGGCTGTTACTCACAGTGAAGCACCTATCACTAAAAATAAACATCCTACCTATATTATTATTATAATCAAATAGAAGCGCTAAACCACAGGGGTTATCCTACCTATAAACATAGCTAACAATACAGGGGCAGATAATAATATAACGCCGAACATTTTAATTTTATCTATCTAATGAAGATCTTCGCGATATAATATTAAGTGAAAGGAAAATATATACATACAACATTAATTATTAACATTGGGTCCAAGCAGAGGACGCAACAATATCTTATTTACGTACTGTCTATATACCTTTACGAGTTTATACACATGACGTGAATCAAAGAAAAAAATATATGCTTAAATTTACAGTAGGAGATATAATGATGATTAATATCCCTGGAGCGAAGGTGGTACCGTATAAAAAAATACCTAAACCATGGAAAGATAAAAATGCAGTGTAATGCTGTCCTTTATTTACGACGTTTCGCCCACAGAGTGGTCATTATCAAGGGTCGCATTATACCGCATGTGTCTCAATTTCCAATGAGGACAGACATGAGATCAGTTCGTGACAAAAAGTCTGATTAAATTATATAAAAATGAACAAAATAATCCACAAGGGAAAGCCCAGCCAAGAGTTGGTTACTGCTGGACTTCAATATGACGATGACAAGTGTATATACACCGAGAGGTGTATACACGAGAGGAGTATATCTCTGTATTTATACAGAGAGGTTTATATCACAGTGCATATACACCGGTATATACCTCAGCGTATGTATATACTACCTAGAACTGTATATTTAAGTGTATACATCTCACAACAGAACAATATGTCAAGTGTCTATATCTCACTACAGAACTGTATACTTCTGTGTATATGCGCAGGTGTATATATCTCACTGCAAACACACTGAAAGGGGTATGTATATCAGTGCATTTACACTGATAGACGTATATGTCTAAGCTGAGAGTACAATTTAACCTAGGTTTCAAGGTTAAATTGGTCTCTCAGCGACTCTAAACCTAACAGACTAACACTGACTCTTGGTGTCTTAATGCTGGTGATTCTACGAACTGAAATAAGCCTCCTCTTCCTCGGATTAAATCTGATCACCTCACATTCTTCAGGAGCTGAATGATCCCTACGAGTTTAGAGATTCCTCGTGAATATGATGTAATAATAATAATAATAATAATAATAATAATAATAATAATAATAATAATAATAATAATAAACTTAGGGTGATAATAATTTCTGTGACCCAGGGAAAACTCAATTTAATAAACACTGGTCAATTAAAAACGTGCATGCAAGCATAAATTTTCCATTTACTTTTGATATATAAAACGTGAGCTCCTCGAAGTGGCTTTTTCCAATAAGACAAATATGACCTTATCACTATTAAAGGTCATTAAGCATAAAATAATAGTGGAGAGAGTGAGAGAGAGAGAGAGAGAGAGAGAGAGAGAGAGAGAGAGAGAGAGAGAGAGAGAGAGAGAGAGAGAGAGAGAGAGAGAGAGAGAGAGAGAGAGAGAGAGAGAGAGAGAGAGAGAGAGGAAGTACCACAAAAATTAATTCTGAATATTAAACATAAGAGTATTTTTCACACCAGATAAATCAGCTAAGTATTTCCAAATTAGTTATATATTATTATAATTAATTTAAAATTTAAAATTAATAAGTTTTCTGGCTCATGCTGCGTAAATTATCAAGGTTACAAACACACACAGTACATGCATACAGAATAGTCCCTGTCTTTGGTCTGATTGTGGTGTGAATTACCCTACATATTTTTCTCCCATAAAAGAAGTTAAAAATATTGTGCATAGCTCTCCAACCCACGAAAGTAAACGCAATTCCGTAGTGCTTTTCCGCAAGAGCATACAACAAAATATAATGCACCTACTTGATGGAACATATAAATGGAATATAGCCATGAAAATCTCTTACGTGGGAACAGACAATGGGAATTGCTATTGCCCTTGTATTCACTATATTGGGGGCAGTATGCCAACGAGAGAAATTTACATTATAAATATAAATATATATATATATAAATCTAAGGGAGGGTGCACAAAGATCAAGGGAATTCATCTGTGTCAATATGTACGTACTACATATACCTAGCTTAATATTAGGCGCTTATTTTATTGACGCCAGTCTTCAACTGTCTCAATTACCAGACCCAAAGGATGATTATTTATTATTATTATTATTATTATTTGAATATTAGGATTGTCTAGAAATATTTAACGCAGAATGAGCACTTACATTCCATTTTAAAATGCGTGCAGGTTGTCAGCTCATCAGCTGGGTCACAGCTGCAACACACAACACCTGTGGAGGGGGTGCATCCTCCCTCACACTCATCACTACCATCATTTTTACATAGGTACCCCCTCTATACTAATTATTTTTTAATCAAGCAAACCATACCACGGGCAGGGATAGAACCCGCGATCAGAGGGTCATAAAACAAAAAGGAAATCAACTAAATTCAATACATCTAGCAACGACAAACTAATGGTGAATAATTACTGGCTACAAACAAAGCTCCGATAAAAAAAAGCAAGCTGACATGTGAGAATATGCGTAAAACAAAAATACATAGTTTCTCTGCCACGAAGCCATCAATAACAACGAGGTACATGACAATAACACTGGGGCCAGCAGGGAGGGAACACCTGTTGACGACACAGCAACAGCGCTCAATACACAGTTCTTGGTTAAAAAGGGATCAGGTGAAATGTTCAAGCGGTTGTGTATTGTTTCTGGTTGCAGAGTGTGTGAGACAGTTATAGTGGTGTGTGAGATAGATGTAGAGGTATGTGAGATAGCTGAAGTGGTGTGTGAGAAGCTTCCAGTGGTGTAAGACAGTTACAGTGGTGTAAGACAGTTACAGTGGTGTGTAAGACAGTGATAGTGGTGTGTGAGAAAGATATAGCAGTGTGTGAGAGTTACAATGGTGTGAGATAGTTACAGTGATGTGAGATAGTTACAGTGGTTTGTGAAAGTAACAGTGGTGTGTGAGACAGTTACAGTGGTGTGTAAGACAGTGATAGCGGTGTGTGAGACAGTTACAGTGGTTTGAGACAGTTACAGTGGTGTGTAAGACAGTGATAGTGGTGTGTAAGACAGTGATAGTGGTGTGTAAGACAGTGATAGTGGTGTGTAAGACAGTGATAGCGGTGTGTGAGACAGTTACAGTGGTTTGAGACAGTTACAGTGGTGTGTAAGACAGTGATAGTGGTGTGTAAGACAGTGATAGTGGTGTGTAAGACAGTGATAGTGGTGTGTAAGACAGTGATAGTGGTGTGTAAGACAGTGATAGCGGTGTGTGAGACAGTTACAGTGGTGTGTAAGACAGTGATAGTGGTGTGTAAGACAGTGATAGTAGTGTGTGAGAAAGATATAGCAGTGTGTGAGAGTTACAATGATGTGATATAGTTACAGTGATGTGAGATAGTTACAGTGATGTGAGATAGTTACAGTGATGTGAGATAGTTACAGTGGTTTGTGAAAGTAACAGTGGTGTGTGAGACAGTTACAGTGGTGTGTGAGACATACAGTAGTGTGTGAGACAGTGTGTGAGAAAGATATCGAGGTGTGTGGGATACCACTGTGCGGAATAGATATGGTGGTTTATGCTTAATATTTATTACGGTGAATGTGCGATGAATGTAGGGTGTACGGGATATATATGAGGTAATACGGCGATTATACGGGTGGGAGTTTTGGTATTGTGTCTAGTATAGATATGGAAGTACATATGTATGAAATTGGCATTATGGTGTATATGGAATGCGTATGCTAGTGTGAGGGATAGTAGGAATACTGACATACCATCACAACATGGAGTTACACAAAGAAAATAAATTAACTCGAGACTAGTTTGGCTTTACTCCATGTTATTTGAAAAAAGATCTTCACCAATTTCAAATAACATGCTGAAGATACCTTTAAAATGACAGACTACAGCTACATGACAGGCAACCACTTCATGTATAACAAAAGCTTCTCCTTCAGCATTATGGTAGAAATCAACGAAACATTACATACACCAGATATCAGGGGCACTGACATACATTCAGAATTAACAAACGCTATGGAGATGTGAATCATCATTAATGAATCACCGTCCCCGTACAAAAACAAGGTGAGCTACATAAATTTACACCAATCTCTTTTACTCCTTGCTTCTGCAAGATGGAGAAAATGGTCTTTAACGTTCAAATCTGCAGATATAATTAACCCAAAAGCCACCGTCCGTGGTCAGGTGGTCACATTTCACATTCCCGCTCTCGTCAGGAAGTCTGGTGTTTAATCACCGAAGTGAAGGATTCAATCCCAGGAAGGAGGTTCGAGCCTCCCCGTTTTATACTATTACAAAATATACATATGTCCACCCAATACCACATATTTATATAAACGATTCCATTTCCTACAACCAAGAAAACGGTAATGTCTAAACACATACGATAAAACAGTGAATCTACTCAGCATAGGCAAGAAAAATATAAGGTACAATGATCCCAGCAAGCAACTAGTAACAACAGACATCAACGAACCAACAAAAGTCGATTTACATTATAATTCGTGCAGTCATCGGGAGTAGAAACCTCTTCAAACTGCACATATCCTGAACTTCCTGTATGGTGGAATATAAGAAATAATAAAATAATAATTATATAATAATAATTATATAAGAAAAACAATTTGCCCCACATTATATTATAGGGACGCGCTAAATTTAACGGTCATACCTCTCCTGTAAATGGGAGGTAATCAAATTTGATCAACGGAGGCGGATGGTAACTCGGATTCCTTGGATCGTGATCCCTTCATCAGCATCACGGCACCTACGTTGAAGGATTATCCTAAATAAAGGTTAGCTTATCGTACCCCTACTTGCCTGTCACTATTATGTCTGCTCCTGTCGCTGGTAGCAGTGGCTGTGTCCGAGTCACCGTAGGCGGTGTCGTCAGCGGCATTCATGAGGCTGGAGAAGGAACAATAGGCAGTAGGTGAGGCTGAAGAGTGAGGCGAGGCCTGGGGGTTCACCTGTACGTGGTAGGTACAGTTCTGCCCTCGTCTGTGCCTACTGGAGCCTGCCTCCAAGACAGAGTAGCCCTGGTGACTTAGCTGTCCTAACATGGGATCCCTGTGACCCAGGATGTCTTCATTATGGTCACAGTATATCTCGAACGGAGGGAGGTTGACCTGTTCACAAGGACCACTCGAGAGGTCGAGTTTGCTCACAAGTGCGACTTCACCACTTAATTGCTTTCTTCTGTTAGTGATCCTACGCGCAATATGTTTTAAATTTTGCCTAACCTTACTCTTCCCGCAAGAGGTGGTATCCTTATCATAGCAATCACCACTGGCACTTTTAAGATCACCCGCATTTTCAAGACTAATATCGCAGAATTCGTCGTCCCAGGCGCGCGACGTGGTAGTGATGAGCACCATATTAGCTGGGATATCTGACACTAAATGAGATGTCTGCCCAAGACGACGAGGGCGAGGCACGAAAAATGTATCGTCAGAATCCGAGAGGTCACCAGCGAGCGCTGTATTACGGTTACGAGGCGTGATAGGTGTCGGGCCACACACTGGCAGTGAACTAGAAGGGAAGCTTCTGAGTGACGCCATGACGGAGGGCCATGCGGGCACTCACTCCCACACCAGGTGTTTCAGCCCTACATCTGGGGAAATTTCCCGCACTACTACTTTACAATTTTCGTGAGACCATATCTACGGTAAGCACATGTCACCGTACCGAATGTGAAAATAATTTTATATAAGAGAATTAGTGTACTACCCAGCTGAAACGCGCAAGTATAAATCAGGTAATGACGAAAATGGGCAGCGCGCATGCTGGTGTTATCTTTGCCTTATCTTGCAAGTGGGTAACAATTCTAAATGATTTTTTTTTATATTGTATGAATCAAATAATTACAGGCAAAATATATGCCACTGCTTAGGAAGAGCTATACCTAGAGGCTATAATGTATACCTTCCACGCAGTTATTATATATACTATATATATATATATTTCCGTATCTATGTACTCCCTCTGCTGCTACCAGTGGGGATATTTCCCGGCCACAGATGATACGGGTTGACAGATGTTGGGGCCACTCAGTGAGCCTCGCACACAATGACACCCA
The DNA here is from genome assembly GCA_009830355.1 of Cherax destructor. Lineage (NCBI taxonomy): Eukaryota > Metazoa > Arthropoda > Malacostraca > Decapoda > Parastacidae > Cherax > Cherax destructor. Next base: position 649,656 of record WNWK01000122.1, read on the forward strand.
GGCTACTATCAACACGTTCACTCACACAACTTCTTGACATTCTTGTAGATGCAGTGTAATTTTTAAAATCGTGTAAGTCTATAACACGAATAGAGGTGTGTGAGAGAAAGACGCTGCAGTTGAGCAGCAAACATCTAGTCTGCCACGTTGTAGGGGAAGTTGAGCGAGTCATGGAGGCAAATTCGCACCATCCTCACTATTGCCTGATAATATATCTTTATTTACTACAAGTACATGCACATGGCATACAGGCCTAGCTGACATCAATGACATACTACTATATATTATTATTATAATCAAAAGAAGCGCTAAACCACAAGGGTTATACAGCGCGTGATCTGTATATAGAAAGCCCCTTGTTATGCCGAGAATTTCGGGCAAATTAGGTCATTTTGTCCCAGGATGCGACCCACACCAGTCGACTAACTCCCAGGTACCCATTTTACTGATGGGTGAACATAGACAACAGGTGTAAAGAAACACGCCCAATGTTTCTACCCTCACTGGGAATCGAACGCAGACCCTCGCCGTGTGAAGTGAGAGCTTTAGCGGAAGGTATTCAGGCATAATTCAGGGAACTGGAGCACAGATCCAATTCCCTAGATCAAGAGCCCCTCACCAGCGTCAGGGATTATAATCATGGGGGAGCGCTAAACACGTTGGGATTATACAGCGCCTGTGGGGGGAAGGGAAGGAAAGATATTCAGGCTTAATTCAGAGACTGGAGCACAGATCCAATTCCCTAGATCAAGAGCCTCTCACCAGCGTCAAGTTTGAAGGGTCAGTATCAAGGAACCTCCCTTGAGGGGTCAGCGTCAAGGATCCTCCCTTTCGTTAGTGTCAAGGAACCTCCCTTGAGGGGTCAGCGTCAAGGAACCTCCCTTGAGGGGTCAGCGTCAAGGAACCTCCCTTGAGGGTCAGCGTCAAGGAACCTCCCTTGAGGGTCAGCGTCAAGGAACCTCCCTTGAGGGGTCAGCGTCAAGGAACCTCCCTTGAGGGTCAGCGTCAAGGAACCTCCCTTGAGGGTCAGCGTCAAGGAACCTCCTTGAGGGTCAGCGTCAAGGAACCTCCCTTGAGGGGTCAGCGTCAAGGAACCTCCCTTGAGGGGTCAGCGTCAAGGAACCTCCCTTGAGGGGTCAGCGTCAAGGAACCTCCCTTGAGGGGTCAGCGTCAAGGAACCTCCCTTGAGGGTCAGCGTCAAGGAACCTCCCTTGAGGGTCAGCGTCAAGGAACCTCCCTTGAGGGGTCAGCGTCAAGGAACCTCCCTTGAGGGGTCAGCGTCAAGGAACCTCCCTTGAGGGGTCAGCGTCAAGGAACCTCCCTTGAGGGGTCAGCGTCAAGGAACCTCCCTTGAGGGGTCAGCGTCAAGGAACCTCCCTTGAGGGGTCAGCGTCAAGGAACCTCCCTTGAGGGGTCAGCGTCCAGGAACCTCCCTTGAGGGTCAGCGCCCAGGAACCTCCCTTGAGGGGTCAGCGTCAAGGAACCTCCCTTGAGGGGTCAGCGTCAAGGAACCTCCCTTGAGGGGTCAGCGTCAAGGAACCTCCTTGAGGGTCAGCGTCAAGGAACCTCCCTTGAGGGTCAACGTCAAGGAACCTCCTTGAGGGGTCAGCGTCAAGGAACCTCCTTGAGGGTCAGCGTCAAAGAACCTCCCTTGAGGGGTCAGCGTCAAAGAACCTCCCTTGAGGGGTCAGCGTCAAGAACCTCCCTTGAGGGTCAGCGTCAAGGAACCTCCTTGAGGGGTCAGCGTCAAGGAACCTCCCTTGAGGGGTCAGCGTCAAGGAACCTCCCTTGAGGGGTCAGCGTCAAGGAACCTCCCGTGAGGGGTCAGCGTCAAGGAACCTCCCGTGAGGGTCAGCGTCAAGGAACCTCCCTTGAGGGTCAGCGTCAAGGAACCTCCCTTGAGGGTCAGCGTCAAGGAACCTCCCTTGAGGGGTCAGCGTCAAGGAACCTCCCTTGAGGGGTCAGCATCAAGGAACCTCCCTTGAGGGGTCAGCATCAAGGAACCTCCCTTGAGGGGTCAGCATCAAGGAACCTCCCTTGAGGGGTCAGCATCAAGGAACCTCCTTGAGGGTCAGCATCAAGGAACCTCCCTTGAGGGTCAGCATCAAGGAACCTCCCTTGAGGGTCAGCATCAAGGAACCTCCCTTGAGGGTCAGCATCAAGGAACCCCCCTTGAGGGGTCAGCATCAAGGAACCTCCCTTGAGGGGTCAGCATCAAGGAACCTCCCTTGAGGGGTCAGCATCAAGAAACCTCCCTTGAGGGGTCAGCATCAAGGAACCTCCCTTGAGGGGTCAGCATCAAGGAACCTCCCTTGAGGGTCAGCATCAGACTTGAGGTCAGCATCAAGGAACCTTCCTTGAGGGGTCAGCATCAAGGAACCTCCCTTGAGGGGTCAGCGTCAAGAAACCTCCCTTGAGGGGTCAGCATCAAGGAACCTCCCTTGAGGGGTCAGCATCAAGGAACCTTCCTTGAGGGGTCAGCGTCAAGGAACCTCCTTGAGGGTCAGCGTCAAGGAACCTCCCTTGAGGGTCAGCGTCAAGGAACCTCCCTTGAGGGGTCAGCGTCAAGGAACCTCTTGAGGGGTCAGCGTCAAGGAACCTCACTTGAGGGGTTAGCGTCAAGGAACCTCCCATGAGGGGTCAACGTCAAGGAACCTCCCTTGAAGGGTCAGCGTCAAGGAACCTCCCTTGAGGGGTCAGCATCAAGGAACCTCCCTTGAGGGGTCAGCGTCAAGGAACCTCCCTTGAGGGGTCAGCGTCAAGGAACCTCCCTTGAGGGGTCAGCGTCAAGGAACCTCCCTTGAGGGGTCAGAGTCAAGGAACCTCCCTTGAGGGGTCAGCGTCAAAGAACCTCCCTTGAGGGGTCAGCGTCAATTACTATTATTATAATCAAAAGAAGCGCTAAACCAGGTCAGTGTCAAGGAACCTCCCTTGAGGGGTCAGCATCAAGGAACCTCCTTGAGGGTTCAGCATCAAGGAACCTACCTTGAGGGTTCAGCATCAAGGAACCTACCCTGAAGGGTCAGCGTCAAGGAACCTCGCTTGAGGGGTCAGCGTCAAGGAACCTCCCTTGAGGGGTCAGTGTCAAGGAACCTCCTTGAGGGGTCAGCGTCAAGGAACCTCCTTGAGGGGTCAGCGTCAAGGAACCTCCCTTGAGGGGTCAGCGTCAAGGAACCTCCCTTGAGGGGTCAGCATCAAGGAACCTCCCTTGAGGGGTCAGCGTCAAGGAACCTCCCTTGAGGGGTCAGCGTCAAGGAACCTCCTTGAGGGGTCAGCATCAAGGAACCTACCTTGAGGGGTCAGCATCAAGGAACCTACCCTGAGGGGTCAGCGTCAAGGAACCTCCCTTGAGGGGTCAGCGTCAAGAAACCTACCTTGAGGGGTCAGTGTCAAGAAACCTCCCTTGAGGGGCAGCACTGCAATGAATGTGAAAACAATCCTGAGACTATTTCTCTTAATATTGTCAGAATGGCGACTGCTTAATATATTCACAAAAAAACATTAAACTCGTACAAGACTTTTTTACAACAAAGGTTATTTCCCACTAGATTTGGGTGACTCAAAGAAGGAAAAATGTTCAGAAGTGTAACAATCTCCATGCATATTACCTTGCTCATGTTAGTCATGGTCATTCATCAGTACATGGCAGAGCTGATGGAAATGCTAAACATTTATGATTATTATTATTCTAATCAAAACTAAGTACTAAACCCACAAGGGTCATACAGCACTGCTAAATATGTATGAGTTATTCAATGAACCATGTTGTGGAGGCTCAATCCTCAGTCAACTAAGCATGAAATGGATACACTAACTATACTTGTATAGTTTTCCATGAGATAATGAAGTGAGAAGTCGTAGTGTTGTGGAAGGATATTAGTAGAAAGAAAGGGAAAGGAAAAGGGGGAGAAGTCAATTTGATGTAAATCAGAGGCAGTCAAGAAATAGTGAGCCTGCATTAAGGATGAGATTTTCAAGACATTGTTACCTAGTAGCAGCAGCAGCAGCAGCAGCAGCAGCAGTAGTGGTGGTGGTGGTGGTGACAATATTAGCTCTGGCTTAGGAAACACAAGATTTTGTTATCAAGGAAAGCACCTTGATGCCAGTGAGGCTACTTGATCCAGCGAAGTGGACCTATCTTCCTCTTCCTTGGATCAAATCTGACTGCTTTTTCTTCCCGTGAGATGTATCTCTATCTCTACAAGTTTAGTGCTTTCCTGATTATAATAATGATAATCTGTTAACACTACCAATTTACAGATATCATAAGAATAAACCAATTAAAATAAATTGAAATCAACCTGTTCAGTGTGTCCGACGAGTCTGCCTGTTGTTTCTGACCCAGTGCTAGGTCGTGACCCATACTTTAAACTACAGTCTTACACCACTTATCATTCGCCCGATTTGTATACCCTTCGTAAACTTTATATTACTTTTTTTTCTCAATGAACTGGCCATATCCCACAAAGGCAGGTTGACCTAAAAAGAAAAGGAAAAGTTTCTCTTTTTAAATTTAGTAATGTATACAGGAGAGGGGGTTACTACCTCCTTGCTCCCGGCATTTTAGTCGCCTCTTACAACATGCATGTATGTACAATATAGTTTAATGAGATTTCATATCATTCAGTACAGTAAATCAGTGATATGATGCTGGATTATATTTATTTATTTTTCTTATTTATAAATAGTATATCAAACCATTGTTACAATGATGAAGTGCTAAACCTATAGGAGCCATACATTATTATTCCTATTATATTTAGAGTGAATTGTTAAAAGGGGGTCATCCAGAGCTTCTGGAATGGGAGGCAATCAGGTTCAATACAAGGGAGAAGTGCAATTCCTTGGATCAAGAGCCCCTCACCAGCATCAAGAAATCTTTGATGGAAAAAGAATCATACAGCCCCTAGGGAATGGGAGATAATCAGATTTATTCTCATGAGGGAGAAAGGTAGCTCAATTTCCTTGGATCAAGGTCAATTCATCAGTATTAATATATCCTTCAGAAGGGGTGATCAATCATTAGGCTCAGGAAAAAGTGCCAAACCCACAAGAGTCATATAGCTTGAAGGGTATAGCAAACAATTAATATAAAGGAAGAACTACTTTATATTTTGAACTGCATATCTTACCACTAAGATAGTTGCATACTCCTTAGCTAATACAACATTGAAAACACTAAAAAAATATACATGAATTTCCTACTTTATTTTCTTAAGTGTGAATGAAATAACAATTATAGTTTATGAAATGATGAGACATTCAGGGAATCTATATCAAGGGTATCAATTTTTCTAACAAATCTTTTAAATAAAACAAAGTTGTATGCTAATTAATTAAAACTTACATGCCATATAATGAATATATTTCATAGGACCTAAAGAATTATGATATCTTTTATTTACAACAAAAAAGTATATGTTAATTAAATTATAACTTCTTTTCAACAAGTCGGCCGTCTCCCACCGAGGCAGGGTGACCCAAAAAGAAAGAAAATCCCCAAAAAGAAAATACTTTCATCATCATTCAACACTTTCACCTCACTCATACATAAACACTGTCTTCGCAGAGGCACTCAGATACGACAGTTTAGAATAATCCCTCCCAACTGTCACTATCCCAGACCCCTCCTTTAAAGTGCAGGCATTGTACTTCCCAAATTTTATAACTTATTTATAACTTACCTAGGTAGTAGGTTGGTAGACAGCAACTGCCCAGGGAGGTACTACCGTCCTGCCAAGTGAGTGTAAAACAAAATCCTGTAATTGTTTTACATGATGGTAGGATTGCTGGTGTCTTTTTTTCTGTCTCATAAACATGCAAGATTTCAGGTACATCTTGCTACTTCTACTTACACTTAGGTCACACTGTACATTCATGTACAAGCATATATATACACACCCCTCTGGGTTTTCTTCTATTTTCTTACTAGTTCTTGTTCTTATTTCCTCTTATCTCCATGGGGAAGTGGAACAGAATTCTTCCTCCGTAAGCCATGCGTGTCATAAGAGGCGACTAAAATGCCGGAAGCAAAGGGCTAGTAACCCCTTCTCCTGTATATATTACTAAATGTAAAAGGAGAAACTTTCGTTTTTTCTTTTGGGCCACCCTGCCTCGGTGGGAAACGGCCGACATGTTGAAAGAAAAGAAAGAAAGATGTATAACTTATATGCTATTATTTTGTAACATATTTAATGCATCAAAAAATATAGTATTTTAATTTCTAAAATCTCTTCAATACTGTGCTACTTCTTGAAGAGTGAATTTTTTCTTATTTTCTTTTTCATTGTACGAGAATCAATCCATCCATTACTTTTAAGTTTCCTTTTATTATCTGAAATTATGCGCTCATACTTTCCTTGTAAATTCTCAGTAGTAGAACTTTCACCTTCAGAATCTGAATCACTGTAAGATACTCCCTTTTTCTTGCTAGATTTACATTTTGGCGCTGATGAAAATTGGAATATGTTAAGCAATTGTGTCTCTTCAAAAGATTTGGTCGTGCATGTTTCTGCATTTGGCATGTCTGGTTTTGACACAATTTTGGTATCAACTGAGTCTGGTAACTTTATTTTATTATCTAACGTAACAGATATAGACATATTATTCATAGAACCTTCTTCATCAAGTTCGTCAAATATGTCTGTGTCTTCACCTGACAACGAACCAGAATGTTTAGTAAAATCTTTTTCACTCAGCTTGGGTACAGTATATTTTGGTGCATGTTGGCTGTCTTTACATTTTGCCAATGAATTTTCAGGATGTTCATTGTCTGTATTCATCTGAAATGAATCACTTTGATATTTTCTAGTATTCTCATTTACATTTATATATTTGCCTGAAGTAGAATGATCTATTAGATGTGTTTGTTCCTTTGGGGATACTGGCCCTTCTCTCTCGTCTATTCTAAATTTTTCAGGGCCCTTTGTACTCTTATTCACAGATTTTTCTGCTGTGTCAGGGGAAAATGATCTGGTTGTATTGATTGTTGTGGCTTTGGTTTTGGAAGCAGATATCCATCCTGATGAAGCCCCAACATCATCACTGCAAGTTACTTTTGATGGCATAAATCCATTACTACAGCTGCTTGTAGAGGGTTGTGGCTCCACACTCACACAAGACTGGAAGAAAAAAAATTCAATATTTAAATACAGTAATTAAAAATTAGCAATATAAAAATATTACAAGTCATTTTAACTAACATCATTAACAAAACAGTGATGTATACAAAATACACCTCAAGTACAGTATAATACAAAAATTCTTAAATACACTATTATTTCATATATGTATGAAATGCAACTGATAGCATACCTACTCATTTAAGCTAATTACAGTAATAATGACTAATAGGTTCATTCAAAGAAAAGTAGGAATTATATATTATGTCATGCCACCTACAGCATGGTGAATAAAGGGAACATTTACCTCAATAACAAAATTACACACCAGCTGCTATCTCTCAAAGCAATTAACTCTGGTGAGATCAGCCTTCTAAGTTCCTACAGTAACCTTAGAGTCATATATTTAAACTTACTTCAATCTTATTAATCTCGCCCTCTTCAGCCATACATTTTAGATTAGTCTTGCTATAGAACGTCTGGATGTGTTCCACAAGAGCAGGGCCAAACTTCTGAACTTTTGCTTCGACCAGCCCCTCAACTGACAAAAAAATAAAGTTATATTAAGACACAAATAGTTCAGAAAATATTAGCAAATATTCAGAGTACTGGGTTATCCAGAGCAGCAATTCTTAAACTGTGGTCCACAGTGAGCTCTTATGAAATACTGAAGCATCTTCTGGTTAAAAAACAAATAAAAAAAAGATCAATATCAATCATACTTCACTTTAAAAATTATTTCTTCCCTTCCCATTCCTTTTAAATTACTTTTATCTTTTCTTCCCTCTCTCACATTATTCTCACCTTCATGTACAATCCTCTTCTTCTCTTTTTCCAACAAACCGGCCGTATTTCACTGAGGCAGGGCGGCCCAAAAAGAAAAACTAAAGTATCTCTTTTTAACTTTACTAATGTATATACAGGAGAAGGGGTTACTAGCCCCTTGCTCCTGGCATTTTAGTCGCCTCTTAAAACACGCATGGCTTACGGAGGAAGAATTCTGTTCCACTTCCCCATGGAGATAAGAGGAAATAAACAAGAACAAGAACTAGTAAGAAAATAGAAGAAAACACAGAGGGGTGTGTGTATATATATGCTTGTACATGCATGGGATTTAAATAAAGAAAAATTGGATATCACATTGGAGAGAGGGATTATGGAAGAAGTAAATGTTTTCAGATATTTGGGAGTTGATGTGTCAGCAGATGGGTTTATGAAGGATGAGGTTAACCATAGAATTGATGAAGGAAAAAAGGTGAGTGGTGCATTGAGGTATCTGTGGAGACAAAAAACGTTATCCATGGAGGCAAAGAAGGGAATGTACGAAAGTATAGTGGTACCAACACTCTTATATGGGTGTGAAGCATGGGTTGCAAATGCTGCAGCGAGGAGGAGGCTGGAGGCAGTGGAGATGTCCTGTCTAAGGGCAATGTGTGGTGTAAATATTATGCAGAAAATTCGGAATGTGGAAATTAGGAGAAGGTGTGGAGTTACTAAAAGTATTTGTCAGAGGGCTGAAGAGGGGTTGTTGAGGTGGTTTGGTCATTTAGAGAGAATGGATCAAAGTAGAATGACTTGGAGAGCGTATAAATCTGTAGGGGAAGGAAGGCGGGGTAGGGGTCGTCCTAGAAAAGGTTGGAGGAAGGGTAAAGGAGGTTTTGTGGGCGAGGGGCTTGGACTTCCAGCAAGCATGTGTGAGCGTGTTAGATAGGAGTGAATGGAGACGAATGGTTTTGGGACATGACGATCTGTTGGAGTGTGAGCAGGGTAACATTGTGTGAAGGGATTCAGGGAAACCAGTTAATTGATTTAGTTGGACTTGAGTCCTGGAAATGGGAAGTACAATGCCTGCACTTTAAAGGAGGGGTCTGAGATAGTGACAGCTGGGAGGGACTTTTCTCAGCTGTAGTATCTGAGCTCCTCTGCAAAGACAGTGATTATGTATGAGTGTGGTGAAAGTGTTGAATGATGATGAAAGTTTTTTCTTTTTGGGGATTTTCTTTCTTTTTGGGTCACCCTGCCTCGGTGGGAGACGGCCGACTTGTTGAAAAAAAAAAAAAAAAAACATGCATGGGACCTAAGTGTAAGTAGAAGTAATAAGACGTACCTGAAATCTTGCATGTTTATGAGACAGAAAAAAAGACACAAGCAATCCTACCATCACGTACAATCTTATTTGCATAAAAAAAAGCGTGTTCTGTAATTCTTTTCACAAACAATATGTTGAATGGGACCCATATCTTAAACATCTGGTAGTCATAAAACAACTACACAACATTCCCAAATAAAAAATTTTGATATTAACTCTCAAAAATATTACAGTATAGCCTTTAACTCAACAAAAATTTAATCCCAACCATAATACATAATTTGGTTACTCTTCATTAATTAACCTTGAATCTACAGCAATTTTGGGCTTGAGGGTCTAACAGTTTTCCAGTAACCATCCAGAACAAATGACCGATAGCAAAGTTTTGATAACCATAATCAGGGAGGTATTACCGTCCTGCCAAGTGAGTGTAAAACGAAAGCCTGTATTTGTTTTACATGATGGTAGGATTGCTGGTGTCTTTTTTCTATCTCATAAACATGCAAGATTTCAGGTACGTCTTGTTACTTCTACTTACACTTAGGTCACTACACATTCATGTACAAGTATATATATATACACCCTTCTCGGTTTTCTTTTATTTTCTTACTAGTTCTTGTTCTTATTTCCTCTTATCTCCATGGGGAAGTGGAACAGAATTCTTCCTCCGTAAGCCATGCGTGTCGTAAGAGTCGACTAAAATGCTGGGAGCAAGGGGCTAGTAACCCCTTCTCCTGTATACATTACTGGGGTTAAAGGGAGAAACTTTTGTTTTTCTCTTTGGGCCACCCCACCTTGGTGGGAAACGGCCGATTTGTTGAAAGAAAGAAGTTCTTGTTCTTATTGCTTTTCCTTTCATATCCATGGGGAAGTGGAATAAAAATCTTTCCTCCGTAAGCCATGCGTGTTGTAAAAGTCAACAAAAATGCCAGGAACAATGAGCTAGTAACCCCTTTTCCTGTATAGATTACTAAAAAGAAAAAGAAGAAAACCGTCAAAGTGGGATGTCTGAATGTGCGTGGATGTTGTGCGAATGATAAGAAAGAGATGACTGTAGATGTTATGAATGAAAAGAAGCTGGATGTCCTGGCTTTAAGTGAGACAAAACTGAAGGGGGTAGGAGAGTTTCAGTGGGGAGAAATAAATGGGATTAGGTCAGGGGTTTCAAATAGAGTTAGAGCTAAAGAAGGAGTGGCAATAATGTTGAATAATCAGTTATGGCAGGTAAAGAGGGAACATAAATGTATAAATTCAAGGATTATGTGGAGTAAAATAAAGGTTGGATGTGAAAAGTGGGTTATAGTAAGTGTTTGTGCACCTGGAGAAGAGAGAAGTGTAGAGGAGAGAGAGAGATTTTGGGAAATGTTGAGTGAGTGCATGGAGAGTTTTGAACCAAGTGAGAGAATACTTGTGGTTGGGGATCTTAATGCTAAAGTGGGTAAAAATGTTGTGGGGTAGTAGGTAAATTAGTTCCAAGGGATGCTTGCAGCAAAGTGTCCCTCGGAAGTAATCTCCTAAGATTTCTTACTCATTTCTGCAACTCTGCAAGCTCCTGATGTGTAGATTGCAACACAAAAAACCTAAAGCTATTATTCAACTACCCCCTGTGGTTGTTTTGCATAAACACAATATATTAAGTCACAATTACACAAAATAAAATAACCAACTGCAACACATTTGGCTTTATGGTCTCTGTGCAAAATGAGCAATATGCATGTGTAGTACATATAGGGGGTACACAACAGACCTGCAAAACAATATTTTGGGGGTCATAACCTAGAAATGTCCAAGAACCATTGATCTAGTCTACCAACAAAAACTAACTTTTTCTTAATTCATTCAATGTAGTAGGCCTATTCTGTGCAAGTAAAAGCAATACTCTGTTTGTGGCAACCAAATATGGCATGAAACCATTTTCTTCTCCTAGGCGGTTCCGTAGCTGTAGCAGTGACTTGTATAACTCAGTCTGAAAGAAAAAAAATATATATTGTAACTGTTGCCAACTGGGGGCATAACACTAACAAGTGGTGATTACAGTGACATTATTTTACCCACAGGTGGGCTTTTTCAAGCCCACCTGTGGGTGAAATGTATCAGTCAAGGACTCCACTGCAATAATTGTCTTTATCACCACTTAAAGTACCTGTTCAAAGCTTGAGCCAATAAGAACTGTTAAGTCCCATTACTGACAATGCTACATTTGGATAAAATTTAAATTAATCTTCTTTCATTGCTTTTTCTAGTTTATCAATTTCAATTTACCCACCTGAATAGTTTTATTTTAATTATATTTATTAGTAAGTGGAATCATATTTTGGAACACAATAGAGATATGTAATTTTTTTTATCAGATCAGTCATTTCAAACAAAGGTAGGGTGGTTCAAAAGAAGAAACATTCACCATCATTCAATTTGTAACTGTCTTACCAGAACTACATAGATATCATAATGCAAAATGTTAAAATAATTTGAGATAATGAAGCCTTTCATGCCTAAACCTTCAAATATGCAAAACTACTATCATTAAACAGAAATTATGAACACATTAAACTAACAACTGCATGTACAGTATAACAATTGATTCAGTAAGTGTCACTCCAGTAAGACTATGCTGTATGTTATTTGTTTCATCAGTAAACAAACAAAATTTTAATGTTTAAATTCTACCTGTATCTCAAAAATACAAACCTTCAATTTCTCTTCTTCTGGATCTACAAGATCTTCCGGTGCCTGATACTCTGCTTTTCCTCCTGAAGTTTCACCTCTCACTCCAAGTGATTCAGAGGCAGATGCAATACCCTGTGTTTTGGGTAAGATTTTCCTTCTGGCTTGTTGGCTTAGGAAGTCACTGAAAAATAATATAAAAATGTAGAATTTTCTTCTGTTCAGTTGGTGTCTTGACAATTCACATAATAATAACAATTTAAAAAAACTCTGAAACATTATGTGGCAGCATCCAGTTTGCAACTTACTGGTAAAGTATGTTGCACCTAAAGTTTGCTAGCAATCTGTTCTAATAATTACTTCTATCACATTCAAGTGTGCATAAAATATAAATTCTCATATGGAAAAAAAAAAAAAAAAGGTGATTGAAGATTTAAATGTTATTTTGAAATAAAAATGAATGGCTAGATCACCGTCAGTTTTCTCATTTCATGGTAAGATTTAAGAAAAATTTTAATTTTTTTTTTAAATTTTGTATACAGTACAGTACTGTAAAAAAATTCAAGCTCAAGGCATGGGTAAGCATGTTAGGTAGGACTGAGTGGAGGCAAGCGATTTTTATAACTGGACGTGCTCTTGGAATGTGACCAAAGTAACATTTATGAAGGGATTCTGAGAAACCAGTTATTTGGACTTGAGTCCTGGAGGTGGAAAGTATAGTGTCTGCACTCTGAAGGATGAGTGGGAATACTTGCAGTTTGGAGAGGCATCTGAAATGCGATATTGGGACACCTCTGGCACAACAGTAAAAGAATGAGTGACAGTGAAAGTGTTTCTTCTTTTTTGGGTCACCCTACCTTGGTGGGAGATGACCGGCATGTTAAAAAAATATATACATACAGTAGGGTCCCGTTTATACAGCAAGTTAGGTTTTAGGCTACCGCCATAAAGTGAGTCACCCTTTTTTCACTTTTAAATGCAAATAAATACCTGATAACATGTTTACACCATCATATATTAAGTTAGCAATAGAACTAGCCCTAAAAAAATAAAGTAAAATGCACATACAGTACACTCATTACTTACCTTCATATATTTTTGGTCTTAACATACTGTGAGAGGTGAGTAGTATTTATTGTAGGCAATCAGGAGTAGATGAAAACAGCCTTTGCTAACTTCAAATTTATCTTCAGCAGCTCCCTCACCTCTCTTAGCCTTCATAGAATTGAAGAGACTTAAGGCCTTTTACTGGATAATGGCTGTATAAATTACTAAATGTAAAAAGAAGAAACTTTCATTTCTTCTTTTTCAGGTTACCCTGCCTAGTGGGAAACAGCCGATGTGTTAAAAATTAACAATAAAAACCATAATATAAACTTAAAGGTCTATTATACCTGGGGTTAAATATGTGGGAATGGGATAACTCTCCATTAGTGGTGGTGGTAACAGTAGGTCTCACTCTCTTGATGATATAACGTAATTCTTCCAGCATTGTAGATGATGGTGCCAAAAGAATTTTGCAGCTGTAAATTTAATATTATTATATTCATGGGAAGTGCTAAACTTGTAGGGGCATACAGTACCTGGGGAATAAGAAGCAATCAGGTTTGATCAAAGGGAAGCTCTATATCTTTGGAGCCAGAGCTCTTCAACATCAAAACAATCCCCTCTATAGATGGGAAGCAACAAGATTCTTTTTATTCCTATACTGTATTACTATATTACAAGGTATGATATAGCACGTAATGAAAGTAGTTTGTTAGATTATGTATTGGTGGATAAAAGGTTGATGGGTAGGCTTCAGGATGTACATGTTTATAGAGGGGCAATGGATATATCGGATCATTATTTAGTTGTAGCCTCAGTTAGAGAAAGAGGTAGATGGGATATACGGAAAATGGCAACAGCAAGTAAGAGAGAGGTGAAAGTGTATAAACTAAGGGAGGAGAAAGTTAGGGTGAGATATAAGCAACTATTGGCAGAAAGGTGGGTAAATGCAAGTATGAATAGTGGGGGGTTGAAGAGGGTTGGGATAGTTTTAAAAATGCAGTATTAGAATGTGGGGCAGAAGTTTGTGGCTATAGGAGGGTGGGTGCAGGAGGAAAGATGAGTGATTGGTGGAATGATGAAGTAAAGGGTGTGATAAAAGAGAAAAAGGTAGCTTATGAGAGGTTTTTACAAAACAGAAGTGTTGTAAGAAGAGCAGAGTATATGGAGAGTAAAAGAAAGGTGAAGAGAGTGGTGAGAGAGTGCAAAAGGAGAGCAGATGAAAGAGTGGGAGAGGCACTGTCAAGAAATTTTGCTGAAAATAAGAAAAAGTTTTGGAGTGAGATAAACAAGTTAAGAAAGCCTAGGGAATGAATGGATTTGTCAGTTAAAAACAGAGTAGGAGAGTTAGTAGATGGGGAGCTGGAGGTATTGGGTAGATGGCGAGAGTATTTTGAGGAACTTTTAAATGTTGATGAAGAAAGGGAGGTGGTAGTTTCATGCACTGGTCAGGGAGGTATAGCATCTTTTAGGAGTGAGGAAGAGCGGATGTGAGTGTATGGGAGGTGCGTGAGGCATTACGTAGAATGAAAGGGGGTAAAGCAGCAGGAACTGATGGGATCATGACAGAAATGTTAAAAGCAGGGGGAGATATTGTGTTGGAGTGGTTGTTTTTTTGTTTTTTGTTTTTTTTCAACAAGTCGGTCGTCTCCCACCGAGGCAGGGTGACCCAAAAAGAAAGAAAATCCCCAAAAAGAAAATACTTTCATCATCATTCAACACTTTCACTTCACTCATACATAATCACTGTCTTCGCAGAGGCGCTCAGATACGACAGCTGAGAATAAGTCCCTCCCAACTGTCACTATCCCAGACCCCTCCTTTAAAGTGCAGGCATTGTACTTCCCATTTCCAGGACTCAAGTCCAACTAAATCAATTAATTGGTTTTCCTGAATCCCTTCACAAAATGTTACCCTGCTCACACTCCAACAGATTGTCATGTCCCAAAAACCATTCGCCTCCATTCACTCCTATTTAACACGCTCGCACATGCTTGCTGGAAGTCCAAAACCCTCGCCCAAAAAACCTCCTTTACCCTTGATAAAGATATAAATACTAAAAAAAAATTTAAATGTTATCCTGATAAATGCTTGATCTACAAAGTACAGTGGTACCTCGAGTTACGATATTTTTTTGTTCGAGAATGCTGTTCAAGTGCCATTACCAAACAAATTTATCCCCATAAGGAATAATGTAAAATAGACTAGTCCTTTTACACCCCCAAAAATATACTTACAAAAGCATTTAAAAAAATAAACTTACATAAAAGGGCGATTTTGGGGACCATCGTAACTCAAGGTACCACTGTATTGTATGTCTTTTCCTCGCTTGAACTATCGTGGTTAAGATATATCTATCTATCTTTTAGTCCTACCTACATTCTCAATGAACCTGTATATTGTGGTTAAAAAATTGCTTATGCCTCATGATGGAAGTTTAATATATTATACTGTAAAGTATTGTAAACCTAAACAAAAATATGTACAAATGTACAACTGACTAACTTAGGATCCTCTAAAGCATGAAATCCTTTTGCAGTTGTTTCAATGGCATCGTATGAGAAAGCAGAACCATATCGACCCCAGCCTCCTCTCCCTCGACCTCTTCCCTCACCTCCAGCACGCACAGATGTCTCTGAGATGTATCCAGCAGAAACTAACATCTTGCCTGAAAAAACAAAACAAAGTATAATAATGAAAGAAGTTATAATAGTTATTCATTCATGAAAGACTAAACTAAAACTACAAAAACATGAGAAAATAATGTGAAATCTCTTATTGGATGGACATTTTCTGTTTGAAATATAATACATACAAGCAATGATAAGAGAAAAAATTTCCTTCAGGGAAGTGTCATCTGTGGGGTTCCAAAAAGGATTAATGCTTGTCCTGATATTTTTCTAATTTATATTAATGATTTGAATGAAAGAATAAACAAATAATGGAGCATATTACAAAGAAAAATATTCAAAGATTCTATCTAAATTAAACATTGAAAATGACAAAAAAATTGTGTATACTATAAATTGAACAAATGGAGTGACAATTGGATGAAATTCATTGTAGATAATTTTTTTTTTTTTTTCAACAAGTCGGCCGTCTCCCACCGAGGCAGGGTGACCCAAAAAGAAAGAAAATCCCCAAAAAGAAAAAACTTTCATCATCATTCAACACTTTCACCACACTCATACATAATCACTGTCTTTGCAGAGGAGCTCAGATACTACAGCTGAGAAAAGTCCCTCCCAGCTGTCACTATCTCAGACCCCTCCTTTAAAGTGCAGGCATTGTACTTCCCATTTCCAGGACTCAAGTCCAACTAAATCAATTAACTGGTTTCCCTGAATCCCTTCACACAATGTTACCCTGCTCACACTCCAACAGATCGTCATGTCCCAAAAACCATTCGTCTCCATTCACTCCTATCTAACACGCTCACACATGCTTGCTGGAAGTCCAAGCCCTCGCCCACAAAACCTCCTTTACCCCTTCCCTCCAACCTTTTCTAGGACGACCCCTACCCCGCCTTCCTTCCCCTACAGATTTATACGCTCTCCCAAATCATTCTACTTTGATCCATTCTCTCTAAATGACCAAACCACCTCAACAACCCCTCTTCAGCCCTCTGACAAATACTTTTAGTAACTCCACACCTTCTCCTAATTTCCACATTCCGAATTTTCTGCATAATATTTACACCACACATTGCCCTTAGACAGGACATCTCCACTGCCTCCAGCCTCCTCCTCGCTGCAGCATTTGCAACCCATGCTTCACACCCATATAAGAGTGTTGGTACCACTATACTTTCGTACATTCCCTTCTTTGCCTCCATGGATAACGTTTTTTGTCTCCACAGATACCTCAATGCACCACTCACCTTTTTTCCTTCATCAATTCTATGGTTAACCTCATCCTTCATAAACCCATCTGCTGACACATCAACTCCCAAATATCTGAAAACATTTACTTCTTCCATAATCCCTCTCTCCAATGTGATATCCAATTTTTCTTTATTTAAATCGTTTGATACCCTCATCACCTTACTCTTATCTATGTTCACTTTTAACTTTCTACCTTTACACACTCTCCCAAACTCGTCCACTAACCTTTGCAACTTTTCTTTAGAATCTCCCATAAGCACAGTATCATCAGCAAAAAGTAACTGTGTCAACTCCCATTTTGATAATTATCATTGTAGATAATTATCATAATGAAAATATGAGAAAGTGATAACAGGCCAAATTAAGAATAAAGACTGTGTATTAAAATATCATGTCCAACAGATGGATCTTAGAGCCATCATGGATAAAAGATTGTCACCGTAATATGTCACTTTCATTTATGTTAGTGTGAGACACTCATGTTATACTGACAAACTTTAAAATGACCTTGAAATTTCCCCAAAAAAGCTGTTCACAATGAATATTAGGCTAAAATTTTGATGTGCAGTGGTGATGAGGCATTTGTATTAAATAAATGTGGATAAGATAACAAGTCTGAAGTTATACAATAACTCCCAGATTCAAAAAATTAGATAGAAAACTTGAAAACACTAAATATTCCTTGTTAGTTGATCAAAGGAAAAAGAAAAAATAAACACATAAGCAGTATAATGTGATCCTTTATTGACAACATTTTGCCCACACAGTGGGCTTTATCAAGTCACAAACAGATAAAGCTCACTGTGTGGGCGAAACGTTGTCAATAAAGGATCACATTATACTGCTTGTGTTTATTTTTCCATTGTCTCTGTATTTTATACCATTTATTTCCAGAGGAAAAAGACTGACATGGTAATCAAATATAAGGTCATAAAAATATACAAAACAGATAAGTGTACCATGAACAGGGAGAACAAAAGATCACATTTATAAACTTAAAAAATGCAGTGCTAAAAGCAAGGATATTAAAATATTCTTCACAGACAAAAGTGGTAGAACAATAGTACATATACTATCCAAGAGGAAACAGAATTACAACCATTGGACACTAACAAATTACTGATAAATTAAATATTGAAGATGGGACACCACAATCATAATTCTTCCTGTAGCTACAAATAGGTAATCACAAACAGCCAATCAAACACATTTTCTTTATCAAAGATGTTATGATATTCACCTAGCGTTTTCCAATACGATTCACTGCGATTTTTTCCAGCACCAAATGTTGATAATCTTTTCCAGTGGGCCTTTACTCGTTGACAATTGGAACCTCGGAGTATTAATATTAGCGACCCAATGGAACAGTTTCCATGGACTCCCTGTGAAAATAAAAATACTGTATATGTACCCTGATGGATGTAAAACATGTTAAAAATTTGTAAGACTTATAATCAATGGATGACTCAATACCATGTGAAAAAGTTTGCAATAACAGACTGACAAAATGAATAAATTATAAAATTGTCATTTACACTCATTCACTGTTAGCATAATGCCCAATGGAAAATAAAATATAAAGTAAAATAAATGGATCAAAGAAAAAGTTAATATAATATCATTGGATAATTTCCAAACAGGGATACACTACAGATTAGTCTAATTTTTTCACAAGAATACATAACAATGAGTAAATACACATATTACTGAGACAAGTACAAACCCCTGCCGTCTTTATGAGATTCAAGGAATCCTCGGTAAAGTCGTACTTCCCTTCATCATCAAGGCAAGAAGTCACTCGAGACACTCCTTTACTGGCACTCCGGCCAGACAATCTGTAAAGATTAATCAACAAAGAATACAAATGTTAAAAAATGTCTATGTTAAACATTACTCTTCTGTCATCTAGGAATGAGATAGGGAGACCGCCACCAAATTCTTATCTTAGCTACTTTTTACCCTGAGCTTATAATGGCCTCTACACCCACTATAACTTCTGCTAGTGAGACCAGCTCCTGTGAGAAAATTCACCAGGCAGTGTCCAAGTGCTGCTCGTAGAAGCTGCAGTGCCCTGATAGAACTAGGGTGTGAGGATTAGAACCTATAAATACTACTGTCACAAACAAGACTGTGGAGAGTCTCCAAATCTCATGCCACAAACCAATATTTTAGTACAAGATACTAAATATTCAACCCATCTGTTTTGTGTATGAAAATATCTTTTATCTCAATGGGAATTTCAAAACCCATTGAGGAACAGTTTTTGTGACAAATGGTTTGAAAACCGACAAGTTGAAGATTGAGACACTTATGCAATATATGGGAATCTTTATTAAGGAAATGTTTTGCCACACAGTGGCTTCATCAGTCCAATATAAAGTAGAAATGGGTAAGGAGAGGAGGAGTTTGAGGTAATCAGTCCCTCAGCCTGGAATCGATGTGTTCACTCCACTCTTGTAGAAAGTACAGCAAATCGCCGGAGAAGTGGCTTATATACTGTAGTCAGGTGAATCAAAGCAGGAGGAGGTGGGATCATAGTTGAATCATCCACTAGTGTAAGTAGGTCTTCGTCCAGAGGTTGGACAAGTATTGAAGAATTCCTTTTATCAAGATCCCATGATGTTACAGTGTCTGACAGATGTGAAAAATGGTTTGAAAACCAACAAGTTGAAGATTGAGACACTTACGCAACACATCCAGGCTGAGGGACTGATTACCTTAAACTCCTCCTCTCCTTACCCATTTCTACTTTGTATTGGACTGATGAAGCCACTGTATGGCAAAATGTTTCCTTAATAAAGATTCCCATATTTTACCTTTGATATACCTTTGAAGAGTTTCAAGAGTTTAGCTACTCTCGGAGCCCGGCTATGGGCCAGGCTCATCTGGTGCTTGCCTGGTCTATCAGGCTGTTGCTGCTGGAGGCCTGCTACCCCACATATCCATCACAGCCTGGTTGATCAGGCACCTGGTGAAGATACTTGTCCAGTTTCTTCTTGAAGGCTTCTACACTTGTTCCAGCTGTATTTCTGATATCTTCTGGTAAGATGTTGAATAGTCTGGGAAATGTTGCATAAGTGTCTCAATCTCCATCTTGTTGGTTTTCAAACCATTTGTCACATGTCAGATACTGCAACATCATGGGATCTTGATACAAGGAATTCTTCAATACGTACTTGTCCAACCTTAGGACGAAGACCTACTTACACTAGTGGATGATTCCACTGTGATCCCGCCTCCTCCTGCTTCAACTCACCTGACTACAGTATATAAGCCACTTCTCCAGCAATTTGCTGTACTTTCTACAAGTGATGGACTGAACACATCGTTTCCAGGCTGAGGGACTGATTACCTCAAACTCCTCCTCTCCTTACCCATCTCTACTTTGTATTGGACTGATGAAGCCACTGTGTGGCGAAATGTTTCCTTAATAAAAATTCCCATATGTTGCACAGGAACAGTTTACTATTATAGTAAAATGTCAGTGGTATTCTAATTTTGGGCTCTATGTTTTCTTATATTTTTCTTATTTACTGTACTTAGCTCTATTTCTTTCCCCATTAACCCAGTCTTCAGCTCTGCTCAAGTGCTATAGCACCCATGAATGTCCCTAAAACAAACAAGTTTCAATGACTCAAGTGATCTCACACAATTCCTTAATTTTTTTATGCAAGTTCACTTGCTGTTTTGTTTCTTAATTGCCCTACTGGTTTCATACCATCTTAGTATTACTTCTGCGGCAATAAAACAGGTAACATGTAAATACTTCTCAAGTTTCACTTTTCTTATGAAAGCTCTCAAGCTGCTGCGATTTAAACATGAAGCCAGTTTGTGCAGATATAATTCACCAATCAGAAAATTGTGCTCCTTTGTTTATGTCTGCATACACATACAGTGGTCCCTCAGTTTTCGTGCATCTCCAAACTCGAACATTTATGTAAGTGTATTTTCGTAAGTGCTGTTGTAAGTGTATTTTTGGGGGTCTGAAATAGACTAACCTACGTGACATTATTTCTTACGGAAGTAAATTCGTTCAGTAATGGCACTTGAGCAGCATTCTGGAACAAATTTTCGGCGAAAACCGAGGGACCACTGTATTTACAAAAGCTTAACTGTATACATATACATGTACTATATAGAACTCGAATCCTGGAGATGGAAAATACTGTGCGTGCACTCTGAAGGATAGGGGGGAGGGATATGTTGGAATTAGAGGGTAATTTGAATTGTAGTGTCCCCAAGACAGCTACTGGATAAATTATGGTAAATGCTTCCTAGTTTGGTCACATTACCTTGGTGGGAAATGGCTTATGTGATTAAAAAAACGAACTGCATAGAAGAAGCCCTTACAGTTGGGTACAGTTGTCACAGCAATCTTTCTTTGGTGTATTGCTGGGAGAGTTGGAAGTGAAGTGAGAAAGAATATCAGCTCGACGACAGGTGATGAGATTCAGGTATGTTTCCATTTTGTTCATCATCATCCTGCGATGATTTCGATACTCATCTGATTTTATCTGGTGCAAAAAAAACCTGAAAAATAATTTATATTATCAGATGGTTTTGTAAATTAATTCTTTATAAATGTGCACTAGACAATATTTTTTTATGACATCTCATAGAAAATAGCATTGTGTCAATTTTTTATCATTGTATGGCCAGTTTGTTGAAAATAAAAAAAATGTAAATTTTCAATTGCTTCCACAAAATTACTCTGAAGACAAATAATTTAAATTGGGGAAATAGGAAAAAGGTAACTGCAGACCATGGAAAATACTGATTGAAAATTTTATATTTTAATTTTGTCTATGAAGAATATCACACCTGTGGACTGCAAAATCCCCTGGGGCATAAATCACAGAACATACTGATGGTAGGCCATCTCTTCCTGCACGACCTATTTCCTGATAGTAGGACTCGTGGTTACTTGGTGCTCCGTAGTGAATGACTCGTCGAACATCAGGTTTATTTATTCCCATTCCAAAGGCAACCGTAGCAACTACAAGATCTACCTAAATAGGAAAGAATAAAAATTCAAGTACTATACTGAATACACCACTGTATACTATATCTTTCGTGCTTAAAAATATACAGCACCACAAAAAATTGAGAAAAAGGCCCCCAAGTATCCTTCCAACATGTAAATATGTTGTACCGCAGCTAAAGACATTACACAGATTTGCAGCAGACTGGCTTCTAAGCTGAGGAACATGAACTACTAAGAGAAACTAAAGCAGCTGAACCTCATGTTACAGTATGAGTGCAAGGTAAGGGGTGAAATGAAGCTAGTGTAAAAGATATTCAGAGTATTGAAGCATAGATAATAATGGGGACAAAGGTGAAAGCCAAACACCCAGATGAACTATAGGAATGGTAGAAAGCTTTTCATGTAAGGATAGTAAATAAATGGAATGAGCAAAGTGAAAAAGTAGAGAGTTAATCCTGCATTGGTTTAAAAATAGACATGATATCATTCCTGAGACTAGGAACTGACTGCACCAGTCAGTTCCTAGTCTCAGATATGGCCAAAGAGCAATCAAGGATTTTTGTCAAGTAGCATTTTGTGAAAATTAAGTCCAATTTAAAGGCACTGAGAAATCAAAGAGAGTAAAATCTAAATGATGCCTTCATTCAGAGCCTGAATCAGTAGTTAGCTAAGATAGATAACTATTTCTCAAGAAGATAGTGTACATTAGAGTTACAATACTAGATTACCCTTGTTTAAGACATCTTAGATAACATAGTTAATAAGTCCTTAGCATAATGATATAACCAGTAAGTTAAAGACACCTAATGAATGCATATTAAACCAATCAGTTGGATGCTTATTGAATGAGTGAGGTGATTTATATAGTCTAGAATATCGGCAAAAATCAAAAGTTCCGTCTACTTTGAGCTTAATTTCAACTACTTTCTGTCCTAAAGCCAATCAAAATTATCTCTATTTCTTTAATATATCATCCATTCTATCAAATGAGACTAAGAAACCAAGAATAAAACCACAAAAATCATCCAAAAATGCACCACAAAGCCGCTATTTTATACCAAAAACACAGTTGCAGTTTTTTCCCATTATACACTGCGTGGGGAAGGATTATTTGTATATGGTGCACACTTACTGCATCGACCCAATCTTTCATATCTAGGCCCAATTTTACCACTCACAACTTATCTGAGAGAGATGAGTTCATGGCATAGAACTTCAGCATGGACAGTGACCTCAAACCCATGGCACTATGGCACGGACAATGAAAGGGTTAAAGTCTCTAGCTTGAAGATTCCAGAAACCTTGATGGTACATTAAGATGAGTGACTACTGTCTGTACTTCTTCTTCTTTCAACAAACCAGCCATATCCCACCAAGGCAGGGTGGCCCAAAAAGAAAAACAAAAATTTCTCTTCATAACTTTAGTAATGTATACAGGAGAAGGGGTTACTAGCTCCTTGCTCTATAGTCTACTTATTACTAACATTCATAAAAGGTTCCAAAAAATGATTTTATTTAATGTAGATAAATGACCTAGGAGTTGTTAATGACAAGACTATATATTTTTTTTTTCAACAAGTCGGCCATCTCCCACCGAGGCAGGGTGACAAGACGGCAGACTTGCTGAAAAAAAAAAAAATATATACAGTCTTGTCATTAACAACTTCTAGGTCATTTATCTACATTAAATTAAATCATCTTTTGGAACTGTATATGTATTACTGAATTTCTGTTGAGTGTATTATGATACATTAATACATTCTTTATAAGTGAAATCAAGTAATGATTTAATTGAAAATTTTAGGATTACCTTGTCACAAACAAATCTTTCATGAGACTTCTTTCTCTGATCTGGCGTCATTCCAGCATGGTACATCTCACAATTTATTCCAGAACCTGAAGTATAAATTCATTATAAATAATCATCACTAAAAGTTTCTAAAACAAGAAAAGTAAGCTCAAAGAGCACAATATAAAGTACAGTGATACCTCGAGTTACGATATTTTTTCGTTCGAGAATGCTGTTCAAGTGCAATTACCAAATGAATTTATCCCCATAAGGAATAATGTAAAATATACTAGTCCTTTTACACCCCCAAAAATATACTTACAAAAGCATTTAAAAAAATAAACTTACATAAAAGGGCGATTTTGGGGACCATCGTAACTCGAGGTACCACTGTATACATAAATTTAAACTAAAAAATGTAGTATATCAATCAATAGAAGAAATATTAAAGTCAATGTAATTTTTCATCATCTCTGAAAAAAATTATGCAAATTTTTTTTTTTTTTTAACAAGTCGGCCGTCTCCCACCGAGGCAGGGTGACCCAAAAAGAAAGAAAATCCCCAAAAAGAAAATACTTTCATCATCATTCAACACTTTCACCACACTCATACATAATCACTGTCTTTGCAGAGGTGCTCAGATACGACAGCTGAGAATAGTCCCTCCCAGCTGTCACTATCCCAGACCCCTCCTTTAAAGTGCAGACATTGTACTTCCCATTTCCAGGACTCAATCCAACTTAATCAATTAACTGGTTTCCCTGAATCCCTTCACAAAATGATGCAAATAAAGCATGTAAAACTATATACAGTGGACCCCCGAGTTTTGACCACCTCAAAACTCGAACAATTATGTAAGTGTAATATTGTAAGTGCTTTTGTAAGTGTATTTTTGGGGGTCTGAAACGACTAACTTACTTTACATTATTCCTTATGGGAACAAATTCGTTCGGTAATGGCACTTGAACAGCCTTCTGGAATGAATTATGGCTGAAACTTGGGGGTCCACTGTAAACCCTTCACAAGACAAAATTTTTGAGGTAAGTTTCATACAACCAATTTACCTGTGTAATAATTTCTACACTACATTTCATCATATTGTTTCCCTAATTAATATTATTGTATGCACACACTCATCACTCATGAACAATTGATTTTATTGAACACTAACCTCTTAATGTTGCTGCTACTTCCTCTGTTGCTTTCTTTGTGGGACAATAAACAATGGTAGATCCCTCTGGATAGTAATTTCCACTTGAATCTTTCACCATGAGGGGAAGAAGATCAGATAAAATGTTTTTCTTCTTGACTCTCACTTCAATATAGAGATTTGGTCGGTCAAAGCTTGTAATAGTCACTTCTGGTGATCTAAATATAAAACAAAATATATACATAAGTAATCATTAGGTATTGCTGACAATCCACCAAACACTTGGCAATGAAATTACTTGGCAGTCAGACTAACGTTGTGGTGACAGCTGACTCCTACAGCTGGAGAGCTCGTGTGATGTGGAGCAATAATGTTTTTTTTAACACATCGGCTATCTCCCACCAAGGCAGGGTGACCCAAAAACGAAAGAAACACTTTCACCATCAATCACACATAATCACTGTCTTTGCAGAGGTGCTCAGATACGACAGTTTAGATGTCACTCCAAACAGCCAATATCCCAAAACCCCTCCTTTAAAGTGCAGGCATTGTACTTCCCACCTCCTGGACTCAAGTCCAGCTAACTGGTTTTCCTGAATCCCTTCACAATAATAATTATTTTTTCTTTGCTAAGAGTGTTTTTATGAGAAATCAGAAGACAGTGTGGGGTTACAGTGTACAAAAGGTATTATTCAGAGGGCAGATGAGTTGTGTAGGTGGTTTGGGGATTCTGAGATGGAAAAGAATAGGATAATCAAGAAGGTATATAAATCAGAGGTGGAAGGAAGGAGGGATAGGGGGTCATCCTAGAAAAAGTTGGAAGGAGGGTTTGAATTAATAATTGTGAATACAGTGGATCCCCGAGTTTCGACCACCTCAAAACTCGAACAATTATGTAAGTGTAATATTGTAAGTGCTTTTGTAAGTGTATTTTTGGGGGTCTGAAACGGACTAACCTACTTTACATTATTCCTTATGGGAACAAATTCGTTCGGTAATGGCACTTGAACAGCCTTCTGGAATGAATTATGGCCGAAACTCGAGGGTCCACTGCATTTCACTGCAAAATTATTAGAATTCAAAATGAAGCATTTTATTTTCTTATTATTAATTTGTTTAATAAACCAGGCCATAAAAAACTAAAAATGCCTACCCAACAATTCTTGGGATTAAGAAAAGATAGTATATAAATTCTTGGCCAAAAGTAGAAATATAGTGAAAAGAAAATTATAAACAATGAGCCAATTTTTTTTGTAACACAAATAAATGCCAAGCTTTTCCTCTACCTGAATTGAAAATAAATACCAAATAAATCAAATCACGAAATGAATCACAAAAAGTTAAGAACCTCAGTAATGATTTTTTATCTGAAATAACCAGATTTGTAGTAAGCCACTAACTGGTTCCCTAACCCCTATTTTACCTTAAATATTCTTTGGAGACAGTCTATGGACTCAACATCACCTCAAGCTTAAAAAAAAAAAAGTCATACCCCCCTCCCCAGAAGTGGTAATAAAGCAGTCACATAAAGCTACAGACTGATAGCACTGACATCACACCTTATCAAAATCTTTGAAAGAATGCTGAGAAGTTGCCATACATATGACATTATAACAATTACACAACCCAGGAAAACATGGGGTTTCAGAAGGATGCTCCTTCATCTTGATAACTGCTAGACCATTTCAATTGAAACAGAATACAGCCTCTCTTCACTTAACAACGGAGTTTCATTCCTAAGACCACGTCGGTAAATGAATTCGTCGCTAAGCAAGGAGCATACTATAATGGTAGTGGTTTTGTGTCAACCATCTTTGATATTGTTTTAATGTTACTTTTTCATCATTTATAACATTTTTAGTATATTTTTAAGTGTTTATAAAGTAGTGTATTGTATAGTGTAATAAACAGAATAGAAGAAATCAGCTCTAATATACGTACATTAATTAGGAATGCATACTGGTCAGAGAGCCTGTCGTAAGTCCGAGTCGTCGGTAAACGAGTATGTTGCTCAGGGAGGAGAGGATGTGCAAAATGCAGGGAAACCACTCATCATAGCAAAAGAGATATATACAGTGGACCCCCGAGTTTCGTAAAAACTTCACTCCTGAAGTCTGCTCAAGTGCCATTACCGAACGAATTTACTCCCTTAAGGAAAAATTTCACGTAGGTTAGTCTATTTCAGACCCCCAAAAATACACTTCCACAAGAACTTACAAAATTATACTTACATAATTGCACGATTTCCGGGGTATTCGTTAACCGAGGGTCCACTGTATAAAGGACTTATATGTAAACATGTTGGAAGATCCTCCATTCAGAGAATTAAATAATGTTACCATCACAGCTGTGCAACAGTTAAGTATCCTAATTTGAAATGTTTTGCTTAAACAGTAGGCTTTAAGGTTGATGGACTGATCACATTATCTTTACCTCTCCACTGCTTCTGCCCTCTCCATATTAATCTCCTCTTCACTCAACTGAAGAAGCCTTCTATGTAGGTGAAACATTTCTGGAATAAAGATACCTAACTATTGCACATGTCTTACTTATCTACTTGTCAGTATTGTATACCACAATTATACTAATCACAGCTGCAAGGAAAATAATAGCTTGGACCCTGCCTCAGTGGGAGACGGCTGATGTGTTGAAAAAAAAAATAAAGAACTTCAAAATTCTTCTTGAGCTTCTTGGCAAAATGTTTCATGTACCACAAATAAAAACAAACATGAATAATTAATAACATACGAAATTAGCAAGTACTTTTAAGGAAAAAAATGTGCGATGTTCGAGTCAAATGATATTTTATGGTACTACACATATAATTTTGTTGTGGAATAATATAGACAACACATATACATCCAGTCAGATGAGTGGGCAAGAAAGCTGACAACCAGTATTTGCAGGAAGTTCACAAGTGCTTTTAAACTGATATAGAAAAATCTCAAGATATATACAGTGGACCCCTGGATTTCGTACTGCTCCAAACTCGAACAATTATGTAAGTGTATTTTTGTAAGTAATAGGTAGTAGGTTGGTAGACAGCAACCACCCAGGGAGGTACTACCGTCCTGCCAAGTGAGCGTAAAACGAAAGCCTGTATTTGTTTTACACGATGGTAGGATTGCTGGTGTCTTTTTTTCTGTCTCATAAACATGCAAGATTTCAGGTACGTCTTGCTACTTCTACTTACACTTAGGTCACACTACACATGCATGTACAAGCATATATACTATACACACCCCTCTGGGTTTTCTTCTATTTTCTTACTAGTTCTTGTTCTTATTTCCTCTTATCTCCATGGGGAAGTGGAACAGAATTCTTCCTCTGTAAGCCATGCGTGTCGTAAGAGTCGACTAAAATGCCGGGAGCAAGGGGCTAGTAACCCCTTCTCCTGTATACATTATTAAAGTTAAAATGAGAAACTTTTGTTTTTCTCTTTGGGCCTTGGTGGGAAATGGCCGATTTGTTGAAAGAAAGAAAGATTTTTGTAAGTGGTTTTGTAAGTGTATTTTTGGGGGTCTGAAATGGACTAATCTAATTTACATTCGTCCTTATGGGAACAAATTCGTTCGGTAACGGCACTCGAACAGCCTTCTGGAAAGAATTACGTATTGACAAAATCCGGGGGTCACTGTACATAGTTTTATGCATAAACAAACAAACAAAAAAACTAATTGTAAACATACCTCAGCCCAAGTGAAGAACATATATCCTTGCGTACACGCTGAGTTGCAGTGGCTGTCAGCGCTAAAATTGGGACTCTGGGAAATTGCTTTCTCAGAGTTCCAAGCCGCCTGGGGAAGAATGATTATTATTATTATTTTGTTTTGACATGCTGGCTGTCTCCCACTGAGGCAGGGTAACCCAAAAAATAAACACTTTCCCCATCATTCACATCATCACTGTCTTTCCAGAGGTGCGCAGATACAACAGTTTATATATCACTCCAAACAGCATATATCCCAAACACTCCCCTTCAGAGTGCAGGCAATGTACTTCCCACCTCACTAAACCCATATAGATCCTTATCTTGCAGAAGCAAGATAACAGCTTCCTCCTAGTCATGTCAGTTTTCTTCAGTAGCCAGGGGCAAATTCTAAAACTTTAATCTTGAACTTTTTTGGAATTAAAAATATGAACACTGAACAAATGCTTTATTTATATGATAATCACAACTGAGGGCAAATTTTCTTGTTAATATTTAAGAACAATAATTTTAGTGGATGTTAAAAGTAGGTATGCTCTAAATCAAAAATTAAAATATTACAATGTATAAATTATATTATGTTAAGAAAAAATTACAAAAAGTTGTAATACTAAAAATGATTCTTTTCTAAACATTCTATAAATAAATGCTAAATAGGCTGGGAAAAATAACAAGGAGAGCTGTGGAGGAGACAAACAGAAAAAGACAGGGCTTAAAACAGACATGGTGAATTCATGCTACAAAGCAGACCATACCAATTCTCTGAAAAGAAAATTATAACCCATAACCCTAGAATAAAAATTACTGGAATTAACAGTACTAAAGAGTAACTAACCTGTAAGCAGCCCTGAAGTCATGTCCCCATTGACTGACGCAATGAGCTTCATCAATTGCAAAGAGGGAAATCCCTACTCTGTTCTTGAGTGTGACCAGGATATCTGAACATGCTGGCCACAGAAAAAATTGTATTTTGTTTTATTCTCATTACTGTAATATGAATGACACTTCAGAACGTTACGCAGAAATAAAATAATTTTTGTATACACTCAGTGAACACAAAATGTTACTAAGAACTCTGTAAAAATAATCAAAATAATTTTTTAATTAAATTATTATTTGAAAAGAAATATAATATTCTTCATCCTGTAAGATTTATATCAATTTGCACCAGAATGATTACTTTGTTATCCATTATTTGAGCTCCATAGTTAATTCTAAATTCTATCAAATCAGCCTGTGGTACTGTACAGTAAACCTCGATATAACTTTTAGAATAATGGATAAAATCCACTGGGTAAATTGTACCTTTAACACCTTTATTTTCAAGGTAAACAGTGCTTTTTTTTATATTTTTAAATATTATTCTGATTTAACAGATATTCAGACAATCTCCCCTATTAGTCCACTGTATCGAGTGTTTACACATGAATTTTTCATCTCTACTCCTAAATAAAACACTTCATAAGAAAGAAAATAATTTTGAGCAGTATTTCCCTTTAAAGTTTTTAAATCTAGAGACAACCATACAAGACCAACCAATCAGTATACCACAACAGGCAGGAAAAACATGGAAATCATCTCCATATACAAGAACACTATATGAGTATGTGTATATAACATGTACATGTATCTATTTCATAACTATGGAATTAATTAGCAGCTCTTACAATTTTTGAATAATATTAAGCATTATTATTATTATTTCTTTTTAACACATCAGCCATCTCCCACCGAGGTAGGGTGATCCAAAAAATAAGAAACACCTAATTATTATTATCTCCCAAATTTCCTGTTAATGTTTTGTCATCTTCTAGTATACCAAAACATAATTACACATACCATCAGTGAATTCTGGAGTTATATAAATGACTCTATATCTGCCAGAAAACATGTCAGAATACACCTCTCCTTTATTCTTCAGGGCACTTCCAAGATAACATGCTTCAATGTTGGATGCCTGAAAGCAAAGAATGGCATATACACAACTAGGAATGATAATGCTTTAATAAATGATGTGACTATGATTCACAATGGCACACAATGAGCCATTATTGAAAAAAGGTGACAGGGAAGACCCTTTCAACTATAGGCCAGTTTCATTGACAAATGTTGCTGTAAAAACAATGGAAAAAGCCATTAGAGAAAAGTGGATAAAACACAGAGAACAACCCACTAATGAGTAAATAATTAATTTTTCACTCTGGAAATTCATGTACAATCTCAGAAATTGTTCACAGATAGAATGGATGGGCAGATTGTATTTATCTAGATGTTAAGAATGTTTTTCATAGTTTCCCATGAAAGACTAATTTGGAAACTTTAAATGATAGGAGGAATAAAGGGTAAATTATTAAAGTGGATGAGAGACTTTCTGTTTGAGAGAAAAAGGCAAATAGTTATGAGAAGAAAATGTCATCATAGGGATGTGTCACAAGTGGGGGTGGTGCAAGGATCTGTTTGTAGTGACTTTGGTATCAGTCCACTTATTCAATGCACATCATTCAAGTTTTAAATCAATACAGAGAAGCAATTTCCAATATATCATTGGCAAACAGCATTATAAACTCCACAAGGCACCCATACAAATAGCAAATACAGCAAAGGTAATTATAAAAGATTAAATACTTACCTTGAGGGCCAACACCTGGTCCTGCATAAGAGATATGAGTGGTGACACAACTACTGCCACTCCACTAGTGTACACTGCAGGGAACTGGTAGCAAAGACTTTTGCCATATCCTGTTGCCATTACTACACAGTTATCACGACCCTAGAATAAATGATGGTAAGAAATCATTGTAGAAACTTGATATAACATACAAAAAAATCTTAAACGGTTA
The DNA here is from genome assembly GCA_009830355.1 of Cherax destructor. NCBI lineage: Eukaryota > Metazoa > Arthropoda > Malacostraca > Decapoda > Parastacidae > Cherax > Cherax destructor. The sequence continues at coordinate 680,933 of WNWK01000122.1, forward strand.
TAGTCACAATGAGTTAAGACACAAATTTAATTTATATTGCTTGTCTGTAACTACGTAAGAAATTTATATCATAATTTTAAATAACACCTAGATGCATGGATATCTTCATTAAGGATAATGTTTTGTCCACACAGTGGGCTTTATCAAGTCAGTAGAGAACAAATGAGAAAAAGGAATATGTATACAGGTACAAAGGAAGGCGAGGTACATAGGAGTATCTTGGGGTGTAAGTCACTGCAGGGAGTGCACCAATCTATTTTGCTGGCTTCCAGACACCTGGATAACTTGCAAGTATGGTGTCAGCTAAAGGTTTGGCTAACAAGAAGCTATCCTGGTTCTGTGTAATAGTGTTACATATTCTGATACGGGCAGATTCTAAGTCTATTCGTATGTATAACACATGCATTGTTTGTACTGTATTATGGGTTCTGAATGTACACTGGTGTTCTCAGACTCGCGTGGCAATGTTTTGTGAAATTTTCCTTATGTAACATTTGTTACATCCATTGCAAGTAATGAAACAGACTTCTGCTCTTCCTGTATCATGGTAGCTTAATTTAGCTCTAGTGTCATCCTTTCCTTGATGGTCGTGGAAGTGATGACTGTGATGATGTTTTTGAACAGTGTGTTGGTGTGGTTGGTGCAAATATTACTTGTGTGAAGAGTAAAGTACAGTACTTATCCATTCGTTTTGGGTGTAGTCATAATTTAAAAGTGGCCTTTTCCTGCAGATATGTATGAAGTAAGACCACAGACTGTATACTCTGAAGAAACCTATTAGCATCCCTCTTTTGTTTCTATCATTGAGGTGGGACATGGAATGGATAAGGTCATGTCAATTAGTAAGGTTCTGGTAAACCTTGAATTTCAGCTGTGTATCTGATTTGCAGGACAGAACATCTACAAAAGAGAGAATGTTGTGTTCCTCCTACAGGGTGAACTGAATGCAAGGTTTACTTCCACTAACATCAAGGACCTTACTAAAAGCCAGACAATATAATACAGAAAAAGCAGTAGTCTACATCATTCCATGCAATTGATGTGACAAATGTTACAGGGCCCTGTCACATGGGTCAAAGAATACTAGTATGTATGCAGAACACAATGCAAATAATGTATGCAGCACTTCTAACACTATTACATACAGAGAACCAGAGTAGCTTCAAGTTAGCCAAACATTTAGTTTACACCTTATTTGCAAGTTATCCAGGTGTCCAGGAGCCAATATAATACAGTACTCAAGTGTACACTCTTCAGTGCTCATCCTCACACTGAGATAGTCCCACGCACCTCACCTGCCTTTATTTTATTTTTAACATGTCAGCTGTTTCCCACTGAGGCAGGGTGACCCAAAAAGAAAGGAAAAAAAACTTTCACCATCACTCGTATATAATCACTGTCTTTGCAGAGGCGCTCAGATATGACAGTTTAGACATCCCTCCAAAATGACAATATCCCAAACCCCTCCTTTAAAGTGCAGGCATTGTACTTCCCATTTCCAGGACTCAAGTCCAACTAACCGGTTTCCCTGAATCCCTTTACAAAATATTACCCTGCTCATACTCCAACAGCTCATCAGGTTCCAAAAACCATTTGTCTCCATTCACTCCTATCTAACACACTCACCCATGCTTGCTGAAAGTCCAAGCCCCTAGCCCACAAAACCTCATTTACCCCCTCCCTCCAACCTTTTCGGGGATGACCCCTACCCCACCTTCCTTCCCCTACAGATTTATACGCTCTTCCTTTATAGGTATATATAATCGCAGTTTGGAGGGGCATCTGAATTGCAGCATCTGCATGCCTGTGGCAAGAGTGAATGATGATGAAAGAGTTTCTTTTTTGGGTCACCCTATCTTAGTGGGAAATGGTCAGTTTGTTAAAAACAAAAATTCTTCTTTATTCATTATCTACTGACTTGATGTAGTCTACTGTGTGGATGAAATGTCATTAGTAAAGATATCCTCTGCATCTAAGTGCCATTTAGTCTACTTTGTCGGTCTTTACATACCATTCGAGTTCCAAAATTTTAAATGTTGCCCAGTGCTTTACACTGAATTAATAAGTTTGCATTATTAGTTTGTTTTAAGTTGCATTAAAAGAAAAGAGACAAAGACCAAAGTTTACCTATTCACATAATGGCACGCATTATTTTTTTAAAAGTTTATAAATATGTACAGTATTACCTATGGTGATTATGTGTATGAATTTGCAGTCAAGTTTCAAAGAACTGTTTACAATTATAATACAGTAATTCACAATTTTCAACCTTTTGACACAAAAAAAAATGAACAACAGAAAAGTCATGCTTCAAGTTTGTCAACAATAAAGTGCATATCTTATAACATGTAAACCACACATTGTAAGCTTTACAAGGAAATAAACATTTGAATTTGAATAAATATAACTGGAAAAATAGCTACACACCTCCAATACAGCGTGGATTATTTTCCACTGCATAGGGCGAAAGGCACTATGACCAAATGATTCTTGAAGTACACGTAAGTGGTCATTAGTTGGTGCAGGAATTCCAGGAGGAAGAGCATCATCATCACATACTGTTGTCTGGTTCTAAAATAATAAAATGACATGCATTTTACATTATTATTAATGTTATTTTTTTGACAGTAATATAATGAGTGTAAGCATGGGAAGTGCTAAAATCTTATGGAACATGCAGCACCTGAGGAACAGGAGGCAATCAGGTTTGGTCCATGGAATGGGAGAGTAGCTCCAATTCCTTTGATCAAAAGAACCCTTCACTAATATGAAGATAACCCCCTTGAAGGTTGCATTACTGTACTTACCAGTGCTAGCTCATCATATTCTGGAGCATCAGACATGTCTACATCATCATCTGCAAAGATGTTCTCCAGTTCATCTCGAGGGATGTCATCCAGGAAATACTCCTCATCACCAAACTCTTCAGCCATCTCCTCTGTATAGTCATCTTCTAAAAGAGCATCTACAGCTCCAGCTATTTCCTCTTCATCTCCAATAGTTGTCATGTTGGTGATTACCTATGGAATAGGTAGGGCATTAACAGTAATAATAATACTAATACATATAATATAATATCTTTAAATTAGGCAGTAGGCTGGTAGACAGCAACTGCCCAGGGAGGTACTACCATCCTGCCAAGTGAGTGTGGAAATGGAAGCCTGTAATTGTTTTACATGATGGTAGGATTGCTGGTGTCTTTTTTCTGTCTCATAAACATGCAAGATTTCAGGTACGTCTTGCTACTTCTCCTTACACTTAGGTCACACTACACATATATGTACAAGCGTATATATATACACACACACACACCCCTCTGAGTTTTCTTCTATCTTCTTGCTAGTTCTTGTTCTTGTTTCTTTCCGCTTATCTCCATGAGGAAGTGATAAGATAAGATTTCTTCGGATTTTTAACCCCGGAAGGTTAGCCACCCAGGATAACCCAAGAAAGTCAGTGCATCATCGAGGACTGTCTGTCTTATTTCCATTGGGGTCCTTAATCTTGTCCACCAGGATGCAACCCACACCAGTCGACTAACAACCCAGGTACCTATTTGTTGCTAGGTGAACATGACAACAGGTGTAAGGAAACACGTCGAAATGTTTCCACCCGCCGGGAATTGAACCCGGGCCCTCCGTGTGTGAAGCGAGAGCTCTAGCCACCAGACCACCGGGCCACAGAATGCTTCCTCTGTAAGCCATGCGTGTCGTGAGAGGTGACTAAAATGCCGGGAGCAAGGGGCTAGTAACCCTTTTTTCCTGTATATATTACTAAATTTAAAAGGAGAAGCTTTTGTTTTTCCTTTTGGGCCACCCTGCTTCGATGGGATATGGCCGGTTTTTTGAAAGAAGAATATCTTTATTTCTACAAGTACATGTACAAGGTATACAGGCCTAGCTAATATCAATGACATACTACTAGTATATATAGAAAGCTACTTGTTATGCAGAGCATTTTGGGCAAATTAGGTCAGTTTTGTCCTGGAATGCGACCCACACCAGTCGACTAACAAACAAAACAAACAAACAAACAAATTTTATTTCATTGCAGATTACATGGGTATCGGTAGTTACAATGTAAATTGAGTGCAAGGAGAGCCACTGACATGCCATGGCATTAGGGGCACCTTATTCTAGTCCTTAAAAACTATGTACTTAATATTAGATAAATTTATTGAGTTTATTCTAGTTAAAAATTATTTTCAAAATTACAATATGATGAAATTTTACTGTTTATATTATTATATAATGATATTAGATATTAGATTGTTACAGGTGTTAAGATTCTTGAATGATAATATGGAATTGAGATTATCTTAAGGAAAATAACATTGAGCATTTTTGACATTAACTTATAATATGAGTAGGGGGTAACATAATAGTAACATATTATTAAAAATTGAGATTATCATATAGGAAAGTAACAATGAGCATTTTTCAAAGTAGTTTATAGTATGATCATTTAGTTTTGGGTGAGTAGGTGGTTTTTGAGTTGAGTCTTAAATCGATTTTCAGACAAGATTATCTTAATATTTACTGGTAATGAATTCCAGATTCTGGGGCCCTTTATGTGCATAGAATTTTTACATAGGTTGATATGAACACGGGGTATATCAAAAAGTGATCTGTGTCTTGTGTTGTGGTCATGGGTCCTATTAAAGTTGGTGAGGAGAGTTTTGAGCAGAGGGTTTATATTAGAGTGTAAAGTTTTATATATGTAGTAGGCACAAGAGTAAGTATGAATGTTCTTTACGGTGAGTAGTTTGAGACTTTTGAATATTGGTGGAGTATACTGATGGGGAACATAGACAACTGGTGTAAGGAAGCATGCCCAATGTTTCAACCCTTGCCGGGAATTGAACCCAGACCTTCACCATGTGAAGCAAGACCTTTGCCACCAGGCCACGGACTATGTTGCAAAATTCCCATTTTGTAATACAAAAATAAGCTTTATTTTAAATTAAACATTTTAAATATTTATTTTTAAATTGTTACAACAGTTACATTACAGGCATACAGTATGATAAAATGACTCTTAAACCTAAGATAACCCAGCAAAGTCAAATAGTATGATTTAGTATTTCAACTCCCTCAAAATAAGACGTACAGCAGCTCCAGTATCTGCAGCTCAACTTTCACAAAAAGCCAAGTAGTATGTAAGAAAAAAAGAAAAAAAGATTTGTTTGTATTTTTAACCCAAAGGGTTAGCCACTTAAGATAACCCAAGGAAAATCAGTGCATCATCCTTCAATCTTATCCCCCAGGATGCGACCTACACCAGTTGATTAACACTCAGGTACATACCTACTTACTGCTAGGTGAACAGGGACAGCAGGTGTAAGTAAATATGCCCAACGTTTACACTCAGCAGGGAAATGAACCACAGACACCCAGTGTGTGAGGCGAGAGCACAGTAGCTCCAGGAACTACAAGATGAGATTCTACATATTATCTTCCTCAAATACACTCGCCTCAAACACTAAGTGACTGTGGTTCGATCCCTGGCAAGGGTGGAAACACTGGTCATGTTCCTTACACCTGCTGTCCCTGTTCACCTAGCAGTAAGTAGGTATACCTGGGTGTCAGTCGACTGGTGTGGATCGCATCCTGGGTGACAAGATTACAGGACCACAATGGAAATAAGACAGGCAGTCCTTGATGACACACCGACTTTACTGGCTTACCGGGTGGATAACAATCTGGGTTAAAAATCCAAACAAAATCTTATCTTAAGAGTGGAATAGACTGCCTGCACATGTCAAAGCCTGTCATAACATAAGCCAGTTCAAGAAGAGAGCCAAAATGTACCTCATGAATAAGACTACAGAAAGGAAGGAGAGTGACTTCTTGTATGAAAATAACTATAATTTTATCTCTTCCATAGTATATCTTCTTTTATTGTAACTGCTTTTGTAGTTAAGATACTTACCTGTTTTTAACGTTTAAATATAAATAATAATTATCACAAGGACCCCAGTGGAAATAAGTCACTCTTGACTTTTTTTTTGGGTTATCCTAGGTTCTCCACACATGCTGCTGCATGACCCTTGTCGGTTTAGCGCTTTATTTGATTATAATAATACACATATGCTGCTATACATGATAATATAACTGTGTATACCTGAATAAACTTACATTAATTTATCTTTCATCTCCAACAAAGATCTCCACTACTGAAGATCATCTCAGACGGAGACTAAAATAGTCTCTTTAGTAAGTAACTAAGTGTCTCTATGTTTCTGTCTCCATATGAGTTTCCTCCTCAACTTATATTCTATACAGAATCACTGTAACAAAACCTCAAACTTGTGTACGAAAAGTACGAAAAGCTAAATAAAAACTCCACAGAAACTCCAGTGTCAAAGTTGTTGTTGATCGAGGCTGGAGAGTGTGAGCTGTGTGGTCTTGTTCAACAAGTCTGCTGGGTCATTTGTTCATGATTGTAACTATGTATGGATATCTTTATGATTCATTACCTTTGTAACTTGTCATGATTGTGACCAGCTCTACCTGGAGCTCATTACCTTTGTAACTTGTCATGATTGTGACCAGCTCTACCTGGAGCTCATTACCTTTGTAACTTGTCATGATTGTGACCAGCTCTACCTGGAGCTCATTACCTTTGTAACTTGTCATGATTGTGACCAGCTCTACCTGGAGCTCATTACCTTTGTAACTTGTCATGAGTGTGACCAGCTCTACCCGGAGCTCATTACATTTGTAACTGTCATGATTGTGACCAGCTCTACCTAGAGCTCATTACCTTTGTAACTTGTCATGAGTGTGACCAGCTCTACCTGGAGCTCATTACGTTTGTAGCTTGGTCATAATTGTGACCAGATCTAGTTCATTACCTTTGTAACTTGTTCAGCTATCAAAGCTTTGGAGTCCAGTCCCTGGACCAATTATGTACCTCTGTAATCTTTTGACTACCGCCCACAGGATGGGTATGGTGTGCATAATAAAGATATTAAACTAAACTAAAAACTCCACATATATGCTTCACAAAACCCATAAGTTGATTATTTAGACACGTGTAACACATGGGTATCTTTACTGAGGAAACGTTTCGCCCCACAGTGGCTTACTTATCAGTCCCTCAGCCTGGAGCCTGAGGGACTGATAAGTAAGTTTTTATTCAGTTACATAGATTATCATACATAGCAGCATATGTGTATATTGCCTAGGATAACCCAAAAAGTCAGACAGTGACTTATTTCCATTAGGGTCCTTGATTACTTTAAACTCCTGATTTTCACCATTCTTCTTTCTTTAGGACTGATGAAGCCACTGTGGGGCGAAACGTTTCCTCAATAAAGATACCCAAGTGTTGCATATGTGTCTAATTAACCAAGCATGGTAGCACCTGTGCTCCTGCCTGGGTGCACTCTGGTCTTCCTCTACCAGTTCTCTGAGTATATATGGCGGGTTTTTCCCTGTGCTCTGCCCAAGACATGTGTCTTCATTATGAAGACCAACTCAGGCAAGAAGCACCACCATACACCAGTAAGTCAATTTGTCTGACTTTATGAGTATTTTAAGTAATTTACACTATGTATCATAGTTGTACTTATGTGTACCTGTGCCTAAATCAACTTACTTATACAAGTACACATAAGTACATTTATCATAGTGTAAATTACACAGGATAACCCCCAAAAAAGTCGGAAAAATTACTAATTTCCATTGAGTCTGAGCAGCTCCTCTCCAGTAATTATGAACTGGCTCTTATTTAATGACCATAATTTATTCCTAAATTGTCCGGTATTACGTAGTGATTGGGAATATACGATTGTCGTTTTGTTTTGTGAAAGAAACTTTGCTTTCTCTTCATTTCCAGCTCTAAATTAGGCAATATATTTGTTCCCAGACTCCCAGGAAGATCATGGAATAAGCTTTGTTATCCCTCACAACCCACAACAACAATAATAATAATAATAATAATAATAATAATAATAATAATAATAATAATAATAATAATAATAATATATTACAAGGACTACACTGTCAATAAGTCACTGACCTTTTTTTTAGTTATTAGGTATGATAATTACACTTATGTGTACATGTACCTAAATAAACTTACTCGGGGCCAGGAGCTGTGACTCGACCCCTGAAACCACAAGTCTTATGATTAGTTGGCAGAAATACATTGCACAATTAGTGGCTTTCTTCTGTGCAAATTAAGTCACCTTGACTTTTTTGGGGGGTTATCCTAGATAATTTATACACGTTACTATGTATGATGATTTACGTAACTGTATTTATGTGTACCTGTCCCTAAATAAACTTACTTATTTACTTACAATTATCTACATTATTTGTATGGCTCTATAAAATTTATTAGTGAGGAATCCCAACGGAAATGTCAATATGTTTGACTTCATTAAGCTATCTTCACTTAATTTATACGTTACTATATAAGACAACTGCTAAAAAAAAAAATTGTGTAGTAAAGCTGAATAAAATCACAGTCACACTTTACTAATATTGTTGACCGGTTTTCTGTAAAGTCGTTGTAAATCACAACGCGCGGGAAAAACGTTGGCGAATTTCACCTCAATATTATTATTATTATTATAATCAAATAGAAGCGCTAAACCACAGGGGTTATACAGCTTCACCTCAATATTACTATTATACCCTAAGGGTTTAGCACTTAGTTTTTATTGCAATATTACAACCTAAACAAGCACTAAACTCGTATGAGTCATGCACATTCTTTACTTCAAATCACTGCATATGCATAATATACAATTATCAGAAAGGATATATTATTTTTATAATCAAAACCAAGAATTAAAACCATCAGGGTCATACAGCGCTGAGAAGGGATACAGATTGCAGTTCCTCAACCTGTACTCCCTAGACCGCAGGCGGGGGAGATAATATAATAATACATGATTATATACACTTAGAAAATCTTAGAGGGATTAGTACCAAATTTGCACACGAAAATCACTCCCTATGAAAGCAAAAGACTCGGCAGGATATGCAACATTTCCCCAATGAAAAGCAGAGGTGCCACTAGCACGATGAGACAACACTATGTGTCAGGGGCCCAAGACTTTTCAACTGGGGGATTAGCAAAGGACCCCAATAGAAATAAGTCACTGTCTTACTTTTTTTGGGTTATCCTAGGTTATGCCTAGGCATGCTAGTGGTCTTCCTTGTAATTAATAATTTATAATATGTAAACCACACATTGTAAGCTTTGAAAGGAAATAAACATTTTCATTTTCATATGCTGCTATGTATGATAATCTATGTAACTGTATTTGTGTATACCTGAATAAAAACTTATGTAGTCTTCAAGAAGGCACTGGACAGGCACTTATGACCAGCCGGGCTGTGGCTCGTATGTCGGGTTGCGTGCGGCCAGCAGTAACAGCTTGGTTGATCAGGCCCTGATCCACCATGAGGCCTGGAGAGGGTTTCGGGGGCATTGACCCCCAAACTCTCTCCAGGTATTATACTCTAGGAATTTCGGACAAATCAGCGCTGCTTCCACCCCAATAGAATGATCAACCAGGAAACAAATAGGTTTATTTAGGTACAGGTACACATGGTTGGTTTAAAACGACATGTGAGAAAACACTAGGACATATTTATTAGAAAACGTTTTGGTCCTGGGACCTTGATCACTTCAGAAGTGATCAAGGTCCCAGGACCGAAATGTCTTCTAATAAATATGCTGTAGCGTGGCTCACGTGTCTTTTTAAACCAATGTGTTGGTATCTATTACCAAGGTTTATAATATACAGGTACACTGAAGCACAATTATCATACATAGTAACATGTGTACATTACCTAGGATAACCCAAAAAAGTCAGTGACATATCCATTGGGATCCTTGTAATATCTTATTATTTAAAGCCTAAACTTAAGTCACTTCGCCAACCAGGAGTATTACTTGTATAACTTTTATTTTACAGAGCTAAACCCATAAGTCATAGCATCTTGGGAATGGGAGGCATTTAGATTTGATCCAGGAAAAGTGAGGATAAGTCCAATTTCTTGGATCAAGGAATCGGCATGAAGGTGCCTACCCTGATAGGATTATATAACAATTCCATTATTATTATAATCATAACTTAAACCCATAAGGGTGAATATAATTCCAGCCTCCTGCACTTCAACCCATAAATGAGGCTTTTTTTTTTTTTAATCAGATGGGTACAAGAGTATGTATAGTTTGGTGAGAGTTAGACTTGTCTAGCATGTTCTTGTATAACGCCTGGAAAAGTGAGGCATTCAGGTTTAATCCAAAGATGGGAAGGCCAAGTCCAGTTCCTTGGATCAAGAGCCCTTTGCTGGCATCAAGACACGAAGGGTTACAATACAGATTAAGGCTAATATTGAGTTTAGGTGCTGGACTGAGTTCAGCCTTTATTTTTTTTTTTTTTTAATACAAGCAATCTATCAGTACCTGACATAAATAGTTATTGCTTGTGCAAATTTTTTTTTTTTTGAGAAATATTTTTATTTTTTATATAAAAATATTTCTCAAAAAAAAAAAAAATTGCACAAGCAATAACTATTTATGTCAGGTACTGATAGATTGCTTGTATTTAAAAAAAATAAATAGCAGAAATAATATTTTTATTTAGGATTGAATGCTGCGTCAAGAACAAAGATACTACATCGAATGTATGCAGAGCTACCATTCCCATTTCGACCACTGGCAGTTTGTATTATTTTAAGTTGGGTTTCTCTAGGTTACCTTTCTTACTATTTCCAAAAATATAAAACCTCAAATGTCTAGGGCCTAACTCACCTCATATTAGACATTTTAAGGAATCAACTATTGATCAGCTTACACTGCCTGCAAACTAAGTACAGTGGTACCTCGAGTTACGATGGTCCCCAAAACCGCCCTTTTATGTAAGTTTATTTTTTTAAATGCTTTTGTAAGTATATTTTTAGGGGTGTAAAAGGACTAGTCTATTTTACATTATTCCTTATGGGGATAAATTTGTTTGGTAATGGCACTTGAACAGCATTCTCGAATGAAAAAATATCGTAACTCGAGGTACCACTGTATTTACCCAGAGAAAGGGTAGAATTGATAACCGAACTTCTACCTATTATTATTACGTATTATAATCAAAAGAAGCGCTAAACCACAGGGATCATACAGCACTTCTACCTATTAAACTGTAGTGTTTGTGCACTTATTGCTCTCAAGCAGCTCGCAGATGCAAGAAGCATCTGCGAGCTGCTTCTTGCACTACGAGAATAAGTCAATACGTATGTACCATGGTTGAAGCAATTCTTACTACAAATAGGAACCCCTCAAGGAAAAAATGCAATCTGTAGGGCTCATACAACACCTGTCAATGAAAGGTATCAGGTTGATCCAAACATGAGCAGTTTCAGATTATTATTATATTGTAATCAAAAGAAGCGCTAAACCACAAGGGAAGAGCAGTTTCAGAATTTGTATATAGAAAGGGCTTAGGAGTGGCAATCTGGTTGGAAGGGTAGCCAGAAGATGCACCTTGAAGCTCTGGATCTAAGGGAAGTGTAACCCCAATTCCTTTGATCAAGAATCCTTTACCAACATCAGACACCTCTTTGTAGTGATTTTATTACATAAGCTTTTTGTTACAAAGCATCTGCAGCTGTAGAGACTTGTAGTCCAAACTCTAGTAAACAATTTTGTCATTTCTATAAACCATTTATGATAATTCAAATCCAATTTGATAATAAAACTCTGATTTCCAACAAAGTTTATTGATAAGAATATCTGACAGAGGAACTGCTAGACAGAACATGGGAATTATGCCACACAATGTACAAAACCCCAGTGAATTTTTCATCATTGAATTACTTTCCATTGGATGGCAAAAAAATAAAATAACTACAGTACCATACAGTAGTTTTATTTTTTATTCTCACCACTCAATTAGCAATAGCTAAAAAAAAAAAAGCTGGACAAAAAGAAACTGTTGAATCTCAAACTATCTTAAACAAATCCATATTAGTAATGAAAATCTTTGTTAAAAATACAAATTGTAAACTAATTTACTAACAGGATTTCATTACAAATATGAGAACAGTTTTAGGTACTTGACATGATAATTTTCCTACGTAACACATGGTTTATTTTTAAATATTTACCCGTTAATTTTAACATTAGTGATCTAACACTAAGTTTAAACTCTCTCTTTATAACAATGTACTATGCTGACTAAAAAACTCAAGCCAGAAATGCAATACTGGATACCAGATAACTGTTTTTATGGCATATGTATTCTTGTTGAAAAATATTGTACAGTAGTTGTTTCCATAATACAGTGGTACCCAGAGTTTCGAACTGCTCCCAACTCGACCAATTATGTAAGTGTATTATTGTAAGTGTATTTTTGGGGTCTGAAACGGACTAATCTAATTTACATTATTCCTTATGGGAACAAGTTCGTTCGGTAACGGCACATGAACAGCCTTCTGGAACGAAGAATTTGAAACTCAGGGTACCACTGTACTACATATAACCTGGACATTGACTTTTTTATGTATATTTTCTTTAAAATATCTATCTGAAGTTTATCATTTGATTCCCTGCAAAATCATATGGTAAAAACTGTATGTCCTTATACAGTAAATGATAAATTTTTTGTTTGTGCTGTTCGTGTCTGTGCGGAAAGTTAATGATTTCCTTTCCAATCAGCATATACAGTGGTACCCCGAGTTTCGTACTGCTCCCAACTCGAACAATTATGTAAGTGTATTATTGTAAGTGCTTTTGTAAGTGTATTTTTGGGGGTCTGAAACGGACTAATCTAATTTACATTATTCCTTATGGGAACAGATTGATTCGGTAACGGCACTGGAACAGCCTTCTGGAATGAATAAAGTATGAAACTCGGGGTACCACTGTACTGTATATTCAGTTTCATTGTTACATAAGGAACAAGTACATGCTTGAACGCTTTGCTCTGAAAATTTTTAAAAAACAATTATATTGCACTTAGGGATTTCACTACAGTATATTAGTGTATCATCTTGCTCAGACAAATGAGTGGTTTTCACTAAGCATTTAAATAGCCACACCTCCACAACAAAACCTTGTAATGTAATGCCAGACAACAGACAGATTTAGTTTCCAAGAATATTAATACCTCATGCAAGGATTCAGAGCTTGGAAAATTATGGTTGTAAGTTGTTTACTGTAATACTATTTGAAAAGCCTTTTGGATGCAGGCAGACTATTTTTAAACCTGAATACTACTCCTTATTGATTAGATGAAACATATTCAGAACTGGAGTATCTTGTTTAAAATTTTAAGCCCTGTATAACTATCGTATTAATGTTTTGTCAGAACTTTAAATATTTAGGTAAAATTTAATTTTCAGAAAATTCTGTTATTTATGAATGAGTAAGCAGATTTAGGTTAGAAGTCAAAATGGCATTAATGTACTATGTATTATGATAAGAAAAAACAGACTAAAATTTAAACTTTATGGTATTGCTGCATTAGACAAGTATCAGTAGATCAATGGTATAATTCTGACAAGCTGCTGATTAAGACGTGCAACACATAGGTCTCTTTATTGAGATGATTACATAACCCTTAAGGGTTTAGTGTTTCCCCATGAATATATAATAATTAATTGAAATGTTTTATCTGCACAGCAGGCTTTATCAATCTAAGGGACATAATGATGAAGCTTTTTATATTGGAACAAGTGGAGAGGAGCAGATGCTGAAGACATCACATGTGGGCAGGGACCACTAATGAAAGTAGGCAGGCAAGCTCTTGGCATACAGTATACAGTGGTACCTCGAGTTATGATATTTTTTCGTTCGAGAATGCTGTTCAAGTGCCATTACCAAACGAATTTATCCCCATAAGGAATAATGTAAAATAGACTAGTCCTTTTACACCCCCAAAAATATACTTACAAAAGCATTTAAAAAAATAAACTTACATAAAAGGGAGATTTTGGGGACCATCGTAACTCGAGGTACCACTGTATATGCAATTATTGCACATGTGTTTTATTCATTAACCTGTCAGTATTATACCATTGACCTAATGATACTTGTTTGACAGTAGCACCATGGAATTTTGGTATAGGAAATATCTTCTACAGCTCCATTACTAAACCTCTGACCCACCTGAACCTGACTTGCTTCCACTAGTGGGCCCCCACCCAAATGTGATGTCTTCAACTGCTGCACCTCTCCACTTCTCCCGCTGGCTCGAATAGAAAAGGGTTCGTCCTCATACCTATGTATTAGATTGTGCTAAAGTCTTCTGTGCAGACAGAAAAAAAAAATATGCAGGTGTTGCATATGGGACTTGCTCATTATTAATTTTAATTTTACTGGGAGTTCCACGAGTTTAGTCATTGTACTTTCCTTCAAGAACCATACTAACATACCATTTTCAAAATGGCAGATTTTTTTTAACACACTGGCCATCTCCCACCAAGGTAGGGTGACCCAAAAATGAAGCAATTTCACAATCATTCACAGATGTGCCAAAACTACATTTCAGATGCCCCTCCAAACTGCAGATATCTCCACCCCTCCTTCAGAGTTCAGGCATTGTATTTTCCATATGAAAGCTGATGTGTGTATCATTATTTTTTAATACATTTTCCATTTCTGTGAAGTGGAGAGAAAAATGGACCCACAGTCCAATCTCCTTCCTCTTTCTTGCAAGGGATGCAGGTTTGCCCCTCTGGGAAATAGTCCACCATATCACTCTGAAGTTTGCAAGCTATGGCCACCAGGTTTCACAATCCTATGCATGTCAAACAGTCCTGCTTGATGGATGTATTAGTAAAACATAGTTAGCTTTTGTTTTGGCCTTATAAAGTGTCATATTGATCAGGGTAGCCATGCAGTGGTGCATAGTTCTTAATTTCATTAGTATAATGGTTAATGGAGGGGAGGGAGGGTATATACTTAAATCCAAGGAATAATTTATCAAATGATTTTCAATGCAACCTTTCCCTTTCAAGCACTCCTTTGAGACAATGTCTCATATATCACACATTGTGACTTTTTTCATCTACATCTAGCACTTAGAATGCTCATTTAATACATGAAGCAGGGCTATGGCAGATATCTCTAGAAGTTTTTTTTCCAAGAGTTAAGGCCATTTTTTTGAGAAATAGCAACAGTACATTTATAATTCTCACATACAAACTCCTGAAAATTCATGCTTTAAAAGTAAAACCCTAAAAGGATAACTTGGTTGTATAAAGCATAGTATTATTATATTCCACTCACTGAATGGTGGTCAGTCTTGGCTAAACTCACATTGCTGTTCTGGGTGCATAATCTCTTATTTTGCAATCGCAATTTCTCTTATTGCACCATATTTTCTATTATTGCTATTGTTTATTCTATGACTTAAACTTAGTTTCCTGCCAGAGAAATTTTGATTACTTCTGAACATTTTATTTTTATGTTATAGAAAGTCACTTCTAAGATAGGCAAATAAAAATATTACTGCCTAGTTGCCTATATGGGAGTACAAGAAAGTACAAAATTGAGTGAACAATTTGCATGTGTGAGATTTCAGATGATATTGGTTACTCAAATATATTACATCAAGTTACCAAACAATTTTATCAGAGTTGCTATTTCATATATGCTGCATTTGTAATAAACAAGGCTAAGGCTAATAATAATGATAAGAACATGACTAGTTTTACATCTGATTTTATATAATAATAATAATAACAATTCTACTTACACCTGGTTTACATGTTTACTTTTATCTGCATTCCTTAATACTTTTTATCCCAATAGTATTACCAATTCCTTGTGAAAAAGGGTTATAATTCAGTTCTTTTGTAAGTCAAACATGCGATAAAGAGTGACCAAAATGCCAGGAAATCTCAGGATAACATATAGGCAATGAAAAATTAAATGTCAGATTGGAGAGGATTATGGAATAAGTGAATATATTTAAATATTTGATACGATTTAAATAAAGAAAAATTGGATATCACATTGGAGAGAGGGATTATGGAAGAAGTAAATGTTTTCAGATATTTGGGAGTTGACGTGTCAGCGGATGGGTTTATGAAGGATGAGGTTAACCATAGAATTGATGAAGGAAAAAAGGCGAGTGGTGCGTTGAGGTATCTGTGGAGACAAAAAAAGTTATCCATGGAGGCAAAGAAGGGAATGTACGAAAGTATAGTGGTACCAACACTCTTATATGGGTGTGAAGCATGGGTTGCAAATGCTGCAGCGAGGAGGAGGCTGGAGGCAGTGGAGATGTCCTGTCTAAGGGCAATGTGTGGTGTAAATATTATGCAGAAAATTCGGAATGTGGAAATTAGGAGAAGGTGTGGAGTTACTAAAAGTATTTGTCAAGAGGGCTGAAGAGGGGTTGTTGAGGTGGTTTGGTCATTTAGAGAGAATGGATCAAAGTAGAATGACTTGGAGAGCGTATAAATCTGTAGGGAAAGGAAGGCGGGGTAGGGGTCGTCCTAGAAAAGGTTGGAGGGAAGGGGTAAAGGAGGTTTTGTGGGCGAGGGCTTGGACTTCCAGCAAGCATGTGTGAGCGTGTTAGATAGGAGTGAATGGAGACGAATGGTTTTTGGGACATGACGATCTGTTGGAGTGTGAGCAGGGTAACATTTTGTGAAGGGATTCAGGGAAACCAGTTAATTGATTTAGTTGGACTTGAGTCCTGGAAATGGGAAGTACAATGCCTGCACTTTAAAGGAGGGGTCTGGGATAGTGACAGCTGGGAGGGACTATTCTCAGCTGTCGTATCTGAGCTCCTCTGCAAAGACAGTGATTATGTACGAGTGTGGTGAAAGTGTTGAATGATGATGAAAGTATTTTCTTTTTTGGGATTTTCTTTCTTTTTGGGTCACCCTGCCTCGGTGGGAGACGACCGACTTGTTGAAAAAAAAAAAAAAATATTTGGGAGTAGATGGGTCTATGAAAGATGAGGTACATGTACTAGATGAGGAAAAATATGTAGGTCGAGTGTGTAGAGTGTTGAGGCATCTGTAAAAAACAAACGTTCAGGAAACCTTTAATTTAATAGGCTAATAGGGTGGGAGCAAGTGGCTGGTTATGGTGATTGAAAATGATAGAGATGAGCTTGATCATAACAATAATAGACAATTCTGTAAATAATAGAATTCATTCATCGTTTCTGAATTATTTCTAATTCAAATTGTTTATTTTTTGCAAAGGTTACAATGTGGGATTTACATTTTTAGAAATTGTAGTTAAGTACAAAGAAAGCCATTAACATGCCTGAGAATTTCAGGCAGAGGATTTTGTCTTGTATTGCCGAGGTCCATTAATTCGAGGTCCATTAATTCGAGGTCCATTGAATAAATGGATGCAAAAGAGATTACCGTGTTTTGACTATTATAGAGAGAGTAAGGAATGAAAGAAATATAAATGATAAGAGTGGTATGAAAGGTATAATTCAGGGAATTGTACAGGAGTTGCTGAGATGGTTTAGTCATTTAGAAAGAATGAAGCAAAATAGGTTGATCAAGAGGTTGTATAAATCTGGGGTAGAGGGAAGGAGGATGTGAAGGTAGTCTTGAGGGAAAGGCTTGTGAATGTATTAGACCATGTTAGTGGTGTTTAATATTTTGTGTTGTTGGAGCATCATTATTTTAATTAGGGGGAGGCACTAAACTCTTAGAGATCATATAGAGTGTGGGGAATGGGAGGCAATCATATTCGATCTAAGGAAAGAGAGGATAGGTCAATTTCCATGGATCAAGAGCCCCCTCACCAGCATTAAGGCCACCTCCCTTGAGAGGTGTTGGTCTTGTCAGAGAGTGAGCAGGGTTATATCTATAAAAGGATTCAGGAAAACTAATTAGCCTGGTTTGATATAAGGAAGTGAGAAATACTGTACAGCACCTTCACTCTGAAGGTTTCACGCTTATGCTGCAGTTCAAAAAATTATTTGAATTGTAATACTCATGCACTTCTGGAAAGGCAGATAGGGACAAAGGTGATAGTGAAAGTGTTTCCTTCTTTGGGTAACCTTGCTTTGGTGGGAAACAATCTATATATTAATAATAATAATAAATTAATAATAAAAATGTCAATGACCTAACAGTTTTAACTTGCACAAGAAATAATAGGAATGACACTGTAAAGAAAAAGATAAAATATTAAAATGGTATACTAAAAAAAAAAAAAAAAAAAAGAAACTATGGCACCAATTTGTTTTGCATTTACTGTATATGAAAAGTGAAACATACCAGTAATATGGTGTAATTACTATGTTATAGCCCTGTATTCATAATCAAATGGTGTATAATTAAATTTAACATTCATATTGTTCAACCTGTAATCAAGTTTACAGATAGGCAACATATGAAAGATGGCAGAAGGTAGAAAAGGATAATGTCAAGATCTGATATTTGCCAGATAACTAATAATTATGGAAAATTTACTGAGAATCTGAATAAAATTTGATGAGAAATAACTGAGTACTGTATATTTTTTTTTTTTTTTTGCTATTCTTGAAACTGATTAGCTTCTTCATTCCTCCATTATGTCTGAGGTAACCATCATACATTCCTATGGTAAGTAATTACCTTAGATATTTCTGATAGGACTTGCCTTTAGTGGATTGTATAGAATGTACCAGTAATCAAAATGGCATAGATTTAAAAAAAATCATATACTGGTGCTAAATTGACTACAATGTTTCTTCAGTGCATTATAAAAAAAAAAATGTGCATATTTTACAATGAAAGGCTAATTATTTACCAGCCTTAAGAAACCTAAAGGCAAAAAATTACAAGATTTATCCTTGCTTATTTTGCATAATCTTAACTTGAAGGATAAAAAAAAATAGATATATAAATTTTATGAGACTAGGGTTTAATTCTGGATTCAGCTAGGTACATGATAGAAAGTTATCTGTCACAGCATAAGGAAATTGGATTGTGTCAAGGATTTATATTAAAGAAACCTTTCTTGCCTGGGATACCATCCTCTTTGTCTGAGCAATTTTTTTTTTATTTGGTCGTCCTGTCAACCAAATTCAACCTACTTTTGCATAAATCACAAACCAATGTTTCATAAAAACTTTCACTTACTTTTCTGGACTGATATGTTAAAAGCAGTTTTATATATTGTACTTAAACACAAGTCGCCTATGCATTACAACTAAAACATTTTGAAAGCTATCTTTGCAATTACTTGACTGAAACAACTAAGTTTGCTTGTATTGCAATTAGTGAATACCAATGAGTACCATCACCAATCCAAGGTAGAGCTCATGAATTTAGAATGACATTGGTAGGAGAAAATATGGCATCCTTGAAAATTTTTAAATCAAGCTAGGCATGCCATTCACTACTGTAACAACTCCAGTAACAAGCTAACAAGTGCACGTAAGCACATAAAAACAAGGTTAATCTTAAAAGAACATACTTCTGGTGATAAAAAAAAAAGGAGAATATTTAGTCGGATTTCAGTAGCCAGCACTGATATTATGAAGAAGGCAAGTTATGACTGCAATATAAAGCTACCAACAGCATGCAGCCAGTAAGCATGAATATCAAATAATTTTTTACCTAATTTCCAGCAATTTCTTCTTTGACATCTTAAAACATACTTCTCTATTTATAATAATTTTGAGTATATGTAGTATAGTATATACAAAACCTTGTAATGAGCAATAAAGTTTTAAAAATGCCAAGTTTGCCCTGAGTCGTTTTCTAAATTTTTGTATGAAAGTGTGAGGCATTTGCATGATGAGGATGTACATGTCATAGATATAGCTTAGAAAATAGTGGCTAGGCTTACACAATCCCCATGAAAGTAATTTCCTAACATGTAAATAGTTGATAATTGATATCTCAAGAGGAACTTCTGCATTCAAGTATGATGTAACAGCATTAATGGTATCTCAGTTCTATAATAAATACAGTATCTTAAATTTGTGGTGCACCTTTAATGTTTTAATAGTTTTGGCATTAGTTTTCTGCATAAGTAAATTACGTGTTAAAGTACGTATGTAGTTACTATAATAATTACTTTGAATACTGCAAAACTGGGATATTTACTTGCTCCATACGACTGTAGCAGTTTTCATTTAAAGTTAAGTTGCTGGTATGAAAGAAGTGCACAGTGTTCTCTTGCAAGGTCAAATAAGCACTAATAAAGTAATGAGTATTTTCCCATTATATACAGCATATTGATTTTAAATTAAGCATTATCAATGCAATCTGGAATCTCTAAGTGACAAAACTTTTTTAAGGGGTCCCTAGTAATTATCTGCTGGCCTTTACTAGAAAATACATATGATCTTACTCCATTTACTTAGGCACTATCAGGAAAAATCCTTTACCAAAAATGAGGAATCTTTCTTGCTTAATCCCTTTGTAGCAAAACATGGGGTGTCTGCCACATATTCTCTCAGTTCAGGACTTTCTAGTTTCTCTCATTCTTGAGATTAACTAAACAAGTTAGGTAGTGTGTCTTACTTGTGCTTAGTGGATGGAGGATCAAATCCCCATCACCCATTGCACTAAATGACCAACACAGGTTTAACATTTCACATGAAAAACAGGGCCAAGAATTTTCTAAGAAAAAGGCTCACTCTGCTACATGCTTACTGTTCCTTATTTCCTCTTACCCGTGTATTCCAATTGTATTTTTCTACTTTCTTCTATTTCTTTTTCCCTGCTATATACCTTTTTGTTTATTCTATCCATTAGTGAAGTGGTAATTAATTCTTGGTACTTTATATATATGTATACGCAAGCCTAATTTTGAAGTGCAGTCATTCAACTAATGATTTAAATATATACTATATATATAGCCTAATTTGTATAAGTAGGAAAATGATCAGTACGGTATTTGAAAAAGTGAGAGTATTATAAATTTACTATTTGGCTTTGATAGTAGAAAAGGGGTAGGATGCACTCTCAGGATGCAGTATCTGTTTTTCACACTTTTTTTTATAGAGCCTTCATAAAATGACTTGACTTCACCAATAGTGAAATCCCACTAAGCATCATTTCGTGATGGGTTTTATAGCTACATTAATAGGGGTGGAATGCTAATGAAGATATTAACTCAATTTTAATTCAACTTGCCCAGACGTTATTATGGCTGTTACTGAAAATCTTGCAATTCAGTGCTCTCAATGTTGATAACAGCAATTTACACAGTTTGAGAAAGAGAATCAAGCTAACTATAATGAAAGGAAGACTTAACTTTAATCCAAAGTGTGAATACAGCAGGCAACCACATTAAATTGTTCCTTTAGTATGTCCAAATTACTATAACTGATCTTATTAGCATCTGAAAATTGCAAAGTTATTAGCAGTTTTTAAATAAAATATAAATATATATTATATGTAAGTATACACACACAGCAAATATAATCAAGCATGCACACACATACATGATGCAACACACACACACAACATACAAAAAAAAAAAAAAAAAAAAAAATAAAGCCTCTTCTGCTCAACCAAAAAAACAGGTTTCCCCTCGCTTCATGTATTGTAGCTATTAGTGAATCTGTTAATATGCAGCGACCCCATTTTTACCAGTAATTTGCTACATGAGGTATAAATTCACTCTTATGCAATCTCCAGAGCCCAGCACCACTTGAATTTTTAACAATACTGTATCTCTTCAACTGTCACTCTAATCTGGTTTATACTGAAATTCATGATATAGATTTAATATTAAGATAACAGATTCGAGCATGTGAAATCCAATGAACATATTTTGAATGAAATCCTATAGTTGATATTTAAGTGTTTTGAGGAAAAGCAAAAGGAAATGGAGAGCCAGCCAGACAAAGATGTATTGAGCCGACACAAAGTTGGGACTAGGGGTAGAAGGGAGGAAACAATAAGGAGATATGCATTCACAGGCTCATTTGTGCACTTCTAGTCAGATAAAAGACAAGCTGGATGGTTGGTAATGGAGGGAAGATGAAAAGGGGAGATTTATGAATGAATTTTAAATAAAAAAAATTTTTTTTTTGACCAATTGCATTTTTGGTATTTGGCTCATTGGTGCATATCTGGTATACTATTTTTTTTAACTCAGTAAAGAAATGTAGGATTTTTTCCCCAATTTAAAATTAATATTTTTTTAAATTTTTTATATTTTTTTCCCTCAGTCTATTTTTGACCAATTTTTTTTTTGTGTGTATAACCATTTGGTGCATTTGAGGTAAGCTCATAATTTTGTTGGCAAATGTAAATCATGAAGTGTCGAATTTGGAAAGTCTCAGATATGTACTATAATGTGTTTTACATATTATAGTATTTTCTCTATGTGCCATGGGCCAGGAATGCATCCATCACAAAGTGAAGGAGACCTGTAATGTAAATTTTTTACACACTTTTTAAAAAATATGCATTCCGTGTTAAATGCTGCCCACCATCACAACATCACTTGGGAAAAAAATGCTAAGGGTGTTTAAATATTTAATACTGTACAGTATACTATTTTACTTGAATTTTATTGACTTGCATTTGAAAATATTTATCAAATTCCAATTCATAAATGTGGCCAATTCCATACCTTAAGAGACAAAATGAAGAGATACAAGAATATTTTTTTTTATGTATAGCATATACTAATACAAATGCCCCCTATGTTTATCACCATATTACAAGAATCTTGTTTAAAGTAAAAAAAAAAATAATATGCAGCTTCTTTTGTCTGTTTTTAATGAAAAACTAAATCCAATAAAATTCTTGCTTACTATTTGAAATTCATTTTAACTGTCATTATTGAGCTTGCTGTCACAATTCAAATGTTCAACGGCCTTAACAGGTCCCTCTGTTCAGACATCCAAGGAGGAAATGAAAAGAATCTTGTTATATTATTGACTGGTTAATGATGGCTTAAGCATTGCCAATGACTGTGGATCTGTGCAAGATGAGGATGATGGCTACAACCACTATAAGGCTGCTTCAGTTTAGCAAAGTGGTTGAGCATTATGATTTGTTGCCAGACCACAGAAATTAGAGTCTACAAAAACACAAGAAAGATTATTGCCACTCTTTCTAGCAAAATGCCCCAACATATTACCAAGAATTGTAATTCATAGTTTAAAAATTACTTTCAGAATTCCCCCCAAAAAAGTGTCTAAGCCCAATCTTAAAAATGGACAAGATGGCCTAATAGCAATTTTACGAACACTGTATTCTAGAAAAAGTTTGAATAATCTATATTACCATAATGCAGCCATGGTTAAGCACACAGAATTAAGGTAAATAGATAATACCTGATTTAATTTCATCTGCATACATGTCATGTACAATACTTTATTAAAGTAGATGCTACAAAAAAAAAAAAATCCAGTAATTTAGATGCACCATTGGTGCTTTTATAAGATTTATACATAAGTGTAAAGCATAATATTTATGTATCCTGTTTCATTAGTTATACCTGAATAATTCGTTCAGCTTCATGATACTGTAACCAAAATTTGTATTTTCCAGGATTAAATGATCTAGACGGATATAGCCAAAATGAGCAAAGAAATGTGAGCAAATTAGAGAAATTTATGCTTAATTATGAAAAACTTGAAATTAAACATAAGATTATCATCTAATTTAGCTCTATCCAACAATCTCAAAGAAAATATGTTAATTTGCATTGCATTTTCTATTCTTTACAAAAAACAAACTGAGAACTCATAGTGGGCCTATTACTTCTTGATTTTTTTTTTAACTTAGTTTCCCCTTAGTAAGTCACTTCACACCATCTCTGATATCTTGTACACAATTGGGCAGTGGGAAGCTTTTAAGACTACACTTCACCAGTGTGTGTATGCCTCCCATCCAGTTATGATAGAATTTGGTAAACACTTTTTTTCTATGGCAACGAACTACTGCAATTAATTTAATTGTCTCTTGGCGCTTGGGAACATGTCAGCTAAACAGTCTATAAAGTTTTAGGTTCTGTGATGCACAGTATATATCACAATCCATGGCTCCCATCTCCTATCACCAACAACTAGAATGTCAGAGGCAAAATTAAAGTTATAGTGTAATAGAAATATCACAAGGATACCAGGAGTAAACAATATGATGATAATTATGCCACATAGTTGTAAGTATTAGGGTTGTCCTTATCTCGCTCCATGTAGTCGCGATCAATGAGAGATTCTATCCTCTTTTTCAGGTCAGCAGGCTGAAAAAACAAATTAATTTAAAACATTATAAGTTTATTAATTTAAAAATTGAACCACTTTACACATTGCTACAAAAGGATATGTATCTGTAGGTAAATTATAACATTCATGGGGGTGGAGGGGAAGGGGGGCTGAGGGGTGCTAAATCCAAAGGAATCATACAGCACCTGGAGACTGGAAGGCAATCAGATTCATTCCAAGGAAGGAGGGGTAAAGAAGTCATAATTTACTGCTAATATTTTACCCCACTTGCTGCAGTATATATAAACTAGCATTTAAATTATTCTCATGCAGGTGTACCTGCAATATGTGCAATCCAATCATAAATCCACTATTTTTTTCATTCTGATTTTGTATGACACTTTCTATTTTTTTAACACGACGGCCGTCTTCCACTGAGGCAGGGTGACCCAAAAAAGAAACACTTTAACCATCATCCTTCACACACTATCACTGTCTTTGCAGAGGCACCCAGATATGACAGTTTAGATGTCACTACAAACAGCCAATATATGGTGAAAGAAAAAAATGTGAAAAACTTTTGTAACTTCTGTTCTTATATGTCAAATTTATCCAAAATACATATCACAATTTTCCTCTGACTTTTTATAAACTGAATATAGAAGGGGTTACAAGTATGTACTTTGCTTGGGGCATTTTAGTCACCTTTTACAACATGCATGGTTTATGGGGGTACAGAATTCAGAATTCTCAATGGGAAGGGCAGTGCCTGTACTGTGAAGGAAGGGTGGGGATGTTACAATAGGAGGGTAACCTGATTAAGATGTCAGCACAATTCTGGAAAGATTAGAGGATGTCATACATGAGAACAAATTGAATATCATGCAGAGAAGTCAAAGCATAGAAATTAAAAGGCAATGTGGGGTGACCAAGAGTATGATCCAGAGCTGAAGAGTGGTTGCCGATGTGGTTTGGGCATGTAGAGGGTGTATAAACCTGGGGTGGAAGATAGAAGGAAAGGGGGTCATCCTTGGAATGGTTGGAGGAAGGAGGTACAAGAGGCTTTGAGTTTTAGGGGCTTGAGCATCTAGCAGGCATATGACGGGAGTGAATGGAAACAAGTTTTTAAGAAATGTGCTGTTGGAGTGTGAGCAGGGTAACTTTTATGAAGTTAACATATCACTTAGGATACTGGTACCATTAACAATCACAATCAGCCAAATGCCCTCCCAGAGGAATTAGGGCCTCTGGGATCTTAACTGAATTAAGGGGGTTCTTTGACACTGGTAAAAGTCTTTGAACCAAGAAATTGAAGCTAGTCTCTGTTTCTTTGGATTGAATCTGACTGCCTCCTATTCCCCAGGCACTGCATCACCCCTAAAGGTTTAGCACTTTCCATGAAAATATATTTTTTTTTTTTTTTATTAACACATCGGCCGATTCCCACCAAGGCAGGGTGGCCCGAAAAAGAAAAACTTTCATCATCATTCACTCCATCACTGTCTTGCCAGAAGGGTGCTTTACACTACAGTTATAAAACTGCAACATTAACACCCCTCCTTCAGAGTGCCGGCACTGTACTTCCCATCTCCAGAACTCAAGTCCGGCCTGCCGGTTTCCCTGAATCCCTTCATAAATG
This sequence comes from Cherax destructor, assembly GCA_009830355.1. Taxonomy (NCBI): domain Eukaryota; kingdom Metazoa; phylum Arthropoda; class Malacostraca; order Decapoda; family Parastacidae; genus Cherax; species Cherax destructor. Next base: position 706,675 of record WNWK01000122.1, read on the forward strand.
TTACTTTGCTCACACTCCAACAGCACGTCAAGTATTAAAAACCATATGCCTCCATTCACTCCTATCAAATACGCTCACACATGCTTGCTGGAAGTCCAAGCCCTCGCACACAAAACTTCCTTTACCCCTCCCTCCAACCTTTCCTAGGCCGACCCCTACCCCGCCTTCCCTCCACTACAGATTTATACACTCGAAGTCACTCTGTCTCGCTCCATTCTCTCTACATGTCCAAACCACCTCAACAACCCCTCAGCTCTCTGGACAATCGTTTGGTAATCCCGCACCTCCTCCTAATTTCCAAACTCCGAATTCTCTGCATTATATTCACACCACACATTGACCTCAGACATGACATCTCCACTGCCTCCAGCCTTCTCCTCGTTGCAACATTCATCACCCATGCTTCACACCCATATAAGAGCGTTGGTATAACTATACTCTCATACATTCCCCTCTTTACTTCCATGGACAAGGTTCTTTGTCTCCACAGACTCCATGAAAATAGTACTAATGAATATAAACCCTTACACTATGCACTGAAAGTCTGTGTTAGTGGTATTTCATATTTCTTTATAATTACAGAATTCCTTGAATCAGGCCCAGGACCTGCACAGGATGTTGGATGTGAAAAGTGGGTTATAGTAAGTGTTTATGCACCTGGAGAAGAGAGAAGTGTAGAAGAGAGAGAGAGATTTTGGGAAATGTTGAGTGAGTGTGTGGGGAGTTTTGAACCAAGTGGAGAGTAATTGTGGTTGGGGATCTTAATGCTAAAGTGGGTAAAATGTTGTGGATGGAGTAGTAGGTAAATTTGGGTGCCAGGGTAAATGTAAATGGGGAGCCATTAATTGAGCTATGTGTAGAAAGAGGTTTGGTAATAAGTAATACATATTTTATGAAAAAGAGGATAAATAAATATACAAGGTATGATATAGCACGTAAGGAAAGTAGTTTGTTGGATTATGTATTGGTGGATAAAAGGTTGATGAGTAGGCTTCAGGATGTACATGTTTATAGAGGGGCAACGGATATATCAGATCATTATTTGGTTGTAGCTACAGTTAGAGTAAAAGGTAGATGGGACAAAAGGAAAATGGCAACAGCAAGTAAGAGAGAGGTAAAAGTGTATAAACTAAGGGAGGAGGAAGTTAGGGTGAGATATAAGCAACTATTGGCAGAAAGGTGGGCTAGTGCAAGTAGGAGTAGTGGGGGTTGAAGAAAGTTGGGATAGTTTTAAAAATGCAGTATTAGAATGTGGGGCAGAAGTTTGTGGTTATAGGAGGGTGGGTGCAGGAGGAAAGAGGAGTGAGTGGTGGAATGAAGAAGTAAAGGGTGTGATAAAAGAGAAAAAGGTAGCTTATGAGAGGTTTTTACAAAACAGAAGTGTTAGTAGAAGAGCAGAGTATATGGAGAGTAAAAGAAAGGTGAAGAGAGTGGTGAGAGAGTGCAAAAGAAGAGCGGATGAAAGAACGGGAGAGGCTCTGTCAAGAAATTTTGCTGAAAACAAGAAAAATTTTGGAGTGAGATAAACAAGGTAAGAAAGCCTAGGAACGAATGGATTTGTCAGTTAAAAACAGAGTAGGGAGTTAGTAGATGGGGAGCTGGAGGTATTGGGTAGATGGCGGAATATTTTGAGGAACTTTTAAATGTCGATGAAAAGAGGGAGGCGATAATTTCATGTACTGGCCAGGAGGTACAACATCGTTTAGGAGTGAAGAAGAACAGGATGCGAGTGTGGGGGAGGTGCGTGAGGCATTACGTAGAATGAAAGGGGGTAAAGCAGCTGGAATTGACGGAATCATGACAGAAATGTTAAAAGCAGGGGGAGATATATTGCTGGAGTGGTTGGTATTTTTGTTTAATAAATGTATGAAAGAGGAAGGTACCTAGGGATTGGCAGCGAGCATGTATAGTTCCTTTATATAAAGGGAAGGGGGATAAAAGAGAGTGTAAAAATTATAGGGAATAAGTTTACTGAGTATACCAGGTAAAGTGTATGGCAGGGTTATTATTGAAAGAATTAGAGGTAAGACAGAGAGTAGGATTGCAGATGAGCAAGGAGGCTTTAGAGTGGGTAGGGATGTGTAGATCAAGTGTTTACAGTGAAGCATATATGTGAACAGTATTTAGATAAAGGTAGAGAAGTTTTTATTGCATTTATGGATTTAGAAAAGGCATATGATAGAGTGGATAGGGGAGCAATGTGGCAAATGTTGCAAGTGTATGGAATAGGTAGTAAGTTACTGAAGGCTGTAAAGAGTTTTTATGAGGATAGTGAGGCTCAGGTTAGGGTGTGTAGGAGAGAGGAGATTACTTCCGGTAAAAGTAGGTCTTAGACAGGGTTGTGTAATGTCACCATGGTTGTTTAATATATTTATAGATGGGGTTGTAAAAGAAGTAAATGCTAGGGTGTTGGGGAGAGGGGTGGGATTAAATTATGGAGAATTAAATGCAAATGGGAGTTGACACAGTTACTTTTTGCTGATGATACTGTGCTTATGGGAGATTCTAAAGAAAAGTTGCAAAGGTTAGTGGACGAGTTTGGGAGTGTGTGTAAAGGTAGAAAGTTAAAAGTGAACATAGATAAGAGTAAGGTGATGAGGGTATCAAACGATTTAAATAAAGAAAAATTGGATATCACATTGGAGAGAGGGATTATGGAAGAAGTAAATGTTTTCAGATATTTGGGAGTTGATGTGTCAGCAGATGGGTTTATGAAGGATGAGGTTAACCATAGAATTGATGAAGGAAAAAAGGTGAGTGGTGCATTGAGGTATCTGTGGAGACAAAAACGTTATCCATGGAGGCAAAGAAGGGAATGTACGAAAGTATAGTGGTACCAACACTCTTATATGGGTGTGAAGCATGGGTTGCAAATGCTGCAGCGAGGAGGAGGCTGGAGGCAGTGGAGATGTCCTGTCTAAGGGCAATGTGTGGTGTAAATATTATGCAGAAAATTCGAATGTGGAAATTAGGAGAAGGTGTGGAGTTACTAAAAGTATTTGTCAGAGGGCTGAAGAGGGGTTGTTGAGGTGGTTTGGTCATTTAGAGAGAATGGATCAAAGTAGAATGACTTGGAGAGCATATAAATCTGTAGGGAAGGAAGGCGGGGTAGGGGTCGTCCTAGAAAAGGTTGGAGGGAAGGGGTAAAGGAGGTTTTGTGGGCGAGGGCTTGGACTTCCAGCAAGCATGTGTGAGCGTGTTAGATAGGAGTGAATGGAGACGAATGGTTTTGGGACATGACGATCTGTTGGAGTGTGAGCAGGGTAACATTGTGTGAAGGGATTCAGGGAAACCAGTTAATTGATTTAGTTGGACTTGAGTCCTGGAAATGGGAAGTACAATGCCTGCACTTTAAAGGAGGGGTCTGAGATAGTGACAGCTGGGAGGGACTTTTCTCAGCTGTAGTATCTGAGCTCCTCTGCAAAGACAGTGATTATGTATGAGTGTGGTGAAAGTGTTGAATGATGATGAAAGTTTTTTCTTTTTGGGGATTTTCTTTCTTTTTGGGTCACCCTGCCTCGGTGGGAGACGGCCGACTTGTTGAAAAAAAAAAAAAAATAATAATAATAATAATAATAATAATAATAATAATAATAATAAATGATTATTTCCTTAGAATGAGTTTAGGAAAAAACTATCTGCAACTTTTACTCTAAAAGCGTTGAGCTGTTTGTTTAACATGAATTTATATATTTTTTTCATTATCTCACTCAATTCCTTGTCATTTCAAAAAATTAGTTGAAAAAAATTAGTTGAAGCTCACACCCACAACTTATAAAAGGTAATTAATGAATTATTTTCTTGTACAACATTCCCCTCTCAAAGAACTTCACTCTGTTACTTTCATCCAAAAGACTGATTTGTGGAAACATTTTACACATGAAAGAAATGAAGCCTAAAGTAAACTGAATAAACTACTTTGCTGTAATACCTAATAGTGTATAGACAAAAATACATATCAAAATGGCAAATACCTTGACAGGAAACTTCAGTTGGTTGTAAAGTTCAGTAATAAGGAGATTATGAGGCAAAACTTTCCTCATTTTCATGATTCGGACAATGGCTGCATCAATCTGGTACTGACGATCCTGAAAAACCCTCTCCTCTGTCTGCTGCTGCTCTTCACTCTGATAAAATATAAATAAAATTATACTTATATACAATCTAACTTAAAAGCTTCTATATACTTTCTAAATGCTCAAGTCTGTCACTCAAAACCTCCTTCACTATTTCCCTCCAACCCTTTCTGGGACTACCAATACCTCTCCTTTTGTCTCCTATAGATTTGTGTATGATCAGCCATTATTATTTTCTACCTCAAATTGCTTAATAATTTCTCATCTGTTCTGGTTTTTACTACACAATTTATTTCAGTCTATAATTTTTAACAAAATACTTTGAGCTCCAAAATATAGTTTCTTACCGTTTCCTTCATTTGAATTTGATTAATTCTGATACGGAAAAGTTGGTTAGTGAAGTCTTTGTTATAGATAAATTTATCCTCATCATTGACTTCTTTACTGCGTGGAGTTTTATGGAGAACTCTTGCTTTGCCACATGCTAAAGACTGCAAAGTGCGACGAAGTTCTCCATCCTGAAGTTAAAAAAAGAAGTAGTAAAATCTGATTGTGCATGAATTATTATGTTTTTAGAACCATCACTGCAGTTATAAGTATTCTGATAACTTCATGGATCCTATATAAAATTTTGTATTTTCACTATAGTAATTAACACAATAATTAAATAACAAGTCCTTTGGGACACTTTTTGGAGAGATCCAGCATAAATTTAGTTTGATGTACTGTATTTTTTACTAGTGTGTTTAAGTTAAATATATATTTCACATGCAACCTTTAAATAAATTAATGCATCATTTAGTGAAAATGAAAAGTATGTGATGGAAATAAACAAACGGAAGGAGGATAAAATAAGAATACTGTAAAGAGCTAAAGATGATTTAATCCCTGACCATTAGAAGGGTAAAGATGGGATACCAGTTAGCACTGCTTGTTAAGATCAGTAGAAATTCTGAACATGGTAAAGAATAGTATAGCGAGGGCTGAAGTCAATAGGTTAAATTTAAGATACATCAAAGGAATTTGTGACCAAAGATAACTCTTTGACAAAGTACAGTGGTACCTCGAGTTACGATATTTTTTCGTTCGAGAATGCTGTTCAAGTGCCATTACCAAACGAATTTATCCCCATAAGGAATAATGTAAAATAGACTAGTCCTTTTACACCTCCAAAAATATACTTACAAAAGCATTTAAAAAAATAAACTTACATAAAAGGGCGATTTTGGGGACCATCGTAACTCGAGGTACCACTGTATAATTATAATATTATAGTACGGTAAGGTGAGAGTCGAATGGTGAGTGGGAAACTATGAAAGAGTATGGAGCCAATAATTACAGTTAAATGTCTAATAACATTTCAATGGCTTACACCACAGAAATGGCACATCAAAGTGGTTAGCAAATATGATCACAACCTTCACTTAATATTGCAGTCTTATTTATAAAATTATATTATTGAAAGGAAAAAATAAATTTGATGTATAAAATGTTAGTCTAAAATTTCATTCCGAGAAAGGAAGAACTGTGTAGATTACAAACTGCCAATCTTGCAGCCTTGAGGCAAGCATGTAGTCTTTGCAACATTGATAAAAATCTAATTCTAACAAGCTCTCACTGAATCTGAGGAATGTGACAGACACTACTGTTGACTTCAGAGTACCCTTGACAGAATTTCTACTACCAATTTTAGTGGCAGGCAGCATTTTTTTACATGACATTACATTCCAGTCAATTTAAAGTAAGATTCCATTGTGAATGTAAGAATAAGTGGGAGAAATTGTACAGCAATTGCTACATTCACAATACAGTATGTAATTTCCATTTGTGTTTTTTTAACAGAAAGCAAAATTAAAGGAATTCTAATCTCTCGTAAACTTACCTCAATATTTGTTCCTGTTGCTATATCTGCTAATGAGATTGTGTCTGCTTTATTAAACAGTAGTAGCACAAGAGCTTGAAACAACGATACCTGGAGTTCCTTAGCACCCTGAGTAAATGCTGCTTTCAAAACACAGTGGCCTAGTGTTGGCTGCCACTGAAAAGGATTAAGAAAATATTTCCAATGAACTTTTGGTATAAACAATGAAAATATAAAGAAAATACTTACATAATTCTGCTATAATTACAAGGGCTTTGAAATTACTTAAGATAATATACTAGCTCTTAGCATGAAAACAAAAAAGAGAGACATGCAAGGTGAGGAATAAGCATCAAACTGGGCAAAAGTAACATGTGGAAGGACCCCTAATACCCATATCATTTTGGTAAATGTAAGAATCATAACTGTTTATGGTTGATGTGCAAGAAAGATACAAATAGAGGACAGCTGGAGAAACATCAGATATAGTACAACAAATGGTTGCTAGAAATTCAACCCCATGAGTCCTGGTGGTGGGAAGTAAATAACCGCATCCCAGTGGGAAAGGAATCTTACAGTTTGGAAGGTCATTTGAACTGGGATGCATGTGCACATCTGCTAAAATAACTATTAAACAAATGATGGTCAATGTTTCCTTTTTATGGGGGGAAAGGGGGGAACCCCACCCTACCTTGGTGTGAGATGACCAACGCATAAAAAAAATACGTGCAAAGTAATGATGGGAGCTGGAAAAAGGTGACCGATGAACCAATTATGTACAATGAATACCTGAAAGGGCAGCAACACTAGGCACAAGCTAAATAATATCAGTAACATACTTATGACTGGCAGATGTTAGTATTGTCTTTAGGATTCTAATCAGGAAATCATTTCAAACTCAGAATGGCACACATGTCAGGCCATCCTAGAGTGTACAGTAACAGAATGAGGCATGAAAAAAAAAAAAAAAAAAAAAAATATCAGTAGGAGAAAAAGGTAAAGTTATAGGAGCTTAACTACAAATCAGAAAGCAACCAGATGAGCAAAATAGAACATTATTTTTTTTTCACTGTAAGGGTAGTGAACAGATTGGAGGAGTGGTCAAGTAGTAGTGTAATCAAATTTCATTCATGGAGGTTACAGTGGTGGGGAAGAAGTGGTAAGTGAATGATGAATCACATCCTAAAGCCTCAGTTTACCAAGAAGGAATTTGGAATTTACTAGTCTGGCAAATTAACCACTGGTTTTTGTAGGGACAATAGGAGTTTTATCTCCATGGGGAAGTGGAACAGAATTCTTCCTCCATAAACCATGCGTATTGTAAGAGGCAACTAAAATGCCGGGAGCAAGGGGCTAGTAACCCCTTCTGTATATATATTATTAAATTTAAAAGGAGAAACTTTCATTTTTCTTTTTGGACCACCTGCCTTGGTGGGATACGGCCAGTTTGTTGGAAGAAGAATAGGAGTTTTATCACTTAAAAGCTGTATTATGTACAAGTGGAAGGGTAAGCATATTCTCAGTGTCATCAAATCTGATAAGACATAGAAAACCTGGTTTAAATAGTAATTAATCTTTTTTATAGATTTACCACTCTACAATTGCTTTAGTGTACTTTTGCTTGAATTTTCTTTCAGATTATATTTGTAGTTATGTACTAACACAAAGCCAAAACTCTAAACTTGCTCATAGTCAGGCAACTGGATACTGATTACAAAGATATGGCTGCAAGGAGAAACTAAAAAAAAATGTATTTTACACAAACCTGCAATTTTCTGTTACTGTGTTTAGCTAGGTAGAATTTTGTGAAGATCTGTTGATAATTAACCATCTCTGGTGGCATGCTCACTTCCATTACTGGGTAATTTGGCCAATAACCCATTGTTAAAATGTTTACATTAAGCTCCATGGCCGTGCTGCCCAGCTGAGAATTCTGATGACAGAAAAACATTAATTACTATGAAGGGGTAGTAAAACATTCATAAAATTTATTTAAAGTACAATCAAGTTAAAAAAAAGAAATTATATTACACGAGTGTATAACTAGTGTATATTCTAGGTAGTAGGTTGGTACACAGCAACCGCCCAGGGAGGTACTACCGTCCTGCCAAGTGAGTGTAAAACGAAAACCTGTAATTGTTTTATATGATGGTAGGATTGCTGGTGTCTTTTTTCTGTCTCATAAACATGCAAGATTTCAGGTATGTCTTGTTACTTCTACTTACACTTTGGTCACACTACACATTCATGTACAAGCATATATATATGCACACCCTTCTGGGTTTTCTTCTATTTTCTTACTAGTTCTTATTTCATCTTCTCCATGGGGAAGTGGAACAGAATTCTTCCTCCGTAAGCCATGCGTGTCGTAAAAGGCGATTAAAATGCCGGGAGCAAGGGGCTAGTAACCCCTTCTCCTGTATATATTACTAAATGTAAAAGGAGAAACTTTCGTTTTTCCTTTTGGGCCACCCCGCTTCAGTGGGAAATAGCTGACGTGTTGAAAAAAATAGAGTGTATAACTGAGTAAAATTCTCCACATTCTGGAGAAAGACAAAAAATGTGAAACTAATCATTCCATATTGCCAACAAATGGTTACTAATAGTACAATGTATTCATATGGACCCAAAGTTATAAAAAGATATAAAAGAATAAAGAAGTGCTTTAGTATCTCCAACACAGATAACAAAAGGCCACATATATAAATTAAGAAAAAAAGAGTTAGAGGGATACTGGGAAATTTTCTTCACAAATAATAAGGTAGAAAAATGGAATTAATTTAAAACAGGAGGTAATAATTTGCTATTGCATCCATTGGAAATTTTAAATACGTACTTTTATGATGAACACATACTAATGAAAATGGGCAACCACAATCATAGTTCTACCTCAGTAGCTACAAACAGTTACTGTAATAACATCTCTAAACATTCACCTACCAAACTGAAGAGTTTTTATTCAAAAGACAGTTTACATCATAATGCAAAAAAATTCTAGTCTCACCTGTTTAAATGCCAGCATTATGTCCTTGGATAACTCCATATCTTTAAACATGCCTTCCAACTTGCTTGTAAATCCAGGGCCACATTCTTGCTTTAGCTTACTTAGCATGCTTTTCTCTGCATCTACACTAGCAGATTTGCCCACTAGCAAACGCTTGGCCAGGTCCTAGAAATAAGATTAATATTGCATTTCAACATTTTCTTCCAGCAATATGACAAGATTAGTTATCTGCAGGGGTGAAAAGTGCTACAACAATTTTAAGACTATGTACAGTGGTACCTCGACATACGAGCAGCTCCCAACTTGAACAATTATGTAAGTGTATTTCTGTAAGTGCTTTTGTAAGTGTATTTTTGGGGGTCTGAAACAGATTAATCTAATTTACATTATTCCTTATGGGAACAAATTCGTTCGGTATTGGCACTCGAACAGCCTTCTGAAACGAATTAAGCTCGTAACTCGAGGTACCACTGTACTGTACACATTTTCTCATTCACTCACACTTGTGCCATGAGATCTTGTCTAGGCCACCATATTATAACCTAGGGTTTAACTGGATGTCTGCACCATGACTATGTAACTACTGGTTCGTAGCTACAGAAGCAAAGCTATACTGGTATACGTATATTCAAAATGTCTAAGCTTGTTTTAAATTGCTAAATAATTTTTTTTTTTTTAAAACTCACTAGCTGTCTCCCACCAAGGTAGGGTGAACCCAAATAAGAGGAAACAGATTTACTGTCATTCATTCAATTGCTGTCTTGCCAGAAGTGGGCTAACATCCTCACACCTCCTTTAGAGTTCAGGCATTGTACTTCCCAACTACAGGACTCAAGTCAGTTAACCAGCTTCCCTGAATCCCTTCATAAATGTTACCCTACTCACACTCCAACAGCAAACCCAATGTATGTTCAAGCCTCTAGCAATTAAAACTACATTTGCTTCTCCCTTCAACTACCCTTCCTGCCTTACACCTTAGAATTATTTACCCTCTTAGTCATCCTATTCTGCTCCATTCTTTATAAATGCTCAGACCAACTCAACCCTTCCTCAGCCCTCTGACTTATACTTTTGGTAACCCTACACTTCCTCCTGAGTTCCACATTCTGAATTCTCTGAATCATATTCACACCACAAACTGCCCTCAAACATAACATCTCTCCTGCCTCTAGCCTCCTCCTCATTGCAACATTCAAAATCTATGCCTCACCCACTATAATCTGGTACATTAAACCTTTTTTTTTTGTCTCTTGTATATTCTATGGTTTGCTTAGTTGTATATAGACCAATCTGCCAACAAATCCACTCCCAAACATTTGAACACAGTAAATTTACTTCCTCCACATTCTCTCCCTCCAATCATATATCCACTCTACTACTTCCTATTGGATCATTCCAAAAATATACTGCTCTGTTTGTGAAGAAATGTTTTTTAGTGTTTTTTTTTAATCTTTGTTAAAAGTTTGAAATTATAGGCATTTTACAGCTCTCCTCTAAATTTTATTTATAGGGTGATCATGTGTTTTTTAGGTGTGAACTGTTTTATGGCATTTTCCCATCCAAATATTTAAAGGCTCCTTTAGGTGAGCAATTTCTAGCCATGCTATCTCATTATTGTCTACCCTGTTTATATTATATATAATGCTATATGTTGTGTGTGGTGATATTCCTGCTGTTTCTTTCTTCTTCTAGTGAGAAAAGGCCCAAGTGTCCTATTCTTTCTTCATAGTCTACTTCCCTCAACTTAGGGACAACTTTTGATGCACTTTGTACTTCACAAATTTCACTCTGTACTTTACTAGAACTCAAGAATGAGTTACATGTATAAAGTAAAAAAAAAATATTTTGAATGTTTTTCTCAAGGTTCCTGAATGCCATGTTTTGCAACGTTAGCCTGTTTTGCTATGTACTAAAGAGTACAGGTTTGAGGTAATGAATATTCCAAGGTTCTTTTCAAATGGTTTGTCTGCTTCCCTCCTCAGCCAAATATATTAACTTTTGGCTCTTCTGCTAGTTTCCCCTGCTTTAGATCCTGCACTCACCGATATGTGGTTGCAGGGTTTGAGTTACAGCTCTAAGGGGTGTGTGGATTTTATGAAAGACTACTGTGAGGAAAGTATTTGTGCTAGGGAAAATAGGGACTGTGGGTGTGGAGAATGGTTCATTTTGGGTTATTATGCTTGGGTGGGAGGGAAGCCTAGGGGTTGAGGGGGTTCTGTGGACCTCCAGAAACTGAGCTTCCATGCCTGGCGATGCATGCCCTGTGTTGGTTTGTGTAGGTGATGGAAGTGAGGCAGTAGCAGCTGCAGTGGGGGGTTGCGGGGTAAGATGGGGATGGGGGTTAAGCAATGTTAGCAATTATGATTATAGAATATTAGCATTAAACTTACTTTCTTGTAAAAAGCTTCAAACACATCCTTGCCATGAATAAATCTAAAAAGAACCATAATTTTGTCTAAGAGCCGCTCAAGTTCATCTTCAGTTGCTTCTTTATTGCCAGCACGCAGCTTACCATCTACAAACTTAGCTGTAAATGACAGATATGGATAAAACACTAATGTTGAATAAGACCTTATACAGGTACAACATCGATTTTCAGGAACCCTTGGTTCCTAGGCTTTGCCATAATACTGATTTTGCTGGACCAACAGAGGTCACATAATTCAATAATACACCTATGATCTACCATGGTCTACTGGAAACTTAGAGAGGACATCTGAGGTACAGTACTTGAAATGGAAGCCACAGAATTTTCAGATGAAGGCCTACTGATATGACACACATTCTTCTTGGCTACCGTTTTAAATATTGCATCCAAGCAAAGTTGTTTCATGTGCTTTGGTCTTTCCTTATATAATTCTTCATGCATTAAATAAAAATGTAATACCTCTTTCTTGTTACAAAGGAACATTGTTCTAGCCCTTTGATATACACAACTCAATGAACTTGCCAAAAGCCATAGCTATTAACAAGTTATTTGTCTAGTTATTAACCCTAACCATGGCTAGGGTTAATAGGGTATTTTGATAACAGCTAATAGGGTACAGTAGAGCCCCACTTATACGGCAGGTTAGGTTCCAGGCTACTGCCGGAAAGCAGAACCTCAACTCATGTTGACAGCCCACTGGTGACTGAGTCACTCACTCCCTGCACTTGAATGGAGTCCTCAGAGAAGTTGCAATGTAGTGTATTTATAATGAAACAATCATAAAAATCGTAATTTTTGGAGTAAAAAAAAAAAAAAGCAAGAATTGCCATTATGTCTTTTAGATGACAGCAAGAACAAAAAAATTACATTTTTGGAAAAACATACTTAGAAATATGATAGAAACAAGCTGATTACATCAACATGTTGCCAAAATTATGCACTATTTTTTGGCAAGAAAACATTTTTCTCAATAATTTTTCAATTTTTATACTGAATATTGCAGTATTAGTGATGAAAATACTGTGAGTGCCTACATTTCATTTTTTGTTGAATTGATTGTAAAATTTAGCCACCAGTTCAATAAAATTGAAAGAACACATTACTTGGGCATCCTACATAACTAACTGCTCATATTGCAATCAACCCTAAGAGGATAGTCAGACTATTTGCATTATCTGATGACATTGTTTGCAACAAATTTTGTTCTTGCAAAAGTTACATGGCAATAGTTAAATATGCAACAGAAGCAGATGACAGAACAGTCAACAGCATCAAGTTATTGAAGTTATTCTTATATATCAGGTACGAGGTAATTTCATTATAAAGAAAGAATGCTTTGGGAATGAATAATATTGCAAGGCAAAAAACAGAACCTTATTCTTCTATTTAAAGAACAATGGAAATGATACACTACAGTTAACTTAACGCACAAATGTTTAACATACCTATTAATTCTGCTGGCTTGTTAAGTCTCTGATTTATGAAATGTTCAAAGGCTTCTTTTAGAGCTAGAACAAACTTATCAGAAGAGTTGAAGCATTCACTAACAATACCATCCATCTTGTCCTTAAAATCAAGAAGCTCCTGTACCATTCCTTTGTCTTTCTCAGGGTTGACTACAATTGTTTTCCCATATGACTGAAAGTATTAAATAGCTTAAATGCGATTCAATACAAGTGAAAAAATAAGCATAAGTATTGACACACTTTGGGTAACAAATTATAAAAGAAATTACAATAAAAATATTTATAAGGAAGATTTCTCACATGTGAATTTGCTAGAGATGGTTATGAAACATAAGAATAAACCATTCTAATGATAATGTATCATTTGCCTCAGTAACCTGCTCTCCATCAAAAAATATTTTCAGAAGGTATAATTATGCAATAACTGAAATTAGGTAACCTCAGCATGTGCAGCTCAACTCACTGATCAAAATTGAAAATGAAGAAAAGTGTACTAAGAAATTAAAGAAAAAGGCACTAATCAGCCATAATTGTAGGAACCAAAGTTTACATTAGTTCGAAAAGTAAACTGCAACTTACCTTAATATAAGCATTAAAATGGGTACAAAGATCCTCCAATCCTCCTTTAATACGGGCAAAAAGATTATACAAGAGAGAAAGGTCATGACGACGGTTCTGATCAAGGAGTGAGTCAAGCCCCTTTTGCAGCAGTAGGGTTTTGTGTTCACTTAAGAGCTGCTTCTCCACACAATATATCAACTGCCGTCTGTGAGAGAAATACGACAGTATTTATAAAAAGCGACTGTAAAATGTTCAAAAAGTAATGTACAGTGGACCCTTGGGTTTCGTTGATAATTCTTTCCATAAGGAATAATGTAAATTAGATTAGTCCGTTTAGACCACCAAAAATACACTTACAAAAGCACTTACAAAAATACACTTACAAAAGCACTTACAAAAATACACTTACATAACTGTTGGAGTTGGGAGCAGTACAAAATCCGGGGGTCCACTGTATTAAATTTTGATAAGTGAAACTTATTTAGCCCCATGGAGGCTGATAACACTTTTGTAACTATCATATTAATTAACCCTTTCAGGGTCAGTCCCGTATATGTATGGCTTGAGAGCCAGTGTTGGTCCCGTATTTATACTCCAAAATTCTAGCCTTCAAATATGGTGGAAGAAAGCTGGTAGGTCTACATATGAAAGAATGGGTCTGCGTGGTCAGTGTGAGCAGTAAAAAAAATCCTGCAACACGCAATGCATAATGAGAAAAAAAAACTCCGTGTTTTTGGTTTAAAACAGCGACTTTTCAATGTATTTTTGAATGGTATTTATGGCTGTATTCTCGTTTTCTTGTTCTCATTTGATAGAATGCAAGATATATTGCAGAAATAAAGATGATTTTGATTGGTTTCATGATGAAAAGTACCTTGAAATTGAGCTCAAATTAGCGGAAATGTTCGATTTTTGCCGATGTTCAAGAGTAAACAAATCACGCCATGTGTCCAATACATATCAACTGGTGAATCTAATATTCTTTCACAAGTGCGCTGATATTATTTATACCATTTTTACAATAATGCAGTAGTCAAAATAACAGTAAATCTTCTATTTTTTGTGAGAATAAAAATTCAAAATGGAAAGCAAGAGTAATATAAGAGGAGCCTGGAGACGTGACTAATGAACAGAGAAAATGTTATTTTAGTGCCAGGAATGTCTATCTTGTTTATTCTGGACCCCATTTTGAAATTGGCATCTTTTGAAATTTGTGTGAAATTGGAGAAATTGCCAATTTCTGACCACTTTATTGGGTAGTTGAAATCGATAAATGGGTAGTTTCTTGTATTCAATCATAGCTAAATAGCTATGATTTTAGTTGACTGGAACAATGGAATTGGCAGAAAATAGGGCTTAAAGTGGGCGAAATCGCCTATGCGTAAATATCGCCTATATCGCTAACTTTGCGAGAGCGTAATTTCGTAAGTTTTCCATCAAATTTCATACTTTTGGTGTCATTACCACCGGGAAAAGATTCTCTATCATTTCATAAGAAAAAATATTTTTTTTTTAATTTTCGACCCTGAGAGTGAGTTAACCCTTTTGGGGTCGGTGCCGTACTAGTACGTTTTACGAGCAGTGGTTGGTGCCGTACTAGTACGCCCAAATTCTAGCGGCCTCAATTTAAGCAGAAAACGTCTGGTAGGCATACATATGAAAGAATGGGTCTGTGTGGTCAGTGTGCGCAGTATAAAAAAAATCCTGCAGTACACACTACATAATGAGAGAAAAAAAACTGACCGTTTTTTTCGATTAAAACAGCGACTTTGCAGTCGATTTTCGTATGGTATTTATTGATGTATTCTCGTTTTCTTGATCTCATTTGATAGAATGGAAGATATATTACAGAAATGGTGATGATTTTGATTGGTATGACAATGACAAGTACCTTGAAATTGAGCTCAAAGTAGTGAAAATGTTTGATTTTTGACGATGTTCAAGAGTAAACAAATCACACCATGCGTCCAATACACATCAACTGCCGAGTCTTATATTCATGCACAAGTGCTCCGATATTATTTATACCATTTTTACAATGATGCAGTTGTATACATAACAGTAAATCTTCTATTTTTGTGAGAATAAAAATTCAAAATGGAGAGCAAAAGTAATGGAACAGGGGCCTGGAGACATGGCTAATGAACAGAGAACATGTTATTTTAGTGCCAGGAATGTCTGCCTTGTTTACTCTGGACCCTATTTTGAAATTGGCATCGTTTGAAATTTGTGTGAAATGGGAAAATTGCCATTTTCTGACCACTATTTTGGGTAGATGAAATTGGTAAATATGCAGTTTCTTCTACTCATTCGATAGAAGAAATGGAGTTCTAGCGAAATAGCTATAATTTTAGGAGACTGAAACATTGGAATTTGTCGAAAATAGGGCTCGAAGTGGGTGAAATCGCCGATGCGTCAGTGTCATAGATACCAATAACTTCGCGAAAGCATAATTTCGTTAGTTTTCGATCAAATTTCATAATTTTGGTGGCGTTATGATCGGAAAAAGATTCTCTATCATTTCATAAGAAAAAATTAATTAATTTTTTCCAAAAAATTTTCGACCCCAGGAACACTCTCCTGAGAAGGCCTGTCGACCCCCAAAGGGTTAAGGATCGGGGTTCTCAACCCTGAAAAGGTTAAATAGAAAAAAAAACATTAACTACCGTAAGATTATTTTAATAAAACTTATTTATCATTCAACCACATTATTAGTTACATTGATTTGCTTCTAGGTTTTGGCAAAGATGTAATAAATTATTCAAAATACAGTGGTACCTCTACTTACGAGCAAAATTCGTTCCAGTCGGCTATTCAAGTGCCGATACCGAAGGAATTTTTTCCCATAAGAAATAATGAATTTTTTTTTTTCAACAAGTCGGCCGTCTCCCACCGAGGCAGGGTGACCCAAAAAGAAAGAAAATCCCCAAAAAGAAAATACTTTCATCATCATTCAACACTTTCACCACACTCATACATAATCACTGTCTTTGCAGAGGAGCTCAGATACGACAGCTGAGAAAAGTCCCTCCCAGCTGTCACTATCTCAGACCCCTCCTTTAAAGTGCAGGCATTGTACTTCCCATTTCCAGGACTCAAGTCCAACTAAATCAATTAACTGGTTTCCCTGAATCCCTTCACAAAATGTTACCCTGCTCACACTCCAACAGATCGTCATGTCCCAAAATCCATTCGTCTCCATTCACTCCTATCTAATTAATTTCAGACCCCCAAAAATACACTTACAAAAGCACCTACAAAGATACACTTACATAAATGTTAGAGTTGGGAGCTGCTCGTAAGTAAGTAAGTTTATTCAGGTATACACAAATACATTTACATAGATTATCATACATACCAGCATATGTGTAGAGAACCTAGGATAACCCAAAAAAGTCAGACAGAGTGACTTAGTAAGTAGAGGTACCACTGTAGACGTGAAAATTACTATAAACAAAGTTGTAGAACATTATTAAGAATAAGCATAATGTTAAAAAATTTAGTGACTTTACAAGAGAATGAAAATAATATCTATGAACAAATATATTTAAGATTTTCTTTTGCTGGGTGAGCATATATTGTAATGTTTATTCTTATGGAAAACCTAATTTAATAAAATTATTTACCAATTATCAAAACTATAAAAAATACATACTTAGTTGACATATCTAGGTAATGAAGGACCCTATTATTCTCTTCTGTGAGTCTCTTGTCAACATGAAGAAGGTACTGAGGAACATCACGATCCTGTGTGAGTCTTTGACCTTCACGAAGGTAAAGTTGTTCAGTTGCCACCAAAAACCTAGAGTGAAAATTATTTCAGGTTCAGTTCCATTACATATTCAAATGATGTGGATACTGTGGGCTTTCAGACTGCTATTTTTCTTTTCCAACAAACTGGCCATATCTCACCGAAGCAGGGTGGCCCAAAAAGAAAAACAAAAGTCTCTCTTTTTAACTTTAGTAAAGTATACAGGAGAAGGGGTTACTAGCCCTCTGCTCCCTTCAGATTGTTGTATGTACATATAATGTTTGGGAATAAATAATTTTTTTTTTAACATATGGGCCATCTCCCACTGAAGTAGGGTGATCCAAAACAGAAGAAACACTTTCACCATCATTCACTCCATCACTGTCTTGCCAGAGGGGCACCGATACTACAGCTCAAAACTGCAAATATATCCACCCCTCCAGAGTGCAGGCACCATACTACCCATCTTCAGGACTCAAGTCCGACTAACTTGTTTCCCTGAATCCCTTCATACACATTACTTTGCTCACACTCCAACAGCACATCGTCATAAAAACTACTTGAATCCACTCACTCCTATCTCTCACACATTCCGGCTGGATGTCTAAGGCCCTCACATACAAAACCTCCTTTGCCCTTCCCTCCAACCTTTCCTAGGAAGTGTTTGTCTTCACAGATGCATCACTTCACCACCCACCTTTTCGTACCCTCATCAATTCCATGGTTCACCTTGTCTTTCATAGACCCATTTGCCAACAAGTACAGTACATTCCTAAATATCTGAACACATACATTTCCTTCTTATAATCTGAAATATAATCTTTCATTACCTAAATTTCTTATCCTTATCCCCCTGCCCTTTCCTATGTTCACATTTAATTTCCTTCTTTTACATACCCTTCCAAATTCTTCCACCAACCTTTAAAACTTCTCTTCAGAATCTCCCAAAAGCAGTGTCATAGGCAAAAAGAAAGTGTGGCAACTCCCACTTATTAGATTCTATACAATTTAATCCCCCGCCTCTCCCCAACACCCTAGCATTCACTTCTGTTAGAATTCCATCTATAAATGTGTTTAACAACCATGGTGACATCTCGCATACCTGTCTAAGGCTTACTTTCACTGGAAAATAATCTCCCTGTCTCCTACATACCCTAACCTGAGACTCACTATCCTCAAAAAAACTTACCTGCTTTCAGTAACCTACCACCTATTCCATACACTTGCAACATCTGCCACATTGCTCTCCTATCCACCCTATTATGTGCCTTTTCAAAATCCATAAATGCAACAAAAACTTCCTTACTTTTATCTAATCATTATTCACTTTTATGCTTCTACACATCCCCTACCTTTCCTAAATCCTCCTTGTTCATCTGTGATCCTGCTCTCAGTCTTACCCTTAATTCTTTTCAATAATAACTCTCCATACAATTTACCAAATTATATAGTATTTTTATTAAAACACCCAGTCATCTCCCACAAAGGAAGGGTGACCCAAAAAACAGGAAGGAAATGCATTTACCATCACTCATTTAACTGCTGCCTGTCTTGCCAGAACTCCAGGACTCAAGGCCAGCTAACTCGTTTCCCTGAATCTCTTCATAAATGTTAACTTGCTCACACCCTCAACAGCACTTCAAGCTATAAAAACCTCCCAGTCTACATTACAATCTAACAAGCTTGCTGGATGCTCAAGCCTCTAGCACCTAAAACCTCCTTTACCTTCTCCCTCTTCTGCATAAAGTTAGGTACTACTGTACATGAGACAACGATGGCTCCAAATGATTTTAGATTAATTAGGTGTAAGGGTAATGAAAAATATTAAAGAGGCAGAAAATACAAATTATAAAAAATTAACCTCTAAATAGGACATACTTGTTTTCAAAAACTTTGTGATAGACTTGCAGTGAAGAGAGCATTCTAAGGAGGGATTTGACGAGTGATCTGTCGATAGTCTCCCCTGATCGTTCTTTTTCTATCATCATTAGTAAACCATCAACACATCGATTTTCTACTACTACTTCCTCTAAAATATGTTGCCGGAACAATTCTAGACCCATGTCCCTGTAAAAAGTAAAAAAGTTTCAATAATAATGGAATAATGGTCACAACTAAAAAAATAATTTTAAAAACTAAGTTATCAATTGCCCTAAGCTATAAATTTATTAACTCTTCAGAGAATAAAATGCAGCTATACATAACAAAATTAGAATATTTTGGCCTGATTATTATTTACATAAATATGGCATGTATCATAGGAGAAAATACCAAGGATTGTTAGTTAAAAAGTTGTAGATAAAAACTAAAAAAGGAAACAATAAGTGATTTTGTTTCAGGGGAAGGGGGAGCAGGCATATAATTTGGTTTTATGCTTTGACAGATAAAATACAGCAATTATCATATGGAGCCACAGGGTTACTAACACGTAGACAAACTGCTTATATGCATATTAATTTTTAAAGGGGACATGTAACAGAATAAATATCATCCTGGTACCAATACACCAAGCTTAAGTAATAAGTTTGTAAAGAGAAGAAAAACTCCCTCATTAGCTAAGAGGAGGCATGAAAACCCCTTCTAATTCCATGGAAAAAGTTAGGATTTCCTAGTACGTACTGAGCAGGAAGAAAAAAAACATCCCAATTATTGCTGAAAAGAAGGCTGTTTCAGTACGTGCATGCACATTCACATACACCAATAGTTACAAAGTAAACCATCAGATCATGCAAAAATACCACACTGTGAATGAAATGCAGTACAACGATGTTGGTCAGTTAAATGAAACATTTAAGGTGTGGAAGAGAGGATCTGGCCAGAAGCAAAACTTGTCACCATATAACATTGTAGAAATCTGCTAACAAGAGTTTGAAATTTATATCAAAGTATAATGGAGATACTGTACAGCATGCTGGATACAATTATAAAGATGTGTATAATGGAGATACTTTATAGCATGCTGGGTACAATTATAAAGGTGTGTTAAGTACATAAAGCTGTATGGGTACTTTAATTTTGAGGTGCTACAAAATTCCTTACCATATGGAAGAAACCTGAGCATTCTGCAGTACATAACCTCTGTCAAGAGCCAGGAAGATGTTACAAACCATCTTCATTTGATGACAGTGATGTGTCCAACAGTCATTTAGTTGTCGTAAGAACGTCAAGCGATCACTGGTACCACTCAAAAATTGATTCAATCGTGATTTAATGTGCTTCTCTGTAAGTTCTGGAAAAAGTGAAAAGACAAATACTGCATTTATCATTTTTGTAGTGGTAGGTTGGCAGCAATGCAATAACTGAGTGAAAGATGTAGAGATTCTTCAGTATAACTAGCACCACCACTAGTTACGTATCCGCAACAATACAGTGGACCCCCACCTAACGAGCACCCCGGAAATCGTACAATTTTTTTTTTTTTTTTTCAACAAGTCGGCCGTCTCCCACCGAGGCAGGGTGACCCAAAAAGAAAGAAAATCCCCAAAAAGAAAAAACTTTCATCATCATTCAACACTTTCACCACACTCATACATAATCACTGTCTTTGCAGAGGAGCTCAGATACTACAGCTGAGAAAAGTCCCTCCCAGCTGTCACTATCTCAGACCCCTCCTTTAAAGTGCAGGCATTGTACTTCCCATTTCCAGGACTCAAGTCCAACTAAATCAATTAACTGGTTTCCCTGAATCCCTTCACACAATGTTACCCTGCTCACACTCCAACAGATCGTCATGTCCCAAAACCATTCGTCTCCATTCACTCCTATCTAACACGCTCACACATGCTTGCTGGAAGTCCAAGCCCTCGCCCACAAAACCTCCTTTACCCTTCCCTCCAACCTTTTCTAGGACGACCCCTACCCCGCCTTCCTTCCCTACAGATTTATACGCTCTCCAAGTCATTCTACTTTGATCCATTCTCTCTAAATGACCAAACCACCTCAACAACCCCTCTTCAGCCCTCTGACAAATACTTTTAGTAACTCCACACCTTCTCCTAATTTCCACATTCCGAATTTTCTGCATAATATTTACACCACACATTGCCCTTAGACAGGACAATTATGTAAGTATAATATTGTAAGTGCTTGTGGAAGTGTATTTTTGGGGGTCTGAAATAGACTAACCTACGTGACATTATTTCTTAAGGAAGTAAATTCGTTCGGTAATGGCACTTGAGCAGGCTTCTGGAATGAATTTTGCTCATTAGGTGGGGGTTCCCTGTATCTTGGTCATTTCACACGACTATGGACAGTACATTGCATGTGAATTATATAAACAAATACAATTATATAAAAAACTTTCCAGAATCAATGCAAATTAATATGAATGTATTTATTGATGATGCAAAAATCCTATGCAAATTAAGTAATGAAAATGAGTATAAACCCTTCCAAGAAATTTTATATAAATTGAGTTGAGTGAGATATGGACAATGTAATTTAATGTAGATATGTACCATAGAAAAGATTAGAAGGTGTGAGGTTAGTGAAAGTATTATTCCTAGAGAAGAGAAGAGGATGTTAAGGTGGTTTGACATTTAAAGGATGGAGCAAAATGTGATGACTAGGAGGGTGTATAAATCTGGGATGAAGGGAAAGAGGGTTAGGGGTTGTTCCAGGAAAGATTGGAGAGGATATAAAGGAAGTTTGAGAGTGAAGGGCTTGGAAATGCACCATGAGAGAGCTCTGATAGGCATGAATGGAGGCAAGTAATTTTTATGACTTGACATACTGTTGGAGTGTGAGCAAGGTAACATTCAAGGGATTCAGGGAAGCTAATTAGCTGGACCTGAGTCCTGGAAATGGGAAGTACAGTGCCTGCACTTTGAAGGAGGGGTGGGGATGTTGTAGGTCAGAAGGCCATCTGAATTGTAGTATCAGGAAACGTC
Source organism: Cherax destructor (assembly GCA_009830355.1). Lineage (NCBI taxonomy): Eukaryota > Metazoa > Arthropoda > Malacostraca > Decapoda > Parastacidae > Cherax > Cherax destructor. Next base: position 728,711 of record WNWK01000122.1, read on the forward strand.
TGGCAAGACAGTAATTGAATGAGTGATAGTTAAAGTGGTTCTTTTTTGGGTCACTTTACCTCGATGGGATATACCTTACCCCTGATATACGTATAGTGCTTGTTATTAAAGTATGATGGCACCCTCTGAAACCACAACCACAAAATATGTAGATTGTCCCTGGCACTTTATAAAAGACATCCTTCAACCATCTAGGAAATGATTAAAATACATTCCGAGTTTCATGGAGTAAATTCCCTCATGACTCGTGGATGGTGTCCTAAAGCTGTGGGAGTGGGCCGATAGCCTTCCTATAGTAAATCTCTATTACAGCCCAGTTCTCAATGGGGCTCAAGTCTGGCAAAATATCCTGGCCAGAAATTGAAGAAGGGTACCTCACAGGTGTGAGGCCACTGAACAGATTTCACCCTCAAGTGCTTTCAACATTTTGATTTCTTCCAACACCTCTATAATTCTGTCATAGTAGTTTAGTAGTTGAGACACATGATCTTTCTGCTTTAAATTCATGTTTGTTTGGGTTGTGCTGCTAAATAAAATTTGCCATCTTATTACCTCTTTGAAGATTTATGATGTGCAATGTTAAGTCTACTGGCCTGTAATTTTTAGCTAGTGCTCTGCTGCCTCCTTTATGCAAAGGAGCTGTCTGCACTTACTAGGGGTCTCTGGAATTTCACCTCCATAAAAATTTCCTCCAATGGATACTGAGGGCTTGTGTTAGTGGTATTTTGCATTTCTTTATAAATAAGGAATTCCATAATCCAGTTCATGTGATGAATGAGTGGGCATGTTTTCCATCTCTTTGTTTTTAATTCTGCAGGATTAGTGCTTATGTCAGCTGTATGATCTATATGGCCTTTTGGGGCAATGAAAAAGATTTTGTCCCAGTCAGTTCTGATTGAGGTTAAATCTACTGGGAAGATGACTGGTATGTTTAAAAATGTACTTTAGTGGTACTATTACTTGTATATGGGTGTGAGGCAGCAAGAATGAGGCTAGAGGCAGTGGAGATGTCACGTTCCCTCCAGGAATGGTTACAGGAAGAGGGTAGAGGAGGTTTTGAGCAGTAGGAGTTTGATTATAACATCCCTCCTTCAGAGTGCCAGCACTGGCTTAAAGTGAGCATGTAAGACAAGAGTGAATGGAGACAAGTGGTTAGTAATGTACATCCTGTTGGAGTGTAAATATGGCAACATTTATAAAAGGATTTAAGGAAATTGGTCAGCCAAACTTGAGTTCTGGAGATAGTAATGACAGTGCCTGAATTATGAAGGAGGGGTGGAAACTGGGGACATTGCAGTTCAGGTTATCTAAATTATGAAATGGGAAAGGCTTGCTAAAGCTTAAACAGATAGTCACTCACTTTTTTTTAATTTTACCCTGGACTTTACTAGCTCTTCTTATCCAGAATGAAGTCAAACATGAAGTAAGGAAAGTAACAGATTATATCTGATCAAGTGAACAGTTTACCTCTAAGGTCAGCATATAGCAACGCTGGAGGCCGTTGTGTTATGAGGTTGTCTACATAGCGATAAAGATCCTCTTGAGTGAGGTTATCCCTTAATTTTCTTGATTCCTGAATGGCAACCACAGCTTCCCTCAAAAACCTCCAAGATTCAGCAATATGGTCAACAGCTGGCTGGTTATGCACTGTAATTAAAAAGGTGAATGATTCAATTATGGTACAGTACAGTTAAAAATATGCAAAACAAAACAGGTAGTCCAGTAGAATACTAAACTGGTTTCTACTGTATATACTGAAAATAATTTTGCATGAATTTTTGTATGATTTTTTTTTTAAATACACTGACCATCTCCTCTTAAGGTAGGGTGGCCTGACAGAGGAAAACACCTTCACCATCATTCATTCAGTAACTATATTGCCAGAAGCGAACTGACATCACAGTTCAGATGTCCCTCCAAACTGCAACATCCCCACTCCAGAGTGCAGGCACTGTACTTCCCACCTTCAGGACTCAAGTCCAGCTAACCAGTTTCCCTGAATTCCTTCATAAATATTACCCTGCTTACACTTCAACTACTAAAAAGTACTTGTCTCCACTCCACTAACATGATCATACAAGCCTGTTGGATGTCCAAGGCCCTGGCACTCAAGACCACCTTTACATCCTCCCTCCAAACTTTTCTGGGGCAACCCTTACTTCTCCTTCCCTCCAGTCCAGGTTCATATACCCTCTTAGTCATCCTAGTTGGCTCCATCCTCTCTAAATGTCCAACCCACTTAAACAACCCTTCATCAGCCATCTGAATAGTATATACTTTTGGTAACACCACACCTTCTAATCTCCAAGCTTCGAAGTCTCTACATAATATTCACACCACACATTGCCTTCAAAAACAAAAATCTTCACTGCCTACAATCTCAACCCCGCTGCAACATTTAAAACTCATGCCTCACATCCATACAACAGTGCTAGTACCACTATACTCTGGTATATTCCCCCTTTTGCATTCACAGACGAAGTTCTTTGTCTAAAAAGATTCCTCACTGCACCACCAACCTTTTTTCTTGTCAATTCTATTGCTCACTTCATCTTTTATGGACTTGTTTGAAGTAAAAGTCTATTCCCAAATATCTGATTATTTATACTTTCTCCATACTCCCTCCCTTTAATCTGATATCCAGTCTTTCATACCTTTGAAGAGTTTCATTGCCTAGATTTTGTTCTTAATCTCATCTCCCATAAGAACAATGTCATCAGCATATAGCAATGGTGACAATTCCAACTTCGTATTCATTTAATTATCATTTAATACCATACCACACCTTAATATCCTCTTGTTCACTTCGTTTACAACCCATTTTTAAATATATTAAACAACCATAGTGACATCATACATCACTGTCTAAGGCCTACTTTTACTGGAAAATAATTACCTTCTCTCCTATCCTGAGCCTTACTATCTACATAAAAACTATGATGCTATTAATAACCTACCACCCATGCCATAGATCTGCAATGTCAGACACATTGCTTCCCTCTCCACCTTATCATATATATATGCCTTTTCTATATCCATAAATGCAATAAGTTCCTTATCTTTATAACAGCTGTGGTGTACACATGCAAGTGTACATGGCTGGTGTACACACTACTGACAATAGCACACAGTATCAACAGCAGTTACCACTGCAGTAGTTATCAACTCAAAGACAGTTACTTTAATTGTTACAAAAATCAGTCTAATTTTTCTAAGACAATTTTGGTAATTTACATTGGGTTTTCATTTAGTCTTGATACATAATTTGAAACTTTTCCAATGATTTTATATAGTACCCTAAATTAGTCTTCAAAATATTTATTATACTGTATAATAACTCAGTGAAGTCAAACAATATGACTTACACAGATTTTGCTTGAAATACTGGGTTTTTCCCTTATGGGATATAATGTACTAGTATATAGTTACCCTAGAAGATTTGGTTTGGATTATTAACCCAGAGGTTTAGTTATCAATGATAACACAATCAAGTCAGGCTGTCATCAAAGACTGCATGTCATATTTCCATTGGGATCCTTTAATTCTCTTCCCTAGGATGTGACCTAACACCTATGTTCCTACTTAGTGCTAGGTGAACCAGGGCTGCAAGTGTAAGGAAATATGCCCAACATTTCCACTCATACAGGAATCAAACCCCAGTTCCTTAGTGTGTGAACTGGGGTGGCTACCAACCTTGCCATGTAACACTTATTGTAATACATTTTGTGGGGAAATATTTATTTATATTACACTAACTTCAAGAACACCAAGCAGAAACATAGCTACCTTACTAGCTAATAAAATTAAACATGGTAAAAACCTGTGTGAAGTTTAAATGGGAAAACTTCAAAATTCCCAAAACTTACATTTCACCCATATGTCTCAAATGTACACCATGTAATACAAAATATAATTAATACTACTGCAGCACATACACCTAAGGAACAAATTCATTCCGGAAATGTGTTATTTAGATTACCTTTAAAATTTTTAATAGCCAAGATCTTCTTCTCAGTGCCTTGCTTCTTACCAAGGACTGTGTTTTTACTAACACCATTGGGAGCTACGGAAAAATTTGCTAGCTTTTGACTCTCCATCATGTCTGTCTGTCGGCAAATTTTCTTTTGCAAGTGAGGACAATCCGGTGATCCTGACGAAAACCTTTTCCTCTGGCCGTTTGTAACACTCTCACTGACAAAGCTTTGCCTCTGAGAAGACATCATATTCTAAGTCTTCATAAGAATCGGTGGCCAGAGCCACTTTGACGCACTAGTTTGACCTCTGACGCCACCCACAAACTGCCCAGGTCATCTGCATGTCCTCCCCACGTAGGCAGTCCACCAAGACATGTCGAAATCACAGAATTAGGCGAAAAACCAAGAGTTTACAAGCAGCGATGTATTCCGTGAGAGCTGCTCGCAGTGTTCGGACTCTCCTCTCTCCACCTTTACTCTTGCAGCACTAGAAAAATTTAGCGTCCGGATTTACCTAAATTTGCGATTACGTTAAATTTGGGTTTAAGGATTCACAAATGTTTTAAAATAAAGCTCTGCAGCATTTCAGTACAGAACTCCAAGCAAACGGAAAATAACGACGGCTTCAGAATCGGACGAGGATGGACATTCCGCCTGGTGGTGTGTCGTCTGACGTTATTCTCGTAACCTTTCACCCAGATCCTTACATTACTCTCTTTTCTTTACTTGGGTTAGTCATCCCTGATGAGACCTAACAGTCTAGATAGTGTGAGAATGACTAATGATAAAGTATTGTTTTCAGTTGGCATCTGTAAGGTATAAGGAGAGAGACCAGTAGTATTAGTTGCCGTTCACTCCTACAAACTCTAATACTTTAAGATATTCAATTCTTTTAATTCTTATTAAATACCTTATTTACCCAGGAAAGGTTTGTGTACACAAGTCCCCTATGATTCTGTAAGACTACTGGAGTTCACCATGTGATTGCAATATTGCGGCTTTTTATTTAAAAACATTACGGTAATTATTATTTATTTTAGCTGATCTGTGGAATTCCAGGTGGATGTGTTACTGACAGTCTGTGGAGAAGATTTGCTGCAACCTTGACGCACGAATACCATTGAACTGCATTTGCTTTTTAAGTTCAAATTTTAGTTTCCCCGGCCTGTGATATTGTTTTACTCTGGTGTGGTGGTCCTGGTCTGTGATTGTCCTTATTTCTACAGCACAGAAGTACCCTTGATGGCAGCTTATTGGCAGACGGAGGCCACTTTTTCATTTTAAAACTGGAAGGCGCTAAATCCGCAGGGGTCTTATAGCGCCTGGGGAATGGGAGGCATTCAATTTTGGATCAAGAGCCCCTTGAGAGGGGGTCTTGATTCAAAGGGTAAGGAGCCCCTCCCCTTGATGGGACTCCTTTCCCCTCCCAAGGGGTTCCTTGCCCCTTGGGAGGGGCTTGTGCTTTTGTTGACGAACTTGATCATTATGAAGCATATTGAAGGGAAGGGAACACAACTTTATAGTACCCACAGTAGGTGGTCAGGCTTCAAACACCTTTTATTGTACAGCAATAAAGGAGCAGAGCAGACGTCTGCACATGTCAAAGCTTGTCATAGCATGAGCCAGTTCAGGAAGCAAACCAAAAAGTACATAATGAGTATAGTGACAGAACAGGAGGAGAGTGATTTTTGTATAGCTAACTTATATGTACCTATATGTGTGTGTGGTGGAGTGAGTGGGTGAGTCAGGCGAGGAACTCCGGCCCACTTCCTCCAGTTCCTCGCCTGATTCACCCACACACACCACTCACCATCTCACTCCCTCTGCTGTATTCCTGTGAATTCTTTGCCAGAGTTGTGTATCCGAGTGCCCGAAGTCACTCCAAGCCACATGGGTTACCAAGCCAGACCACACAAACCACGCTGTGGTCTGCTGCCCGCATCAACCCATGACGTCACCCACGATGCTGCCCAACTTCACGACGTCACCCATGATGCTGCCCGATGTCATCCACGATGTTGCCTGATGTCACCTCGCGACGTCACTCCATGACATCCCTCACGACATCACTCCAGGACGCCTCCTTGCGACATCTGCTGACGTCACCTCGCAATGTCACCCTGTGACATCACTTCACTATGTCACACCTGACATCACTACATGATGTCACATGTGTTAGTTTCACAGTGAGCAATATGTTTGTTGTCGAGAAGTTTTAGAGAAGATAGATCTTTCTTTCAACAAACCGGCCGTATCCCACCGAGGCAGGGTGGCCCAAAAAGAAAAACAAAAGTTTCTCTTTTTAACTTTAGTAATGTATACAGGAGAAGGGGTTACTAGCCCCATGCCCCCGGCATTTTAGTCGCCTCTTACGACATGCATGGCTTACGGAGGAAGAATTCTGTTCCACTTCCCCATAGAGAAGATAGGTGTTGTGTTAAATTAATTCCTCTCAGTGTTCTCACATGTTCATGTATGGCTTAGTGTCGATTTTTGCACAGAAAAGCATCAGTTGCTAGTTCAAGCCATGTTGTACCGCATGTGCAGTAGGTGTGTGCAGTTTTCCGTGTGTCCTGATTAAGTGGTCTTGAGCACAACTGTGTGTATGGACCACAGTAATGTTCTGCGACCAGACCACTGTGTAGCACCTTCTGTTACTTGTCACCCGGTGTGACCGCGCGCTTGACAGCTGACATTAGTCAGTTCAGGCGTCAGTTACGAGCGTCTGAGCCCCTTGTACAGAAAGCTCTTTATGTTCGCCGCTCGTAATGCCCTCCTAAATCTTACCCGCTACGATTCCCATGAAGACTCGTTTCCACTTCACCACCTAGACCATCAGAGTGCAGTTATATGTAGAGAACCAGTCTGAGGATGCTTAGACTGACTGCTGTAATTCCAACTGTCGAAAGAATGACACTCGTCAAGCCGCAGTTAGCCCCTGTTGGCAGGCGCTGTGTCAGCCTTGTGTCACAGCTTCAGTGAGCTCCTGCACAAAGATAATGTCACTTTGACTGCTAGTCTGCTCACTCCATTATAGTGTATGCTGTTACAACTCCCACGTTTCGCCAAGTCGTCTCTGCCACAACTCACCACACTCGCCAGCAGTGACAGCCCCAGTGACAGTACCAGTCGAGAAATGTCCTCCTGAGTCACTTGCCAGAAGTGTGCCCCGTGGCCTGGTGGCAAAAGCTCTCGCTTCACATGGTGAGGGTCCAGGTTCGATTCCTGACGAAGGGGTGGAAACATCAGACGTGTTTCCTTACACAAGTTGTCTATGTTCACCCATCAGTGAAATGGGTACCTGGATGTTAGTCGACTGGTGTGGGTTGCATCCTGGGACAAAACTGACCTAATTTGCCCGAAATGCTCTGCCTAACAAGGGCCTTTCTATATAGAAGTACATATATCATTGATGTCAGCTAGACCTGTATACCTTGTGCATGTATACTTGTAGTAAATAAAGGTATTATTATACGTATTATTATTACTGTGATCTGATCCTCTCTTTAACATTAATGTAAATACAGTGGACCCTCGGTTAACGAATACCCCAGAAATCGTACAATTATGTAAGTATAATATTTTAAGTGCATGTGGAAGTGTATTTTTGGGGGTCTGAAATAGACTAACCTACGTGACATTATTTCTTAAGGACGTAAATTCGTTCAGTAATGGCACTTGAGCAGGCTTCTGGGATGAAGTTTTTTCGTTAACCGAGGGTCCACTGTATCTCTGTTTACCTTATTCCCATTATATCTCCTTTCATTGTAACTTCTTTTCATATAGTTGAGTTACTTAGCTGTTTTAACTTTTAAGGTTTAAATAAAATATTACCAGGACCCCAATGGAAATACTAAGTCACTTTGTCCGACTTTTTGGGTTATCCTAGGTAATCTACACATGCTGCTATGTATGATAATTTATGTAACTGTATTTATGTGTACCTGTACCTGAATAAACTTACTTAATTGAATTCCTCCCTATGAGCAGATCAGTGGTGTGGAGGGGAAATTTGGAAGACCCAGTGGGTCTTTTTTTATTTTTTTGTGATTCTGTGGGGTTAATAGTCTAGTGGACCCAATATGTAATCATCATATTGTCATAGTATAAATAATGCTTCCTGTCTAATAGTCATCATATATGCACTCAAAGATCTTTGAGTGCGTATATGACGGTTTTTCTCCAGTAGTAGACTGGAGTAAATTACCGAGAGAGCCAGTTCAGCACGTAATGCAGCAAAGCATTTCTCAGACATCCTTAAATAGTATATTGCATGATAGTCAGGTTGAAGCACCTTATACAAAAAACGAAGGTCATGTATATATCCAGTGTAGGTATTATGATCCTCACTGTCATAGTTGTACTTTGTGGGCTTTGATTTTCAGGCTTCCTTAGGATGGGTGAATAAGACACTTGTGAACTTGTGCTCAAACCCTTCTTAGAGAGATGCAACAGAACACAGACACAATACAAGGAACAAGTGTCTCTGATATTCCATATGTACGACTCAGCCTGGTTAGAAACTCCATGCAAAGAACAGGCCCCAAAAATATGGAAAAAAACTGCCTGAAAATGTCTTAAGTACCCTCTCTTCCAACTGCTTTAGTAACATTATTAAAAAATGCCTATTATATCTGACATAAATGTTATATTGTAAATGCTCATGCATTATTGTCATCATTATAATTCTGTTACTTGGTAAAATATGTATCATTGATTTGATGTAATTGTAATTAGTATATTTAATTGTCATTGAATCCAGTTGTAATTACAGTATATATCCAATTTTAATTGTCATAATGGTATCAGAACTAACCAAGAAAAATGCAAACTCTTCCACCCATTGTATCTTCCATGTATATTTAAAAAAAAATAATGTAATGATATTCATTTTCATGTGATCTTCCGATAACTATTTGTCAATGATTACACCTCATTTCTCTATTGTACTATGTCCTTAATATTTTATTGTACAGTTTATAGTTTTTGGATGAAATATGTTTGCTTTCATTTTCTATTGAGGTACAGTGGAACCTCGGTTTTTGTGATTAATTTGTTCCAGAAAGTCTGACAAAAACCGAATTGTACGAAAACTGGAGCAATATTTCCCATAAGAAATAATGTAAATCCAATTAATTCGTTCCAGACACCCAAAAATATAAAAAAAAAAAATACATTTTATAGAGAATACCTATAGTTTTACATACAGAAAACAATGAGAAATAAATATAAATGACTAATGAAATGGATAAATAAACATTTAACATCACTTTTATCTTTATTGAAGACTCTTGTTGGCGTATGGAAGATGGCGAGGAGGGAAGAGGGAGGAGGAGAGGTTATTGTTTGGAAGGTAAATACCCTTCCATAAGGCATTCAGGTATGAAGGCCATATCCAGGGTTACTTCCCTTCTTTGTCTTTTACTGGTACTAGGACCAGTTTGAGAGTCACTGGACCCCTGTCGCACAAAAAATCTGTCCCGAGAGGTCTGTTTCTGGCGTCTCTTTAAGATTTGCTTAAAATGGGACAAGGCATTGTCATTAAACATGTTGCAGACACGGCTTGCAACAGCTTTGTTAGGGTGATATTTCTCCACAAAACTTTGCAACTCACTCCACTTTGCACACATGTCCTTAATCACTGAAGAAGGCACATTCTTTACTACGAGTTCTTTCTTGAATTCTATCGTGTTTCTCGCCTTCTTTATCAAAGGGCTGGCACTCGGAACTTTCTTTGGCCCCTTGGTGGTTTATTTAGCAGTCGCACTCAATAAACAAGCACATAAAACAATTGATTATTACGAAATGTTTTGGATGAATGTGCGGGGTAATGCTCACTCAATGAGAAACAAAGCCAGACTGAGTCAGAACGCGTGGGATGCTTTGTGTGGGCGCTGGCAGGCGGATGCGTTTGGTATGGCAGACTATTGTTAACTCGACGAAAACTGGGACAAAATTTTGACGAAAAAAGTAATCGAAAACCGAATTCTACGAAAACCAGGGCATACGAAAACTGAGGTTCCACTGTACATGGCATTTATCCACATTCAATTCTGTCATCTGCTATTGTTCTCCCTTTTCGAAAACCAGGTGCTACGGGACGTGATCCCTCTCACTACCGTCCCATCGCTCTTACCAGTGCAGTTTGCAAGGTAATGGAACGTCTAGTTAATAGACGTTTGATGTGGTATTTAGAGACTCACAATAGTCTCTCCCCTAGTCAGTATGGTTTCCGTAAGGGCCGTTCTGCCATTGACCCCTTGCTGCGCTTGGATACGTATATTCGTAATGCCTTTGCGAATAACCATTCGGTTATCGCTATCTTTTTCGACCTTGAGAAGGCTTATGATACAACTTGGAGATATAATATCTTGGCCCAGGCCCACTCCTTAGGCCTCCGAGGCAACTTACCATTCTTTCTTAAGGCTTTCTTAACTGACAGACATTTCCGGGTCCGGGTTCGTAATGAACTCTCCCCGGAATTTGTCCAAGCTGAAGGTGTCCCCCAGGGATGTGTTCTGAGCACAACACTTTTTCTGCTTGCTATAAATAATCTGGCATCTGTTCTCCCATCCAATATTTGGTCATCGCTCTATGTGGATGACTTTGCTATAGCTTGTGCAGGTGCTGACTGTCACCTCATTGCAGTTTCCCTCCAGCATGCCATCAACCGGGTTTCTGATTGGGCCACCACTCACGGGTTTAAGTTTTCTAGTGGCAAAACTCATCAAATTACGTTCACTAGACGTTCAGTGGTCTCTGATCATCCATTGTACCTATACGGCTCACGTATCCCAGAACGTGATACAGTCAGGTTTCTCGGCCTCCTGTTTGACCGCAGATTGTCCTGGAAACCTCACATTACCTCTCTGAAGGCGACTTGCCATAGCCGGCTGAACCTCCTTAAAACCCTCGCACATCTTTCATGGGGGGCTGATCGTAGAACTCTCCTTCGCCTACATTCAGCCCTAATTCTATCGAAACTCGATTATGGTGATCAGATATATTCGGCAGCCTCTCCTGCCACTCTTTCCAGCCTTAATCCCATCCATCACCAGGGATTACGCTTATGCCTTGGTGCTTTTCGTTCTTCCCCGGTTGAGAGCCTCTATGTAGAAGCGAACATTCCATCCTTGTCCGATCGTCGTGATGCACATTGCATTCGCTATTATGTTCGCTCTCATGACCTCCGCAATCCTTCCATGTATAGGATTGTCACAGATGTTAGTAGACGCTCGTTATTTGTTCGTCGCCCCTGTTTACTTCGTCCCTTTTCTCTTCGTCTGCATTCACTCGTCTTCCCTTCAGCTTCCGCCTTTATATGTTCATGTGGCTTCACCCTTTCCTCTACCTCCTTGGGAAGTTCCTGCTGTCCGTGTCTGTTCTATTCCTCTACCTTGCGCGAAAGCCCAACTGCCTACGGCGGCTTCTCGCTCTTTCTTTCTAGACCATTTCCGTTCTCATTCCCATGCCATCGCAGTATACACCGATGGTTCAAAGTCATCTGACGGCGTCGGATTCGCAGCAGTGTTTCCGGACAGCGTCGTACGAGGGCATCTGTTACCCTCGGCTAGCATATTTACGGCTGAATTGTATTCCATTCTTGTGGCACTTATCCGTATTGCATCTATGCCTGTATCACCATTTGTGGTCGTTTCAGACTCCCTTAGTGCTTTACAGGCTATCCGTAAAATTGATACACCTCACCCCCTAGTTCTTCGTATCCACCTTTGGTTACGCCGTATCTTTAGCAAGCATAAAGATATTGTCTTTTGTTGGGTCCCTGGTCATGTTGACGTACAGGGCAATGAACAGGCAGACACTGCTGCGCGGTCAGCAGTACATGACCTTCCAGTTTCATATAGAGGTGTTCCTTTCACGGACTATTTTGCGGTCATTGCTACCCACCTTCGCACCCGTTGGCAACAACGCTGGTCTGACCTGCTGAATAACAAACTTCATTCTATTAAACCGGTTATAGGTTTCTGGCGTTCTTCTTGTCACCAATGTCGAGGTTGGGAGACTACACTCTCCCGTCTTCGCATCGGCCACACTCGTCTTACTCACGGGTATCTCATGGAGAGGCTCCCTGCCCCTCTCTGTGAGCATTGTCAGGTTCCAGTGTCTGTTCGACATATCCTGTTGGACTGCCCACTCTATCAACGAGCACGCAGAATTTACCTCCAACGACGTCTTCGCTCTGCGGCCCTTTCTTTACCTTCCCTTCTTGCAGATGGCCCCTCCTTTAATCCTGACTCTCTCATTGACTTTTTGACAGAAACTGACTTACTACACAAACTCTGAAGATTATACCTCTAGCACCTCCCTCAGTCCCTTCTACCTCGATCTCTTGCTACCCTCCTCCCCTGCACTATCCACCGTCATCTTGCACTCCATACCCTACTAATCGTCCATCTCCCTCTTACAACCCACTCTCCCTGCATCCTACAATAACCTGCAGCGCTGTATAACCCCTGTGGTTTAGCGCTTCTATTTGATTATAATAATAATAATAATAATTCTGTCATCTATCTCTTACTTCACTTGCTTACTCTATCTAGGTATTCCTGCAGGAATAGTTATTATAGTGTTTGTAGGATTTTTGCATCATCTGTGAATATGTTCAAATACTGTCGTTTTTCATTCATTCTGCAATACAGATCAAGAATCATAAAATCGTAATGCTGTATGACCCTTGTGGTTTAGCGCTTCTTTTGATTATAATAATAATAATAATAATAATAAAATCGTAATACTGGAACATGATTGCAAACAAATCAGGAAACAGGTGAGGCTGAAGCCCATTTAGGACTCACCTGCCATGAGTTCAGGCCCCACCCATTCTGTGATTTGATTAGTTCAGGAACATCATTAGAACAAGCCATGATCTTTGTGGTACCCTACTATGAACATTACCCTATAAGGGTATTTTACCATGTATCATTGCTTGGATTTTCCTTTGTAACTGGAAAACCCTGATCTGTTGTAATAGTTTTGCATATTAGAATATTTTCATAACAAAAAAAGGCACAATACAGTGACTGGAGCAATAAGCAAATAACTTGTAAATAGGAGAGAGGATATTGTGACTTTGTAAATGTTCCAAGTTGGACCGAAATGTCGTCGTAAGCTCCTCTCGCCTATGTGCGGGTTATTTGTGTACAATATTTTCATACTGCAGTAAATGTTTTTTAAAGTCTACATTGTGTTTTGACATTAATTTTTTTGCTTTTACATTTTCTTTTTAATTCTTGCCATTTCAGGTACAGCATGTTCAAGCATAGGGGTTTATTAAACTTAAGATGGCTGGGACCTTGGCCACAGAAAAGCAATTACATCATTACAAATATCTGGGATCTTCCAGCAGTTGCAATGACTTTCTTCGATGGTAGAAATAAAAGATCTTTATCAGATTTTACGAGTAAGTTTGTAGTACTGTATTCTCTGAGCTATTCAGTAACTTGTAAATAGATTTTTGTTGAAATAGACACTAAGGAAGCATTTACACATGTCATTTTGCAACAGTGTAAGTTTTATGAAGTCTTCAGGCCATGATTAAACTCATTTTTAAGCAAAGCAGCTAATCATAATTACATACTCAGTTTTGTGTTCTTATCCATTTGCACCAGTTCTTGTCATTCTAATTTACCATATTTTCTGGCATATAAAACACACGAGCATTACAAGTATTACAACTTTATTACTATAATGAACTTCATTTCCATTTATAAAACACCACTTGCCAGTAACCCAAAGCCTACCTTTGACCCTCACCTTCAGTATATAAGGCCCAGGCTAATTTTGGGAGACTTCTTGGTAAAAAAAAGCAAGCCTTATATGCCGAAGAATATGGTAGGTTATTTTTATCATTTACTCTTGTACAGTAGGACCCTGTATCCTCGGGGATACGTTCCAATGACCTGCCGTGGACACCGAAACGGCGGATAGTAGCAAACCCTATTTATAAGTTTTTTGTTTACATGCATACCTATTATAAAGTTTAATTGATAAATTATACACAATAAATAGAGAATTATAACTTTTTCACTGAGGCCATTGTTAACCCTTTCACTGTAGGTCTCGTAATATTACTGCTTTGAAGCCAGTGTTGGTCCCATAATACTACGCCAAAATTCTATCGGCTTCCAATCTTGCAGGAGAAAGCTGGTAGGCCTACATATGAGAGAATGGGTCTGAGTGGTCAGTGTGCGCGATATAAAAAAATCCTGCAGCAAGCAGTGCATAATGAGAAAAACACTACGACTGTGTTTTTGGTTTAAAACAGCGACTTTGTGGTGTATTTTCGTATGGTATTTATGGTTGTATTTTCCTTTTTTTTTATCATTTTGATAGAATGGGAGGTATATTACAGAGATAGAGATGATATTGAATGGTTTACAGACCAAAAGTAGCTTGAAAGTGAGCTCAAAGTAGCGGAAATGTTCGATTTTTTACGATGTTCAAGAGTAAACAAATCACGGCACGTGTCCAATACACATCAATTGGTGGGTCTAATATGCTTTCACAAATGCACTGATATTATTTATACCATTTTTACAATAATGCAGTAATCTGCTTAACAGTAAATCTTCTATTTTTTGTGTGAATAAAAATTCAAAATGGAAAGCAAGCGTAATATAAGAGGGGCCTGGGGACATGACTAATGAACAGAGAAAATGGTATTTTAGTGCTAAGAATATTTGCATTGTTTATTCTGGGCCCTATTTTGAAATTGGCCAAATTACCAATTTCTGATCACTTTATTGGATAGTTTAAATAGGTAAATGGGCAGTTTCTTGTACTCCATCGATAGAACAAAAGGAGTGCTAGTGAAATAGCTTTGAATATAGTCGACTGAAACAATGAAATTGGCCCAAAATATGGCTCAAAGTGGACGAAATTGCTGATGTGTAAATATCGCCGAGACCAACTTTGCGAGAGCATAATTCTGTAAGTTTTCCATCAAATTTTGTACTTTTGGTTTCATTACCATTGGGAAAAGATTCTCTATCATAAGAATTTTTTTTTTAAATTCTTCAACACCGAGAGCAAGTTTGTGAGCAAGGGTTGTGACAGTGAAAGGGTTAAGCAAAATTAAGGGTTATTTTTGGGTCACGGTAAACGGAAATTGAAGCTTCAGATACCGGACCCACAGATACCGGGGTCCTACTGTGTATGTAATTGGATCTTAGCCTCTAAAATTAATAATGTTCATATAAATAATCAAGCTAAGAACTTTATATTTCTGACAGGTACTGATGTCAAATACGTACCTGAGCAGGAGATACCAGAGGCTGATGTGAAGCACATAAAACTGAATCCTTTACCTGAAATTCCAGAAGAGCAGAAAAGGAAATTTGCCCTACTTTTGTCCTTCAGTGGCCAAGGATACCATGGATTACAAAAGTAAGAATTATGTCAAATTGAGATAGCATTTTCTTTGCCTAAAATAAAAATGTCTTTTATCAGTCATTTTAAGGTACAGTGGTACCCCGACTTACGATATTTTTTCATTCCAGAATGCTGTTCAAGTGCCATTACCAAACGAATTTATCTCCTTAAGAAATAATGTAAAATAGACTAGTCTGTTTAGACCCCCAAAATTACACTTACAAAAGCATTTAAAAAAATAAACTTACATAAAAGGGTGTGTTTGGGGACCATCGTAAGTCGGGGTACCACTGTACTATGATATAATGTAGTTTAACTTAAGGCTCGCTCATATGTACTCTACAGCAAGTCCCTGACTCACAGTCATGAGAGTTACTTTTATTTGCACTTGTGATCAAGGCAAGGGAACCATTTAATTATTTATAAACACTGATCTGCAGATAGGTATTCAAACAGGATTTTTTTTTTTTTTTTTTTTTTTACACACTGGTCATTTTCCACAATGCAGTGTCACAAAATTATGTGACATTTCATACATTTTGAAAAGTCCATGCTTATACCTGGAGTATACCTGGAGAAGGTTTCAGGGGTCAACGCCCCTGTGGCCTGGTCTGGGACCAGGCCTTGTGGTGGTTCAGGGTCTGATCAGCCAGGCTGTTACTGTTGGCTGCATGCAAAGTATTTCAGGCAGACATACTATAACTTAAAACTACTTGACACTATATAGTTGTATAGGTGAAGTTAGATTGTCTGAATGCTATTTACATATATACAGTGGCACCCTGGTTTACGATGGTCTCCAAACTCGCCCTTTTATGTAAGTTTATTTTTTTAAATGATTTTATTTAACATTATTCCTTATGGGGATAAATTTGTTTGGTAATGGCACTTGAACAACATTCTGGAACGAAAAAATATCGTAAACCGGGGTACCACTGTATTTAAATTAACTTTGATATAAGATTATTAATTGTAATGATTATTATAAGTAACTTTTTTTTTTTTATTCATTGGCTGTTTCCCAACAAGGCAGAGCGACACAATGAAAACCGCCATCATGAGCATAAATGCAGGATTAGAATTTGCATAAGCAGGTTTCATTAGATATACAGTAAATTGTCATTAAATTATCAATTCAGGTGTAGGTTACATTCCTGAAAATTAGTATCCAATCCAAAATAGTTCTAATTGATATGAAGAACATACAGGAAAAAGCGTTAAATTACAGACGCCTCCAAATTTTCCAAGCAACTTTTGTTTATATATCCTATGGCATCTAGAGTTGTTCCTGCTTTATATTCTAATTGGCATTGCTTCTTAAATGGTAATGAATGAGGAGAGTTGATGAGGCCATACTGGAATGAGGTGGATGGCTATGGTTCTTACATTGATGTAGAAGCATATGCAAAGTTATCAGTAATTGCTGGATGTATTGGAATGCTCAAATATTCTGTAATGCGTTTATTTTACCCTGCAGCACTTCATACTGCTGATAATAAGGCATCATGACCTGCTCTTGACCACACTTCACAACAATGCTTCTAAATGTGTCAGGATCCTGTTCACTCAGTCTGCAACTGTACTAATAGCATTGAACTTCTTGTGTAACTCAGAGTGTTTATTGTTTATATACAGGTTTTTCTACCTCTTATGCCATCTGCTTTCCTTCTAATTACTGATCTTTCTCTCTCATCAACTGCTATCTACTTCCCATTGTAGTAGATGAGCGTGAATACAGAAAGTTCTCACTTAATGTTATTGATAGGTTGTTGGGAACTGTGACTTTAAGGAAAACGATGTATAACAAAATCACACCTCGCTGTCCATTGTCAAACCTCTTTAAAACTTCTAGTTTTGTTTCTAATGTCACACTTTTCTTGTTTTTTTGTCGTCATAGACATCAGGGGTGCACAGCACACCTTTAGCACTCATTGCAACAAGGCTAAATCAAGGAAATATTTGCAAAGTGAAAATTGTAAGGAGCACCTCCTACCACCACGCAGTTCAAAAACAAACAATAACAAAAGTGGCGGGCTCGCTGAGCGCTTTCGTACTGCATCGTTTATTGTCATACATTTGTATGATTATCGTATACTGTATGAATTTTTATTTTACAATAATTTGTATTCATTTGATTTTTTTTCTCATCAATGTTAAAACAAAATGATGTTATTCAAGGACCTGCTTTACTGTACTTTTGGTTGCATATAAAATGAAACATGGACTAAAATAAAATAGTATATATAAATGTATAGCAAAAAATATTTATTAGTCACTACGTGATGCTTCTCAAAATTGCAAGGGTTATGTCCTAGAGATCCTAGTGAATCCAGAAGCTGCAATTACAGTATCACTATTTTTTTTATGTGCTAGCCGTCTCCCACTGAGGCAGGGTGACCCAAAAAAGAAACACTTTCACCATCATTCACACTATTACTGTCTTGCCAGAGGCGTGCAGATATGATAATTCAGATGTCCCTCCAAACAGCAAATATCCCAAACTGTATATCCCACCTCCAGGACTCAATTCTGACTAACCGGTTGGCTGGTTATCACTAAATACTGTATAATAATTTCTTCAGTTTTGGGTTTAGTTTGAGTTTCAGAGGCTATACAATATTTTTGCATATTGCTTTAACTGTATTAATATTGGCATTGATAATAGTATCAATAAAGAAGAAAGATTTTGGCGTGGGAAATTCTGTAAGGATATTTTTAGTGAAATTCTATGGTCAGCTTTCAAGCTGAAGGTCATGTGCCAAGCCAAAACAAAATGGGAACCACAAAAAAAAAAATTAAAAAATTTACTCAGAGAATCTAGTAAAAAGTTTGAATAATGAAAATAAACTAATTTATATATAGTACGGTACAAAAAATTGCAAGGTTGATTTCAATCTAAGAATACACATATTTTGTAGTCTATAAAATTCTCTAAGCTTTCAAGTGGTACAAGTGTGAGGTCTTTGGTGTTTAGGTAGAGAGGGAAAAGGAGTAGGGACCAATATAAAGCTTTTATTAAATTTTATGTGTGTACAATGATAATGTGATATCTTTACGCTTACAGGAACGCATTTTTCCCTACTGTTGAAAAAGATTTGTTTGCAGCCATGCAAGCAGCAGACTTGATAACAGATGAGGAAGCCAGTGTTCCACAATTTTTTAAATACCAGCGGTCTTCTCGAACTGACAAGGGAGTGTCTGCGGCTCGACTGTTGGTGTCTGCTAACCTTCGTAAGAAATAATTTATATTTCTGATATATAAATAGTTTAATAATAATAATAATAATAATAATAATAATAATAATAATAATAGTCAAGTAATAATTGTAGGTACAGTGGACCCTCGGTTTTCGTGCACCTCCAAACTCGAACAATTATGTAAGTGTATTTTCGTAAGTGCTTTTGTAAGTGTACTTTTGGGGGGTCTGAAATGACTAATCTAATTTACATTTGTTCTTATGGGAACAAATTCGTTTGGTAATGACACTCAAACAGCATTCTGGAAAGAATTTTCAACGAAAACCGAGGGTCCACTGTATTGTAGTAAGTTGGTAGACAGCAACTATCCTGGAAGGTATTACCATCTGGTCATTTGAGTGTGAAACAAGAATCTGTTAACTTTTACCATGGTAAGATTGCAAGTCTGTTCTTTCTCATAAATACATAAGATGACAGGTAAATCTTGCAGCTACAACTAAAATCCAGTATACACAACATGCATTACCCCTGGAAGGAAAGGAGGGCAGATGGGGTTTCTTGCAATGACAAAAGGAGCTCTTGATCAGGGGATCTGACCACTTCTCCCATTCCTTGGCTCAAATCTAAATAATGTACCTCCAACCCTCCCTCTTCTTTTTGCCTCATTAATGCAGATATTTTACCTTTACTCCATGGAGAAGTGGAACAGAATTCTTCTTCCTTAAGCCATGCATGTCGTAAGAAATACGACTAAAATGCCAAGATTAAGGGGCTAGTAACATCTTCTGTATATATTACTAAATTTAAAAGGAAAAACTTTCGTTTTTTCTTTTGGGCCACCCTGCCTTGGTGGGATATGGCCGGTTTGTTGAAAGATGATTTTACTTTTTGTGAAATTCAACTTACACAAAATAAAAAGGAATCACTATTAGCCCTGTTCTAGTGTAGCATCTGTTGGTAGTACTGTGGTGGTTGGGTTACTCCACCCAATTGAAAATGGATCATCTTAGGGTGTGTCAGGTGACCCTCTGGTAAGAATTCGGGTAACCATCTGGCAGGGCCATTGATGGCGGAAGTATTTCTGGAGGTTGCCTACAGATCCAGGAGTGGCAATCTTCATGAAAAGTTGTTGCCAGTGGCAGGACAAACTTTTGATCAATGAAACGTATGGCAACAGATGGTTGAAGTCTGGACCTTCATACACCAATTGCAAGTAGGCCCATGCAGCTTCAAGAGTGAGCTCATCTGCCTTTGGGTCAAACTACACTATGGTTAATGAAGCTGAGATGATTGTGAATGTGATGGATAATAATGTTAGAAGAGGAAAGTGTTGTGCTCTTTGCTAAATGAAGGAGGAGAGAGAGATTTTTCAACAAACTGGCCATATCCCACCGAGGCAGGGTGGCCCAAAAAGAAAAACAAAAGTTTCTCTTTTTAACTTTGGTAATGTATACAGGAGAAGGGGTTACTAGCCCCTTGTTCCCGGCATTTTAGTCGCATCTTATGACATGCATGGCTAATGGAGGAAGAATTCTGTTCTACTTCCCCATGGAGATAAGAGGAAATAAACAAGAACAAGAACTGGTAAGAAAACAGAAGAAAACCCAGAGAGGAGTGTGTGTATATATATGCTTGTCTATGCATGTGCAGTGGAACCTAAGTGTAAGTAAAAGTAGGAAGAAATCTTGCCTATTTATGAGACAAAAAAGACACCAGGAATCCTACCATCATGTAAAACGATTACAGGCTTCCGTTTCACGCTCACTTGGCAGGACGGTAGTAACTCCTGGGTGGCTGCTGTCTAGTAACCTACTACCTACGGAGGAGAGAGAGATACCTGGTAATATATATCTAGAAGGTACTTGAGGGCCTGGTCCCAAATCTTCACACTGCCATAACACACTGAAGTGGGAGATATGGGAGAATGTGTAAAATAAACCCACTGTTTAACACTACCACAAGATATCAGAAATGCTGCAAGAACAATTGTAGGAGTCTTCAAGAGCAAATTGGACATGTTCCTCAACCAAATCCCAGATCAGCAGGCAATGGCAGATATGTGGGCCAGTGGGTCACCACAGCAACAGTTTGGTTGATCAGGTATGCACCAGACAAGCCTAGCCTAGGGCCAGGCTGTGGGAATACATGAGAGACACGCACAGACACAAGCACACCTACACAAGACACATGCATACCTACAAGCAACACACACACCTATACACGACACACACCTATACAACACAAAAACGTGACACATACCAATACACACATGCACCAAAAGACACTCATTCACACACGTACATATATACGTTAACACATGTGCATGTGCACACAATCCACATATAACCACACACACACACACAAAAAAAAAAACCCACCATAACCAGGCCAAGTGTCTATCGACAAGTGCCTTTGACACATAGTAACTAACTCACTAACTCACTCACTCACACTCACTCACACTCACTCACACTCACTCACACTCACTCACTCACTCACACTCACTCACTCACACTCACTCACACTCACTCACACTCACTCACACTCACACTCACTCATTCACTCTCACACTCACACTCATTCTCACACACACACACACACACACACACACACACACACAACAGGAAAGGTACTGCAATGGATCAGAGAATATCTGACAGGGAGGCAACAACGAGTCATGGTACATGACGAGATGTCAGAGTGGGCACCTATGACGAGTGGGGTTCCACAAGGGTCAGTCCTAGGACCTGTACTGTTTTTGGTATAGTATGTGAATGACATAATGGAAGGGATATACTCAGAAGTGTCCCTGTTTGCAGATGATGTGAAGTTAATGAGAAGAATTAAATCAGTCGAGGATCAGGCAGGACTACAAAGAGACCTAGACAGGCTACAAGCCTGGTCCAGTAAATGGCTCCTTGAATTTAACCCTGCCAAATGTAAAGTCATGAAGATTAGGGAAGGGCAAAGAAGACCGCAGACAGAGTATAATCTAGGTGGCCAAAGACTGCAAACCTCACTCAAGGAAAAAGATCTTGGGGTGAGTATAATACCGAGCACATCTCCTGAGGCACACATCAATCAGATAACTGCTGCAGCATACGGGCGGCTGGCAAACCTAAGAATAGCGTTCCAATACCTCACTAAGGAATCGTTCAAGACTCTGTACACCATATACGTCAGGCCCATACTGGAGTATGCAGCACCAGTTTGGAACCCACACCTGGTCAAGCACATCAAGAAATTAGAGAAAGTGCAAAGGTTTGCAACAAGACTAGTCCCAGAGCTAAGGGGATTGTCCTACAAAGAAAGGTTAAGGGAAATCGGCCTGACGACACTAGAGGACAGGAGGGTTAGGGGAGACATGATAACGACATATAAAATACTGCGAGGAATAGATAAGGTGGACAGAGACAAGATGTTCCAGAGAGGGGACACAGAAACAAGGGGTCACAATTGGAAGTTGAAGACTCCTATGAGTCAAAGGTATGTTAGGAAGTATTTCTTCAGTCATAGAGTTGTCAGGAAGTGGAATAGCCTAGAAAGTGATGTAGTGGAGGCAGGAACCATACATAGTTTTAAGACGAGGTTTGATAAAGCTCATGGAGCAGGGAGAGAGAGGACCTAGTAGCAATCAGTGAAGAGGTGGGGCCAGGAGCTATGACTCGACCCCTGCAACCACAAATAGGTGAGTACACACACACGAGTTCTCTCTAATACTATACTCTCCTCTTTGCAGCAGCTGTGCCTGACTTGCAAGAGCAAATCAACAAGCATCTGTGTGATCAGATCCGTGTAATGGCTGTTTATCGTGTTACTAGAGGATTTGATAGCAAATTGTGGTGTGACTCGCGTACCTACTCATATATGTGTCCTACTTTTGCATTTGCTCCATGTACAGAGGTTGGTTTAAATCCTGAAATTAAAATGATTTTTTTTGTGTCATTGAAATGATAAAGAGGTTCAAGAGCAGTGGAGTAAATTTAAGAATGTGGTACTAAAGTGACCAGTAAAAATTTGTGGTTATAGAAGGGTTTGTGCTGGTGAAAAGAGGATTAATTGTGAAATGACAGTATAAAGAAGGTGGTGAGGGAGAAGAAATTAGTATGTGAGAGGTTTTTTAACACTGGCTGCCTCCCACTTTCACCATTATTCACTTTATCACTGTCTTGCCAGAGGCGTGCAAATGCTACAATTCAGAAGCCCCTCCAGACTGCAGATATCCACACCCCTCTTTCAGAATGCAGGCATTGTACTTCCCACCTTCAGGACTCAAGTCTATCTAACCAATTTCCATGAATCCCTTCACTGAATGTTACCTTACTCACACTCCAACAGCTCAAGTCCCAAAAGCTATTTGCCTCCATTCACTCCTTTCTAACATGCTCATACACGCCTGCTGCATGGCCAAGCCTCTCACACAAAATCTCGTAGCTTTAAGATTAGGAGGAGGTGTGGGTTACTAAGAGTATTAATCCTTTGACTGTCGCAACCCCTAATCCTGAGTGCTCTCCTGTTGTCGCAAAATAGTTGGAAAAAAAACATTATTTTTTCTTCTCAAAATGTTAAGATTATTTTTCTGATTGTTCATATCCCCCCAAAAATTTTTTTGCGATCAGTGCTTACCGAGATATGGAGGCGTAAAGTTGGCAAAAAATGAGCCGCGTATGGCAACAGCGGTGAATGCCGCTCAACCTGTAAACTTTGGTTTACTTTCTTTCATAGGTTTATTGTTTTTTTTTTTTTTTCACTTTTATTTTTTTTCGTAACTTATGTGGCCTGTGAGACCAAAGTAAGGTGCAATGTATATATATACACTCGTTGTATGCAACACAACGGTGTTGCAAAACTTGTTTACACCAACCAACAATAAAAAAAAAATTATTACTATTGTTCTATAATATATATACACATATATAATGACTGGACTCTTTCCATCAACTGATATTTAGCACTTCAAAGCTCCAAGCTGTGTCGTGTGTGTGGACATCTAAATTTGCTGAGTCAGGGTAAGGCAGCTGTCAAAATGACATATTATACCATTACTCACCACCCTACTGCCTGTCAACCTGTCAACACAAATGGGGTAGCATGTCTTCTCCCCCACAACCTTTCTTCCTTTCCTACCTACCTTCCTAGCTTCCTTTCTTCTTTCATTCCTTCCTTCCTTTCCTATTTATTTCCTTCCTTCCTCTCATCTCTCCCTTCCTGCATTCCTTTCTTCCTTCATTCCTTCCTTCCTTTCTTTCTTCCTTCCTTTCTTACTTCTTTTGTTCCTTCCTCTCATCTCTTCCTTCCTTCCTTTCTCTCTTTCTTCCTTTCTTAAGTCCTTCCTTCCTTCCTTCATTTCCTCCTTCCTTACTTCTTGTTTCCTTCCTTCCTCTCATCTCTTCTTTCCTTCCTTCTTTCCTCTCATCTCTTCTTTCCTTCCTTCCTCCCTCTCATTTTCTTCCTTACTTTCTTTCTTTCTTCCTTCCTTCCTTCTGGTATCCTGGGCCTTGCTTTCGGTCACAAACTCCTCAAAACCATGCAATTTATCTTCAGAGACACTTCCATATGTATTAGAGCTATCATTGAGGAAGAGAACAGTCCCAGATGCGCCAAGGAGTCAGATAATTCTTACCGCTAGGCATGCTGAACAAGGACTACTGAAATGGCGTTCCCACAATGCACCACTGGCTGCCCGATTTTTTTTATACTGCTCACACTGACCACACAGACCCATTCTCTCACATGACATGTAGGCCTACCAGCTTTCTCCCACTTGATTTGAAGCCGCTAGAATTTACGCGTATTAATACGTCCGAAACATTGGCTCGTAAGACGTATACAGGTATATACGACCGAAACAGTCAAAGGGTTAACTAGAGGGCTGAGGATGGGTTATTGAGGTGGTTTTGGACATTTAGAGTGGATGAAGAAAAATAGAATAACTTGGAGGGTGTATAAATCTAGTGGAGATAAATCTTGAGACATTTTTGAGTTTTACTGTGGATAGCAGATAGCAAGCTTGTGGTCATGAAACAATTTTCAGAAGGAATGACATCATCCTCTTCCTCTACATTCTCTTCCACACATGTGGAATCCATCTGTTAAATGTTACAGAATGTTAATCCTTTTCATTGATGTTCAACCATATTATTTTATGTCATGTAGTATTTAGATCCTCTCCAGTTTCCCTATACATTCCGTTGATCTGTGGACAAAAATACTTGTGTACAGTTCCAAAACATTTATAAAAGGAAACGTTTTGACACAAGTAACTTTTTCCATTCTGTTGGACTGAAGAAGCCACTTATGGTAAAACACATCCTTTTAATGTCCTTAAACTGTACTACACTACTTAGCAGTACTGTTTCATCATTCCATTTCCAACCATTCTCTGGATCTCGTTATGAAATCCCTCAAAGTAAAATTCTGATGGTACATAATTATCATCACCATTTCTGTAAAGGGGTTAGTTTCTCTTTCCTAGTACAGTTGACCCCCATTTAGCATTCTAGATAGGGACAAAATAAAACATCTGTTAAGCAAAAAATGTGTTAATTGAATTGCATTTTTCTGTAGACAATTTTATAACCTGAGATGTGGACTGAGATAACAGTATTCCATGTCTTGGGGAGGGATACAGGGAGGAGGGCATGAAGTTCATAATTATGTGCTGTACTCCTGAGATAGTGCACCCCCCTCCCCATTTCGTTCCTCACTCCCATTTTCCATTTCCTGCATGTCTGCCATTTCCTTCATCTCTGTCATTTCTTCCATATCTCAAAGCTGAATATGCCTCCCAGCCAAGAGGTGAAACACTTCCAGTAGTTTTTGTTCTTTGGAATCACTTATCAGACATAAATATGAAACCACGAAACAGCAATGAGAAAAAACAGTGTTTTTGTTGGAACAATCGCCAGGTATTATAATTGAGATAAATCACATGATTTAGTGAGTGTGAGAGATGATACTATATTTGGCATAGCTTTGGTGAGTTTTTATTTGATTGGTACAGTTTTGTCAGTAAGTGTGCATTTTTAAATTATGATTGTGATTAATCAGGAAAGATGTTCATAGTTATTTTCTATTTTTTCTTTACTTGTTTTTTAGATAAAGTACACTGATATATGGTATAAAAAATACTAACAATATGTTCCATTGAACTAGCAGCAGATGTATATATGTACACCCTCTGTTGATGATGGTTTCTGTTTGGCATGAGGTCATTTGAGTACATACAAGTTGGGCATAAAGTGGGGGGAATTTAAAGTTCTTTTTTTGTCTTATTCAATATTATGTTCTTTGAATGTTCATAAAGTGGGGTCTACCATATTTGCTAGGGCAGTTACCATAATTTTAACCCATACTTTGGCCCAGGTGAAAAGTGCTTCATTAATTGTGTACTTTTTATTATAACAGAGTTTTTAGTTCAAGCATATCTTAAATTTAACATACTGTGCCTAATTCATTTGTAAATGAGCTAATTATGAATGCTGTATTGATTTATATTTTAACAATATATGGGGTTCACAGATAGCAAGTGAAGATTACCGCGTGACTGAGGATATTATAGAAGAAGTTAGAAAGTTGCTGCAGATGTATAAAGGCCTTCATAAGTTTCACAATTTTACATCAGGAGTGTAAGTTGATGAAATAACCTTTGTTGTATTCATTTCTCTTGGACAGATTATATTTTTGGCCTTAGGGGCAGAAGTTTCCAAGGAATGAAAAGGATGGTAGGCTTTGACCTCTTCACTTGCGACGTCCTTTTTTTTTGTAATTATCGGGGTGCCTGTAGGAATCTTGAAATATTACTAGGAGTCTTTTAACAGTGACAGTTTAACAGGGTTTATAACTAATGTAGGTTATTTAAATTTGATGTGACTGTGTGTTTGATACATTTGCATTAGTTTTTACTTTATATTTAAATTTGTTTTATATGTAGTTTTTTGTATATTGTGTTTATTTTTATTGCTGAAAGTACTCTTCACATCTCTCAACTTCTTTTGCCCTTCCTTGGGAATATCTAGTTGAGTATAAATAGGAAGCAAGTCTGCTTCATGGTAAGCAGATGGACGATTAACCCTTTGGGGGTCCCAAGGCCCTCTCCGAAACTCATTCTCAGGGTCGCAAATTTTTCGGAAAAAAAAAATTAATTTTTCTTATGAAATGATAGAGAATCTTTTTCCGATCATAACGCCACCAAAATTATGAAATTTGATGGAAAACTAACGGAATTATGCTCTCGCGAAGTTAGCGGTATCAATGACATTTACGCATCGGTGATTTCGCCCACTTTGAGCCCTATTTTGGGCAAATTCCAATGTTTCAGTCTACTAAAATTATAGCTATTTCGCTAGAATTCCATTTCTATCAGTTGAGTATAAGAAACCGCCAATTTACCGATTTGAACTACCCAATAAGGTGGTCAGAAATTGGCAATATGGCCAATTTCACACAAATTTCAAATGATGCTAATTTCAAAATAGGGTCCAGAATAAACAAGACAAACATTCCTGGCATTAAAATAACATTTTATCTGTTCATTAGTCAAGTCTTCAGGCCCTTCTTACATTACTTTTGCTCTCCATTTTGAATTTTTATTCTCACAAAAAATAGAAGATTTACTGATATGTATACAACTGCATCATTGTAAAAATGGTATAAATAATATCAGCGCACTTGTGCAAGAATATTAGACTACCCAGTTGATGTGTATTGGACGCATGGCATGATTTGTTTACTCTTGAACATCAGCAAAAATCGAACATTTTCGCTACTTTGCGCTCAGTTTCAAGGTACAGTGGTCCCTCGGTTTTCGTGCATCTCCAATCTCGAACATTTATGTAAGTGAATTTTCGTAAGTGCTGTTGCAAGTGTATTTTTGGGGGTCTGAAATAGACTAACCTACGTGACATTATTTCTTAAGGAAGTAAATTTATTCGGTAATGACACTTGAGCAGCATTCTGGAACGAATTTTCGGCGAAAACCGAGGGACCACTGTACTTGTCATCGTGAAACCAGTCAAAATTATATCTATTTCTGTAATACTATATCATCCATACAAGCATAAATACCATACGAAAATAGACTGCAAAGTCGCTGTTTTAAACCAAAAACACGGTCAGAGTTTTTTTTTTCCTCATTATGCACTGTGTGGTGCAGGATTTTTTTTATACTGCGCACACTGACCGCACAGACCTATTCTCTCACATCTAGGCCTACCAGCCTGTTTCCACTTGATTTGATGGCGCTAGAATTTAGGCGTACTAGTACGACGAAAACCCTGGTGCGTAAGCCGTACTAGTACTGCCAAAACCCCGAAAGGGTTAAACCTCCACCACATCTTGTGCTGAATAACCCACGTGGGTACTTAACATTAATTATACAGTGGACCCCCGCCTAACAAGCAAAATTCATTCCAGAAGCCTGCTCAAGTGCCATTACTGAACGAATTTACTTCCTTAACCCTTTCAGGGTCGAGACCTCGATTCTTAACTCTCTCTCAGGGTTGAAACATTTTTGGAAAAAAAAAATTCTTATGAAATGATAGAGCATCTTTTTCCGATCATAATGCCACCAAAAGTATGAAATTTGGTGAAAAACTAACGGAATTATGCTCTCGCAAATTTATCGGTATTAACGATGTTTACGCATCCGCGATTTTGCCAACTTTGAGCCCTATTTTCGGCCAATTTGAATGTGTCAGTCTACGAAAATTATAGCTATTTCACTAGAATTCCATTTGTTCGATCGTTTGAGTACAAGAAACCGCCAATTTACCGATTTCAACTACCCAATAAAGTCGTCAAATTGGCAATTTAGCCAATTTCACACAAATTTCAAAAGATGCCAATTTCAAAATAGGGTCCAGAATAAACAAGACAGACATTCCTGGCCCTAAAATAACATTTTATCTGTTCATTAGTCATGTCTCCAGGCATCTCTTACATTACTTTTGCTTTCCATTTTGAATTTTTATTCTCACAAAAATAGATTTTTCTGTTTATACAACTGCATCATTGTAAAAACGGTATAAATAATATGAGTGCACTTGTGCAAGAATATTAGACTCGCAGTTGATGTGTATTGGACGTTTAGCGTGATTTGTTTACTCTTGAACATCGTCAAAAATCGAACATTTTTGCTATTTTGCGCTCACTTTCAAGATACAGTGGTACCTCGGTTAACGATGGTCCCCAAACTCGCCCTTTTATGTAAGTTTATTTTTTTAAATGCTTTTATGTGTTTTTGGGGGTCTAAAAACACTAGTCTATTTTACATCATTCCTTATGGGGATAAATTCGTTTGGTAATGGCACTTGAACAGCATTCTGGAACGAAAAAATATTGTTAATCGAGGTACCACTGTACTTACCATCATGAAACCAATCACAATTATCTCTATTTCTATAATATATCTTCTATTCTATCGAATGAGACCAAAAAATCGAAAATACAATCATAAATATCATACGAAAATAGACTGCAAAGTCGCTGTTTCAAGTCAAAAACACGGTCGGAGTTTTTTTTTCCTCATTATGCACTGTGTGCTGCAGGATTTTTTTTATACTGCGCACACTGACCGCACAGACCCATTCTCTCATATATAGGCCTTCCAGGATGTTTCTGCTTGATTTGAGGACGCTAGAATTTAGGCGTACTAGTACGTCAAACGCCCTGGCGTGTAAGCCGTACTAGTACGTCAAAAACCCTGAAAGGGTTAAGAAATAATGTCACATAGGTTAGTCTATTTCAGACCCACAAAAATACACTTCCACAAGCACTTACAATATCATACTTACATAATTGTACGATTTCCGGAGTGCTCGTTAGGCGGGGGTCCATTGTACAGTGGTCCCTCAGTTTTTGTGCATCTCCAAACTCGATGCAAGTGTATTTTTGGGGGGTCTAAAATAGACTAACCTACGTGAAATTATTTCTTAAGGAAGTAAATTCGTTCGGTAATGGCACTTGAGCAGCATTCTGGAACGAATTTTTGGCAAAAACCGAGGGACCACTGTATATGCATATATTTTTTTCTTTTTCAGGCCACCCTGCCTTGGTGGGAAACGGCCGATGTGGTAATAAAATATTTTTTTTTTTGAACATTGAGGCAGGGTGATCCAAGAAAGATACAAACACTTTCACAATCATTCATACATAATCAGTGCCTTTGCAGAGGTGTGCAGTTATGGCAGTTCAGATGTCACTGTAGACAGAAAATATTCCAATCCCCTCCTTTAAAGTGCAGGCAAGTCCCAAAAACCATTCATCTCCATTCAGTCCTATCTAACATGCTCACACATGTCTGCTGTATGTTCAAGCCCCTTGCACACAAAACTTTTTTTACCCCTTCCATCCATCATTTCCTAGAATGACCCCTACCCCTCCCTTCCACTATAGATTTATTCACTCCAAGTCATCCTATTTTGCTCCAGCCTCTCTAAGTGACCAAACCACCTCAACAACCCCTCCTCAGCCCTCTGAATAATACCCTTATTAACTCCACACCTAATTTTCACACTACTAATTCTCTGCATATCTACACACATTGCCCTTAGACACGACATCTCCGCTGCCTCCAGCCTCCTCCTCACTGCAATATTTACAACCCATGCTTCACACCCATGTAAGAGTGTTGGTACCACTATACTCTCATACCTTCCCATCTTTGCCTTTGGAACAGTTTGCATGTGTTTCCCATGTCAGAAAATATTTAGCTAGTTTTTTCTTTTTTTTCAAACCCACCTTGGTATACAGTTTTTTTTTTTCAAACCCACCTTATTATACACATAGCTAGATACTTCATACATTTTTTTCATTAACCTTTCTTTGAATCAAGTTTACTTGTTTTAAGCAGTACTGTATTTACCTGTACAGTAAAAACCTCGTTTTAATGTTTTTTTTTTTTTTTTTTAATGGATTTCAGATTAACAAAATTCAGACATTTGACAAACTTCGTAATCAATAGACAAAGTCTGTTGTTTCTAGAATTGTCCATTATTGTTATGATCATTGCAAAATGATATTATTTGGACTGAAATTGCAATCAACATTACCATATACTCTCATCCCACTTGTGTGTTAAATGAAGGTTTCACTGTATGTATTATTCACCAGATTCCTAGAAGGGTTGCATTGACATCTGTGGATATGATTGTTTTCAGAAAATATCACGATGCATGTGCTATGCGGAGAATTATCGATACAGAGTGCAGTAACCCGTTTGAGCTTGATGGATTAGAATGGGTCACCATCAAAATAACAGGTACAGAATTGTGATTTTGCATTTTTTCTTTTTTTTATGGCATTGTGCTATTCACTCTTCAGAAAGAATATCTCACTTCCTCTGTTTGATTGAATATTGGATTTCCCTGCATGATATTTGCTTCATATTTCCTTGTGGCTCATGCCATTTTTGCTTTCTTACATTTATATATGCTTTAACCCTTTCAAGGTTCATGACGTAGTACTACGATTTTGAGCACAGGGTCTGTGCTATAGTACAGTAGAACTCCCGTATCTGCTGGGGATACATTCCCAGACCTACCGTGGATAGTAGCAAACCCTATGTATAAGTCATTTTTGTTTGCATACATACCTATGATTAAGTTTAATTGATAGATTATGCAAAATAAATCTAGAATAATCACTTTTTCACTGATGGGAAACATTTCTTGTCTTCTCTTAGGGTTTAAAGAACTGCCAGCATCACTACTTTTGTGCTTTGGGTCCATTATTAAGCAAAATTAAGGGTTATTTTTGGGCCACAGTCAACAGTGGATAACTGAAACTGCAGATACCGAATCCGTGGGTATGGGAGTTCTACTGTACTATGCAATGAACTCAGCTCACTCAGATAAGCAATGAGAGATAATTTGGGTCTAAATATAAAAGAATGGGTCTATGCAGAGAGTGTGCACCATAGTGTATGATGGGAAAAAATAGCGAATTTGCGGTGTATTTTCAGATGGTTTTTGTGGTTGTATTCTCGGTTTCCTGGTATCATTTGATAGAATGGAAGATATATTACAGAAACAAATGATTTTGATTGGTTTCAGGACTGGAAGTAGCTTGAAGTTGAGCTCAAAGTAGCAGAAATGTTCGATTTTTGCCGAAATTCCAGAGGACACAAACTACATCACTCATCCAATTGGTGTATAACTGGTCGGTCTAATACTTGTTCACAAATGCACTGACGTTATTTATACAGTTATTACAATAATGCAGTAGTCTTCATAACAGCAAATAAATTTTTTTGTGTGAATAAAAATTCAAAATTTAAAGCAAATGTAATATAGGAGTGTCCTGGAGATGTAACTAATGAACAGGGAAAATGTTTTAGTGCCAGGAATGTCTACACTGTTTATTCTGGACTCTATTTTTAAATTGGCAATTTTTTAATTTTGTGTGAAATTACCAATTTCTGATCACTTTATTGGATAGTTGAAATAGTTAAATGGGCAGTTTCTTGTACTCAATTGATAGAATTGAAGGCATACTAGTGAAATAGCTAAGAGCCTGGTCAAATGGAACATTAAAATTAGCCTAAAATAGGACTCAAAGTGAGTGAAATCGCCAATGTGTAAATAACGCTGAGACCAATAACTTTGCATAAGCATAATTCCATAAGTTTTCCATTAGATTATGTACTTTTGGTGTTATTACCCTCTCTATCATTTCATAAGATTTTTCTTTATTTAAATTCTTGGACCTTAAGAGCAATTATCAAATCAGAGGTCTGGATCCTGAAAGGGTTAAGCAACATGAATAATTAGATGCATAACTTCTGCATATGTTCCCAATAAGGTTTATTTGAACATTAGAAACTATAGCAACTGCTCTTTTAAAAATCAGGTGGTAGATAAAAGAGAAACGCATGCTAAATTACCAAAATATGCTCAATCTAGCGAAGCATTCTCAAATTTTTCTTATCCCATTACTCCTTGTTAGAGTCCAAGTAATTTACAGTATATAAATTCAGTTAGTCTTATAAAAACTAAAATACCTTCATATTCTATTTTATAGCATGAAAAGTTTATTCATTGTATAATTTCTTCTAAACCTTCCCCAGTCCTGAAGAATGTTTTATCAGACCAAACATACTTGGTCTTCCCCTTGCATTCTTTGTATTATTTTTTCCTTTTGCCTTGATTCTTTAATGATTTGTGAGTTACTATGAACTACTGTACCTCATTTGTGTGATGTTAAACCACTGTGTATATATTGTATCAGAGCAGATGTTTAAAACAACACTGGAAAATATGAAGATAATGGCTCATATGTTTATGGAAGATTCTGTTCTTAATTCCTTTTCTGATATTTTTGCTGAGATGAAAGATATAAACGTCATAGATTTTCTTTACATTATTGAACATATTAAATAGTATTCACTAAAAACAGATAACTAATATATGCAAAGTTTCATTTCAACAGGTCAAAGTTTCATGCTGCACCAAATTCGTAAAATGATTGCTTTAACTATAGCTATCAGTCGTGGACTAGCCAGTTCTGACACCATCATAAAATCATTTAAGGAAGGTTTTGTGTATATTCCCATTGCACCAGCACATGGATTGGTTCTTGAAGAACAACATTTTCATAATTATAACAAGAAATATGCATCTGATGGTACACGTGAGGTATGTTTATAATGTAGGTTATACTACGCTTTTTTTTTATTTAAGTACAGCAAACCTTCAATTTAATGAATTAATAAATAGGGGAAGTGGGCTGATGTGAGTGTAACAGTAACTGACAATTCTGTGATCAACAGACATTGTCTTTTGTTTCCATATTTCCAAAATTCATCTAATTGAAGTCCATTAAATCAAAGCTTTACTGTACAGTAATATATTTCAAGTTGTGCACAGTAACCAAAGTGCTAACTTGGACCTTAGTCTATGTTTCCTTTTTATGATCCTCTCCTTCAAGCCTCCTTTCATACCCACACCACTGTCATCCACGCCACGGTAATTCCCAGACAACAGTACTGCCTCGTTTCCGTGTCTCGTAGCTTGATCGCTACATTGCTCAGCTCTCACACTGAGGTCCGGGGTTCAAATCTCCTCCGGTACGGTTGGAAAATATTAGGGACGTGTTTCCATAAGACACCTGCTGTCCCTGTTCACCCATCAATGTAAAATGGGTACCTGGGTGTTAGTCGACTGGTGTGGGTTGCATCCTGGGACAAAAACTGACCTTATTTGCCCAAATGCTCAGCATAACAAGTGGTTTTCTATATAGTAGTATGTCATTGATATCAGCTAGGCCTGTATACCTTGTACATGTTCTCTTTCGTCTTCTTTCAACACGTTGGCCATTTCCCACTGAAGCGGGGTGGCCCAAAAGAAAAAACGAAAGTTTATCCTTTTACATTTAGTAATATATACAGGAGAAGGGGTTACTAGCCCCTTGCTCCCGGCATTTTAGTCGCCTCTTACGACACGCATGGCTTACGGAGGAAGAATTCTGTTCCACTTCCCCATGGAGATAAGAGGAAATAAGAACAAGAACTAGTAAGAAAATAGAAGAAAACCCAGAGGGGTGTGTGTGTATATATACAGTGGACCCCCGAGTATCGTAATTAATCTGTTCCAGGAGCTATTACTTAACACAAAGTTTACGAAATTCGAACCATTATTTCCCATAAGAAATAATGTAAATACAATTAATCCGTTTCACAAAAAAATATTCATGCAAAATATATATATATATATATTTTTCTTTCTTTCAACACGTCGGCCGTTTCCCACCGAGGCAGGGTGGCCCAAAAGGAAAAACGAAAGTTTCTCCTTTTACATTTAGTAATTTATTCAGGAGAAGGGGTTACCAGCCCCTTGCTCCAGGCATTTTAGGCGCCTCTTGCGACACGCATGGCTTACGGAGGAAGAATTCTGTTCCACTTCCCCATGGAGATAAGAGGAAATAAGAACAAGAACTAGTAAGAAAATAGAAGAAAACCCAGAGGGATATGTATATACAGTCATCCCTCGGTTTTCGATTTTAATCCGTTCCAGATGTATCGGCTAAAACCAAAATCGGCGAAAACCAAAACTATTTTTCCCATAAGAAATAATGGAAATTTAATTAATCCGTTCCAGAAACCCAGAAGTTTGGAAAAAAAAAATTGGGGGGGCCTTAAAGATAGATTTACATGCACAAATGAATGAACTCTATGTGGCACTTACCTTTATTGAAGACTGATGTTGCTGGATGGAAGAGAGGGAGGAGTGGAGAGGAAAGAGACCCTATTTTTTGGAAGGGGAATCCCCTTCCATAAGGAATTTAGGTACCAAGTCCTTATCTGGGGTCACTTCCCTGCATGCCTGCTACACTCCCTGCATACCTGCTACACTCCCTGCATACATGCTACACTCCCTGCATACCTGCTACACTCCCTGCATACCTGCTACACTCCCTGCATACATGCTACACTCCCTGCATACCTGCTACACTCCCTGCATACCTGCTACACTCCCTGCATACATGCCACACTCCCTGCATACATGCCACACTCCCTGCATACCTGCTACACTCCCTGCATACCTGCTACACTCCCTGCATACCTGCTACACTCCCTGCATACCTGCTACACTCCTGCATACATGCTACACTCCCTGCATACATGCCACACTCCCTGCATACATGCTACACTCCCTACATACCTGCTACACTCCCTGCATACCTGCTACACTCCCTGCATACCTGCTACACTCCCTGCATACCTGCTACACTCCCTGCATACCTGCTACACTCCACGCATACATGCTACACTCCCTGCATACATGCCACACTCCCTGCATACATGCCACACTCCCTGCATACATGCTACACTCCCTGCATACCTGCTACACTCCCTGCATACCTGCTACACTCCCTGCATACCTGCTACACTCCCTACATACCTGCTACACTCCCTGCATACGTGCCACAATCCCTGCATACATGCTACACTCCCTGCATACATTCTACACTCCCTGCATACATGCTACACTCCCTGCATACCTGCTACACTCCCTGCATGCCTGCTACACTCCCTGCATACGTGCCACAATCCCTGCATACATGCTACACTCCCTGCATACATGCTACACTCCCTGCATACATGCTACACTCATTGCATACCTGCTACACTCCCGGCATACCTGCTACACTCCCTGCATACCTGCTACACTCCCTGCATACCTACTACACTCCCTGCATACCTACTACACTCCCTGCATACATGCTACACTCCCTGCATACCTGCTACACTCCCTGCATACATGCTACACTCCCTGCATACATGCTACACTCCTTGCATACATGCTACACTCCCTGCATACATGCTACACTCCCTACATACATGCTACACTCCCTGCATACATGCTACACTCCCTGCATACATGCTACACTCCCTGCATACATGCTACACTCCCTGCATACCTGCTACACTCCCTGCATACGTGCTACACTCCCTGCATACGTGCTACACTCCCTGCATACGTGCTACACTCCCTGCATACGTGCTACACTCCCTGCATACCTGCTACACTCCCTGCATACATGCTACACTCCCTGCATACCTGCTACACTCCCTGCATACATGCTACACTCCCTGCATACATGCTACACTCCCTGCATACCTGCTACACTCCCTGCATACATGCTACACTCCCTGCATACCTGCTACACTCCCTGCAAGCCTGCTACACTCACTGCATGCATGCTACACTCCCTGCATGCAAGCTACACTCTTAAACTCCATCGTGTTTCTCACTTTCTTTACCAAAGGACTTGCACCAGGAGCTTTCTTTGGGCCCATGGTAGCTTATTTAGTAGTCACACACAATAATCAAGGGCCAAAAACAATGAATTGTTAATAAATGTTTTGTATGAACTCCTGGGGTGATGTTCACTCAAGCATAAACAATGCTAGACTGCGTGACAATGTGCGTGAGAGGTGCTGGGGGGTGCGTTGGTGGCGGGCCTACGGCCTTTGTATGTATGCGGCACTGGTGGACATGTCCCATACAGTCGGCAAAAACTAAGACAATCGGCGAAAACTGAGACAAATTTTCCCCAAAAAAAGTCAGCGAAAATCAAAATCGGCGAAAACTGGGACAATCGAAAACTGAGGGATGACTGTATATGCTTGTACATGAATGTGTAGTGTGACATAAGTGTAAGTAGAAGTAGCAAGATGTACCTGAAATCTTGCATGTTTATGAGACAGAAAAAAGACACCAGCAATCCTACCATCATGTAAAACAATTACAGGCTTTCGTTTTACACTCACTTGGCAGGACGGTAGTACCTCCCTGGGCGGTTGCTGTCTACCAACCTACTACCTAGAATATATATATATATATATATATATATATATATATATATATAGTGTGTAAATGTAGAAAGTTAAAAGTGAACATAGATAAGAGTAAGGTGATGAGGGTATCAAACGATTTAAATAAAGAAAAATTGGATATCACATTGGAGAGAGGGATTATGGAAGAAGTAAATGTTTTCAGATATTTGGGAGTTGACGTGTCAGCGGATGGGTTTATGAAGGATGAGGTTAACCATAGAATTGATGAAGGAAAAAAAGTGAGTGGTGCATTGAGGTATCTGTGGAGACAAAAAACGTTATCCATGGAGGCAAAGAAGGGAATGTACGAAAGTATAGTGGTACCAACACTCTTATATGGGTGTGAAGCATGGGTTGCAAATGCTGCAGCGAGGAGGAGGCTGGAGGCAGTGGAGATGTCCTGTCTAAGGGCAATGTTGGTGTAAATATTATGCAGAAAATTCGGAATGTGGAAATTAGGAGAAGGTGTGGAGTTACTAAAAGTATTTGTCAGAGGGCTGAAGAGGGGTTGTTGAGGTGGTTTGGTCATTTAGAGAGAATGGATCAAAGTAGAATGACTTGGAGAGCGTAT
Source organism: Cherax destructor (assembly GCA_009830355.1). Classification (NCBI taxonomy): domain Eukaryota; kingdom Metazoa; phylum Arthropoda; class Malacostraca; order Decapoda; family Parastacidae; genus Cherax; species Cherax destructor. The sequence goes on from WNWK01000122.1 coordinate 766,182, forward strand.
AAATCTGTAGGGAAGGAAGGCGGGGTAGGGTCGTCCTAGAAAAGGTTGGAGGGAAGGGGTAAAGGAGGTTTTGTGGGCGAGGGCTTGGACTTCCAGCAAGCATGTGTGAGCGTGTTAGATAGGAGTGAATGGAGACGAATGGTTTTTGGGACATGACGATCTGTTGGAGTGTGAGCAGGGTAACATTTTGTGAAGGGATTCAGGGAAACCAGTTAATTGACTTAGTTGGACTTGAGTCCTGGAAATGGGAAGTACAATGCCTGCACTTTAAAGGAGGGGTCTGAGATAGTGACAGCTGGGAGGGACTTTTCTCAGCTGTCGTATCTGAGCTCCTCTGCAAAGACAGTGATTATGTATGAGTGTGGTGAAAGTGTTGAATGATGATGAAAGTTTTTTTTTTTTTTTTCTTTTTGGGGATTTTCTTTCTTTTTGGGTCACCCTGCCTCGGTGGGAGACGGCCGACTTGTTGAAAAAAAAAAAAAAAATTGTTCGAGTTGGCAGCAGTACGAAACTCGGGGTACCACTGTATATACAGTGGAACCTCGGCTTATGAATTTAATCCGTTCTGTGACCTTGCTCATATCCTGATTTGCTCGTATGCTGAGTCAATTTTCCTCATTTAAATTAATTGAAATGGCATTAATCCTTTCCATCGGAATTCCATGCACGACAAAATACTTCAATATGACGCTAATATCAGCTCTGCAGCTTATTTATCTATCACAATTCATCTAATATGACATAATAAACAATATTAATAACATAGAAACATGATATATACACTAGAATGAATAAAATGTCATTACGTATGTGGCCAGTGGTGGTGGCGGCAGCGGCACAGCGGCCATTGTTGTTGTTGGGGTTTATAGGGCCACCACAGCAGCCATTCCTGCTCCTGACTACATACCTTCCCATGCTCTTATTATAACAGAAAACGGAGTGTTTGTAAGGCAAACTGCATTAGATCACTTCGTAGTTTCATAAGGAAAATAATAATAATAATGTAAAGAAGTTATGTAGTACTACAGCATTTGCCTTGGAGAAGAAATGTTGGCGGTTGATGGTGGAGAAGAGATGCTGGGCACAACGGCGTATGCTGTCAGTAGTTCATTTCATTTCGTCCTGGTACTGCCTGGCCAAGTCCTTAACCCTCGCACCTAGTTTGTGTTTATCTATGATTTCCTGCTTTAATTCCATGGAAATCATCCTCTTTTTCTTCTCAGCACTGTCCTTTGCTCTTGCTTTCTTAGGACCCATGGTTAGAAACAAGAAATTTCACAAAATAACTGCACGAAACGTAAGGAAAACACAAGAATACCCTCCAGTGTGAGTTAAGCACATGTGGACTGAGCGTTGTTTTGATACACATACTGCCATCTCGTGGTGGCGTTCTGAAACTCACTTATAGTATTATTATTATAATTTTTATAGTATTTACTATTATTAGTATGTACGTATTATTATAATAATTTATATTATTACGTAGTATATTATTATATAATTATATTATGTGTATTATTATTATTATATCTTTACCAAAGGGCTGGCACTAGGAACTTTCTTTGGGCCCATGGTGGCTTATTTCACAGTCACACTCAATAAACAAGCACAAAAAACAATGAATTATTACGAAATGTTTCGGATGAACGCACGAAGTAATGCTCACACAACCAGTGACAGAGCCAGACTGAGACACGTATGCATGAGTGGTGGCGTCTTGGGCAGGCGGATGCATCTGATACAGACGATTTCCTGGAGGTACGAAATCCAGAGCAAAATTTCACCAAAAAAAGTGAATAATAGGTGGTTTGAACATTAAAAAAGAAAGTCAATATAATGTTTTTGGAAGAATGTGCATCTGAAAATCATGCAGAGATTATTAACCCTTTGAGGGTCGGTCACGTACTAGTACGTCATTGCAGCCAGGGTCAGTCACGTACTTGTACTCATAAATTCTAGCACCTTCAAATCTGGTGGAAGAAAGCTGGCAGGCCTACATATGAAAGAATGGGTCTGCGTGGTCAGTGTGCGCAGTATAAAAAAAATCCTGAAGCACACAGTGCATAATGAGAAAAAAAAAACTGACCGTTTTTTTGGTTTAAAACAGCAACTTTCGGGTGTATTTTCGTATGGTTTTTATGGTTGTATTCTGGTTTTCTTGGTCTCATTTGATAGATTGGAAGATATATTACAGAAATAGTGATGATTTTGATTGGTTTTACAATGACTAAGTACCTTGAAACTGAGCACAAAGTAGCAAAAATGTTCGATTTTTGCCGATGTTCAAGAGTAAACAAATCACGCCATGCGTCCAATACACATCAACTGGTGTGTCTAATATTCTTGCACAAGTGCACTGATATTATTTATATACCATTTTTACAATGATGCAGTTGTATACATAACAGTAAATCTTCTATTTTTTTGTGAGAAAAATTCAAAATGGAAAGCAAAAGTAATGTAAGAGGAGCCTGGAGAACGTGACTAATGAACAGATAAAATGTTATTTTAGTGCCAGGAATGTCTGTCTCGTTTATTCTGGACCCTATTTTGAAATTGGCATCTTTTGAAATTTGTGTGAAATTGGCCAAATTGCCAATTTCTGACCACCTTATTGGGTAGTTGAAATCAGTAAATTGGCGGTTTCTTATACTCAATTGATAGAACAAATAGAATTCTAGCGAAATAGCTATAATTTTAGTAGACTGAAACATTGGAATTTGATGAAAATAAGGCTCAAAGTGGGCGAAATCTCCGATGCGTAAATATCGCCGATACAGCTAACTTCACGAGAGCATAATTCCGTTAGTTTTCTATCAAATTTCATAATTTTGGTGTCGTTATGATCGGAAAAAGATTCTATCATTTCATAAGAACAAGTTTGGGAGAGGGCCTCTCGATCCTCAAAGGGTTAAGGCCTATGAATATAACCCCATTCACTGCTGACCAGGAAGTTGAGTAGTTTGATTTGATTATATGCACAGCATTAATTATCCTTATCTGTAAATGATGAGTATATGACTAATGGTACCTTTGCTATTTCTTTCTTAATCTTGTATATTTTTCAGCCTCTCTGCTGGGACAAGGCAGCACAGAATGTCCAGAAATTCCGTGAGCAGTATATTGACAGATCAATTGTCAACAAAGAAATCAAGGAGAAAGCAATGCTTAAATGGCTGGTTATTCCACATTTTCATGATTATGAGACTTGGGCGCCCTCAAAAATACCCGAAATACAGGGGGAGAGACAACCTTCACGTGTAAGCCATCACAATTTTTCTTTACCAAACTACATCAAATTAGTATATTTTAGTACTAAACTAAATTTGTTGTTAAATTCAAATATCGTATATTCTGTCACCTAAGATGACCCTTTGTATTAGGCATACCCTAATTTTGGGAGAAGTTTTTGTTTACTTTATGCTGCTTCCAGGGACCATCGCTCCTATGGTCTAGTCCCAGACCCAACCATACTACACCAGACCTTCATGGAAAAACTTTTAAGTACATATCATTCATGTACTCTACTGCAAATACACTACCCCGGTACACAGCCCTAAACAATGAAAGTGAAAACAGTGACTGAATATAGTAGTGCTTTATATAAATATTGTACATTACTGCACTCTCATGTATAGGTCATTACAAGTAGTGCAGATAGTGGTGAGGGTGGGAATATGTTGTGAAAGTTTGTCATGTGTTGTGGAGGGTGGCAGTATTTAATGGCATGTTATGGAGAGTGGTGGCATGTTGTATTTTCCTGTGTAGCTACAGAGGTTGAGTCTTAGCTTCTGGGCCCACCTCTTGACTTGTTGCTTGCCAGATTCACTCCCTAGCTTCTTGGGCCCTGTTGTACCTACTTCCTCTTAAACCTATGTATGTAGCCTGCCTCCACAGCTTTTCCACTGAGATCATTACACTTTCCGACTACCCTGAGACTTAAGAAATACTTCCCGACAAACCTGTGACTCATTTGCGCCTCACTTCCAGCTATATCCCCGAGTTCCCATTTCTTGCCTCTCAAACAGCCTGTCCCTGTCTATCTTATTAATTTCCTAGAGTATTTTGTATGCTTTATCTCTGGTTCTATCTTAGATTCATTTCCATTAACCTCTGCTCATAGCTCATGTCTCTTAATTCGGGAACAAGTCTTGTTGCATACTTCTGCACTTATCCAGTTTCTTAACATGCTTCCTCAGGTGTGGATTCCATATTGATGCTGAGGACTCCAAGATGGTCCTGACATATGTTGTATTAAGTGCCTGGAAAGACACTGGTAGTCATTGAGTCACAAAATAGCTTACTGACCATTTAACTCTTAAACTAACACTTTCAGTAGCAGGTTCCTATGGCCCTATTGTTGTACCCTTAATTCTACACAATAATGCTGGCAATTGCAACTGGCAGACTTTTATGGTTTGAAATTGAAGCTACCCTTCCCTTTCTTGGATCACACCTGATTACCCATAACTCTTCCCATTTTCCTGGCATTGTAAGAACTCCCTTGTGTTTCAGTCACTGCACAATCTGAGAAGGATATCTGTATTGCATTAGCTTAGGTCTCCTATTTCAGTTCATGCACAAGGAATAGTACAAAGTGCACATAAGTTTCTAGTGCAGTTAAATATCAGCATTAAAGATTTGAAGCCAATTAGAAGAGGCATTCATAAGCTATGGCAAAGAAACTAATGAGTATCCCAATTTCTTTAATAAAAATAACAAATGAGTACTTACACAGCTGAAAACCAATTCAAACATTCCATTAATTAAATACACCAGCATTGAAAAGTTCAAGGTTCATTCCACTGTGATTTATTATTTATTTATTAACACATCGGCCGCCTCCCACCAAGGCGGGGTGGCCCGAAAAAGAAAAACTTTCATCATCATTCAATCCATCACTGTCTTGCCAGAGGCATGCTTTCACTACAGTTATAAAACTGCAACATTAACACCCCTCCTTCAGAGTGCAGACACTGTACTTCCCATCTCCAGGACTCAAGTCCGGCCTGCCGGTTTCCCTGAATCCTTTCATAAATGTTACCTTGCTCACACTCCAACAGCACGTCAAGTCCTAAAAACCCCATTTGTCTCCATTCACTCCTATCAAATACGCTCACGCATGCTTGCTGTAAGTCCAAGCCCCTCGCACACAAAACCTCCTTTAACCCCCTCCCTCCAACCTTTCCTAGGCCGACCCCTACGCCGCCTTCCCTCCACTACAGATTTATACACTCTCGAAGTCATTCTATTTTCTTCCAACCTCTCTACATGTCTGAACCACCTCAACAACCCCTCCTCAGCCCTCTGCATTATATTCACACCACACATTGCCCTCAGACATGACTTCTCCACTGCCTCCAGCCTTCTCCTTGTTGCAACATTCACCACCCATGCTTCACACCCATATAATTGTGTTGGTATGACTATACTCTCATACATTCCCCTCTTTGCTTCCACAGACAAAGTTCTTTGTCTCCACAGACTCCTAAGGGCACCACTCACCCTTTTCCCCTCATCATTTCTATGATTCACCTCATCCTTCATAGACCCATCTGCTGACATGTCTACTCCTAAGTATCTGAAAACATTCACCTGCTGCATACTCTCTCCCTCCGCAGGCCGGGTCAACATTTGGAGAAGACCCGGGCCGGACATACCGGCGTACCTACAACAACAACAACAACATCTCTCCCTCCAATCTGATATCCAATCTTTCATTACCTAATATTTTTTGTTATCCTCATCACCTTACTCATTCCTACATTCACTTTTAATTTTCTTCTTTTACATACCCTTCCAAACTCATCAACTAACCTCTGCAACTTCTCTTCAGAATCTCCCAAAAGCACAGTGTCATCAGCAAAGAGCAACTGTGACAACTCCCACTTTGTGTTAGATTCTTTATCTTTTAACCCCACACCCTTGCCAACACCCGTGCATTCACTTCTCTTACAACCCCATCTATAAATATATTGAACAACCATGGTGACATCACACATCCTTGTCTAAGGCCTACTTTTACTGGGAAATAATCTCCCTCTCTCCTACATACTCTAACATCAACTAACCTCTGCAACTTCTCTTCAGAGTCTCCCAAAAGCACAGTGTCATCAGCAAAGAGCAACTGTGACAACTCCCACTTTGTGTTAGATTCTTTATCTTTTAACCCCACACCCCTTGCCAACACCCGTGCATTCACTTCTCTTACAACCCCATCTATAAATATATTGAACAACCATGGTGACATCACACATCCTTGTCTAAGGCCTACTTTTACTGGGAAATAATCTCCCTCTCTCCTACATACTCTAACCTGAGCCTCACTATCCTTGTAAAAACTCTTCACTGCTTTCAGTAACCTACCTCCTATTCCATACACCTGCAACATCTGCCACATTGCCCCCTATCCACCCTGTCATACACCTTTTCCAAATCCATAAATGCCACACAAACCTCTTTACCCTTATCTAAATACTGTTCACCTATATGTTTCACTGTAAACACTTGGTCTAGACACCCCCTACCTTTCCTAAAGCCTCCTTAAATAACAAAAAAAGGCACAATACCGTGACTGGAACAATACACACACAACCCGCACATATAAAAAAGAGAGGAGCTTACGACGACGTTTCGGTCCGACTTGGACCATTTACAAAGTCACACTAACACACAGGACAGGAAGAAGGGGTATTTATAGGCAGGCAGGCAGACAGGGAAGGGCACAAGAAAGTGGTGGAGGGGTAATAATGGAGGTAGTAGTAGTAGTAGTAGTGGTAGTGGTAGTGGTAGTAGTAGTAGTAGTAGTAGTAGTGGAGTAAGTCATATTCTAGGAAAGGAGCACTGTCCTCTGCCTTCCCTACATCTCTGGTCTCTCTAATCTCAACAACTCTCTCCGTTCCTTAGACATCAAACTTACCTTTCGCTAGACTAACACTCTTCGCACTAATCTAGTTCATACCTTCCCTCCCTCTATAGATTCTCCTGGTGTCTACTCTATTTCTTGCTACTCCTGTCCTCTTCAGTACTTTGGAGAAACTGGCCGATCTTTTTCTGACAGACTTGGGGAGCACAAAAATAGTGTTAGGCTTGCCGACACTAATAATGCTCTTTTCTGTCATGTCAGGGATCACAGTCATCCTATTGATTGGTCTTCTGCTAAAACTGTCTACCCTACGTCCAACTTTCACAGTCGCCGTCTGGTTGAATCCTCCCTTGTACACAACTTTCCCTGTATGAATCTTAGCCCTGGCTTTGTCTCTGTAGATGCTTTCCTCTCCCATTACATTGTTAAATGCTCCAAACTTCAGAACACCCATGACTTAACCCCCTTCTCTTTCTCCTTTCTCCTCTGTATTTTCTTTCTTTTCTTTTGCCTTGTATTTGTCCTTCTTTATTTTATTTTAATTTCATTTTTTTCCCCTCTGTGTTGTTGTCCTTACCCTATGCGGGCCGCCAGCTTCTTTGCAGTGCTCCTTTCCTAGAATATGACTGACTCCACTACTACTACTACTACTACTGCCACTACTACCTCCATTATTACCCCTTCACCACTTTCTTGTGCCCTTCCCTGTCTGCCTGCCTATAAATACCCGTTCTTCCTGTCCTGTGTGTTAGTGTGACTTTGTAAATGGTCCAAGTCGAACCGAAACGTCGTCGTAAGCTCCTCTCTTTTTTATATGTGCGGGTTGTGTGTGTAAAGCCTCCTTGTTCATCTGCTATCCTACTCTCCGTCTTATTCTTAATTCTTTCAATAATAACTCTACCATACATTTTACCAGGTATAATCAACAGACTTCTTCCCCTATAATTTTTGCACTCTCTTTTGTCCCCTTTGCCTTTATACAGAGGAACTATGCACACTCTGCCAATCCCTAGGTACTTTACCCTCTTCCATACACTCATTAAATAATAGCACCAACCACTCCAAAACTATATCCCCACCTGCTTTTAACATTTCTATCTTTTTCCCATCAATCCCAGCTGCCTTACCCCCTTTTATTCTACCCACTGCCTCATGAATTTCCCCCACACTCACAACTAGCTCTTCCTCACCCTACAAGATGTTATTCCTTCTTGCCCTATACACGAAATCACAGCTTCCCTATCTTCATCAACATTTAACAATTCCTGAAAATATTCCTTCAATTTTCCCGATACCTCTAACTCTCCATTTAATAACTCTCCTCTCTTATTTTTAACTGTCAATATCCATTCGTTCTCTAGGCTTCCTCAACTTAATCTCACTCCAAAAATTTTTCTTATTTTCAACAAAACTTGTTGATAACATCTCACCCACTCTCTCATTTGCTCTCTTTTTGCATTGCTTCACCACTCTCTTAACCTCTCTTTTTCTCTCCATATACTCTTCACTCCTTGCATCACTTCTACTTTGTAAAAACCTCTCATATGCAAACTTTTTCTCCCTTACTACTCTCTATGCATCATCATTCCACCAATTGCTCTTCTTCCCTCCCACACCCACTTTCCTGTAACCACAAACTTCTACTGAACACTTTAACACTACATTCTTAAACCTCCAATAGTTGTTTATATCTTACCCTAACTGCCTCCTCTTTTAGTTTATAAACCTTCACCTCTCTCTTACTTGCTGCTTCTATTTTCCTTGTATCCCATCTACCTTTCACTCTCACTGTAGCTGCAACTAAAAAGTGATCTGATATATCTGTGGCCCCTCTATAAACATGTACAATGGAACCTTGGTTTTCATTTTTAATTGGTTCCAGAGAGTCGGACGAAAACCAAATTTGACGAAAACTAAGCAATATTTCCCATAAGAAATAATGTAAATCCAATTAATCCGTTCCAGACACCCAAAAGTATTAACAAAAAATACATTTTATAGAGAATAAATATAGTTTTACATACAGAAAAGAATGAAAAATAAATATAAATGACTAATTTTAATGGATAAATTAACATTTAAATCACTATTACATACCTTTATTGAAGACACTTGTTGGCGTATGGAAGATGGCGAGGAGGGAAGAGGGAGGAGAATGTGTTGTTTGGAAGAGGAATCTCCTTCCATAAGGACTTCAGGTATCAAGTCCCTTTACGAGGTTACTTCCCCTCTTTGTCTTTTATTGGCACTGGGACCAGCTTGAGTCACTGTACCCGTCGCACAAAAAATCTGTCCAAAGAGCTCTGTTTCTTGTGTATCTTTAAGATTTGCCTAAAATGGGACAAGGCATTGTCATTGAACATGTTGCAGACACAGCTTGCAACAGTTTTGTTAGGGTGATAATTCTCCACAAAACTTTGCAACTCACTCCACTTTGCACACATCCTTAATCGCTGAAGAAGGCACATTCTCGCCTCTCTCTTCCTCCTCCTCTGAAGCAATTTCCTCAGCTGCAATCTGTTGCTGTTCAAGTTGAAGGTCTTGCGGCTTTTCAGTGGTTAGCTCTTCCCTGTGGTCCTCCACCAACTCTTCCACATCCTGGCCACTCACATCCAAGGGTGTGGAAAGAAAATGTTCTCTGCCCAACTTCCAAAATTAATATTTCTAGCATGTGTGTTTACATTTTATATATTTAATATAGGAGATAAACATTCACAATAGATATTAGTGTGAAAGATGTATGTTGTCTTAGTATGTTTTTAAACAGATGTTTTATTTACATCCCCAGATGGTATCTCCTGTTTGGCATGCACAAAAAAGAATATTTCAAGTTAATGCAGAAATACAACACACAGAGAGTAAAAATAATGATCAACATGATGCCTGACATGTAGCTAACCATAACATTTACAAGCCCCAAGAAGATGATTATGTATGCTGTAAATTCACTTCAGCAACAGATTATTGAGAATTATTCTGTGGTGACTTCAGCAACAAATTACTGAGAATAACAATGTAAGTTCTGTGTAAGTAATTTCCCTGTTCTTTGGTCATTATATTAATCCCCTTGTTTTGGAGCATATCAGAGATGTAGTACCCCACCAAATGTTTTTGTCATTACCTATTTGAGTTAGGAGTAAGCTCTTAGGCCTCCTTTTAACAAACTTTATTGAATTCTGTTATTTGTATTTTTGAACTTTTTTGAATTGGCTTTCAATTTTGTTACATATCTCATACCTTGTCTTTGCCATTTATGTTGAAGAAATGTTTCCTGATATTCTTGTAGCTCACTTGGGTGTGTAATTTTCACTCATGCCCCTTTTGTTTTTGTTGCATCCCTGGTTAAAAATCTCATCTGCCCAGTCTATGCATCGTAGTGCAGTATTTTGTATGTAGTGATGGTAGCCCATCTTGTTCATCCCTGTCCAGTGACATAAGGCCTAGTTATGGCATTCTTTCTTTGTAACTCATTCCAACTTAATTTAGGCACCTGTCTTGATGTACTCCTCTGTGCTCTCCCTAAGTTTCACTTTGTTTTACTAGAGGGCTCCACCCTGTTGCTCTGTTCAAAACTGGGTCGCACACAAGATAAATTTATTTTAATCGAGGGAAGCATTAAACTCGTATTGGTCATATAGCGCCTGGGGAATGGGAGGCATTCAAGTTCAATCCAATGGAAGGATAAGTAAAGTTCGTGGAATCAAGTATCTTCCACTGGCATCAAGGCACCTTCCTTGAGGGGACCTAAGAGCTAAAGAGTGTTTTGAACATCTTTGTCTAGAGGCTTGTTCCCTCAAGAGGTTCCTTGATGTTGGTGAGGGGCTCTTAATCCAAGGAATTGGATCTGATTGCCCATTAGATTCAACCTGATTGCCTCAAATTTTCCTAGGTGCTGTTTGACCCGTATGGATTTAACACTTCTTCCTTGAATGATTTTATTGATTTAAAAGGAGAGGATATTTCCTTAATTGTCTAAATTTTAGACATGTATAACACTAATATATTTTAAAATATTTTGTTAATTCTTTCATATATTTGTTAATATTAACCCTTAAACTGTCCACACGTAGATATACGTTCACCTGCGTATTGCCCTGAATATTTAAAAAAAAAAAAAAAAAAAAAATTTTTTAAATTGAAGAGCGCATTTTAATAAACAGGATAGGCTATAAAAAAAATTTTAGGGCCAGTACTTACCGAGATATAAACCCGCCAATTTGGTGCTGGATGCTCACCTGACGGCAACATCAAGTCCTGCCGCTTGCAGAAGTATTGCCGATATACTTTTTTTTCTAGTTTTCATTTTAATTTATATATTTTTATGTTCTGATAATTACAATTTACAATAGTTCCTGTGATTTCATAGCCAATCTTTGTTCTAACACTAATATTATGTACTGAAATGGTACTCAAATAGTCACAATCACACCAACAGGTGAACATTTTCGCCTACCTTGGTCATTTACTATTGTCTATAAATATATACGAAGTATTTATAGGTCCCAGCAATGTTTTAGACATCCAGGAGTATATATGAAACTCCTTGAAGAATGGTGTTATGACAATTGCCAGATAACTACTGATAAGGCAGTGACATTGATGAATGAATGTGTGCAGGGAACCCTTGCTCTTTCACTCTGTATCTATCTATCTGTGTCTTTCTGTCTGTCTGTCTATCTATCTATCTATCTGTGTCTTTCTGTCTGTCTGTCTATCTATCTATCTATCTATCTGTCTGTCTGTCTATCTGTCTGTCTGTATCTGTCTAGCTCTGCTTATCTGTCTTTCTGTCTGTCTGTATCTGTCTAGCTCTGCTTATCTGTCTTTCTGTCTGCCTGTGTGCCTGGAGTATATGAAACTCCTTGAAGAATGGTGTGCTGACAAGTGTCAGATAACTCTTGACAGCCCAGTGACACTTGATAAATGTCAGCAGTGCTGGAGGGAACCCTCCCTTTTTCAATGTCTATCTGTCTCTGTCTATTTGTCTGTCTGCCTGTATCTGTCTGTCTGTTTGTCAAGCTCTGCTTATTTCTGTCTAACTCTACTTATCTGTCTTTCTGTCTGCCTGTGTGTGTGTGTCTTTCCGTCTGCTTGTTTCAGTCTCAGAGTGCGACTCGTAAGCCAACAGGTATTATACACGATGCAGAAGTGAAGATGCGTATTACTTGCCAGTCATGCTTATTATGCCTTATCTCTACAAGTATTGTATAGCACTTTGACTGGAATTTTTGGGTTATCCTAGGTAATTTACACTATATATAATAACTGTACTTATGTGTACATGTGAGAGAGAGAGAGAGAGAGATAGGACATATAGATATAGACAGACAAAGATATAGACAGACAGATATAGACAGACAAAGATATACAGACAAAGATATAGACAGACAAAGATATAGACAGATAGAGAGACAGACAGAGACAGCCAAAGCCAGCCAAAGCCAGCCAGCCTGCCGAATACATAAGAACATAAGAAAGAAGGAACACTGCAGCAGGCCTACTGGCCCATGCAAGGCAGGTCCATGTCACCCCCCAGCTTAGACCAATGACCCACCTAGTCAGGTCACATCCTCTGAAGGAAGGAACATGGCATCAGACCTAGTAGCACAAGCTAGTCAGGTCCAACTCACACCCACCCACAGCCACTCATGTATTTATCTAACCTATTTTTACTTTCCTCTTATAAGGGGAGTGTTAATGCGACATGACATCAGTGAATCCCTGGTGTTTGCCACAGTATTTGCTCTAGCTGGCACTCAATTGAACTGGTGCTCCCACAAGGTACTAAGTGGTCCCAGATTTTTTTAATACTGCGCACACTGAGGGCGCAGACCCATTCTCTCATGTCTAGGCGACTCAGGCCTATCGCACTAAATTTGAAGGAATGAAAAATAAAACGTTGATCTACGTTCGGGGCAGTACGCACGTGAACGTATATCTACGTGTGGACAGTTTAAGGGTTAAGGGAAAATGTAATAACACAAGTCATAATGATTTCTACCTAAATTTAAATGGACACTTTTATTTAAGATGTTTTTGTCTTGGGACCTGAATCACTTCAAATATATGGGTATGAGATTAATATTGGCTATACAGTATATATTGTGCTTGTAGTGGTAATTGAGTGCAGGGTCCCAGAAATGGAGAAGGGTTTAGCGTATGGTTGTGAACTAAGATTGTGGAAATGTTATAATTGCCAGGTTTTTGAATATTTGTCTAGACGTTCAGTGGTCTCTGATCATCCATTGTACCTATACGGCTCACGTATCCCAGAACGTGATACAGTCAGGTTTCTCGGCCTCCTGTTTGACCGTAGATTGTCCTGGAAACTTCACATTACCTCTCTGAAGGCAACTTGTCACAGCCGGCTGAACCTCCTTAAAACCCTCGCACACCTTTCTTGGGGGGCAGATCGTAGAACTCTCCTTCGCCTGCATTCAGCCCTAATTTTATCGAAACTCGATTATGGTGACCAGATATATTCGGCGGCCTTCCCTGCTACTCTTTCCAGCCTTAATCCCATCCATCACCAGGGATTACACTTATGCCTTGGTGCATTTCGTTCTTCTCCGGTTGAGAGCCTCTATGTAGAAGCGAACATTCCATCCTTGTCCGATCGTCGTGATGCACATTGCATTCGCTATTATGTTCGCTCTCATGACCTCCGCAATCCTTCCATGTATAGGATTGTCACAGATGTTAGTAGTCGCTTGTTATTTGTTCGTTGCCCCTGTTTACTTCGTCCCTTTTCTCTTCGTCTCCATTCACTCTTGTATTCCCTTCAGCTACCGCCTTTATATGTTCATGTGGCTTCTCACTTTCCCCTACCCCCTTGGGAAGTTCCTGCTGTCCGTGTCTGTTCTATTCCTCTACCTTGCGCGAAAGCCCAACTACCTACGGCGGCTTCTCGCTCTTTTTTTCTAGACCACTTCCGTTCTCATTCTCATGCCATCGCAGTGTACACCGATGGTTCAAAGTCATCTGACGGCGTCAGATTCGCAGCAGTGTTTCCGGACAGCGTCGTGCGAGGGCATCTATTACCCTCGGCTAGCATATTTACGGCTGAATTGTATGCCATTATTGTGGCACTTATCCGTATTGCATCTATGCCTGTGTCACCATTTGTGGTCGTTTCAGACTCCCTTAGTGCTTTACCGGCTATCCATAAAATTGATACACCTCACCCCCTAGTTCTTTGTATCCACCTTTGGTTACGCCATATCTCTAGTAAGCACAAAGATATTGTTTTTTGTTGGGTCCCTGGTCATGTTGACGTACAGGGCAATGAACAGGCAGACACTGCTGCGCGGTCAGCAGTACATGACCTTCCAGTTTCATATAGAGGTGTTCCTTTCACGGACTATTTTGCGGTCATTGCTACCCACCTTCGCACCCGTTGGCAACAACGCTGGTCTGACCTGCTGAATAACAAACTTCATTCTATTAAACCGGTTATAGGTTTCTGGCCTTCTTCTTGTCACCAATGTCGAGGTTGGGAGACTACACTCTCCCGTCTTTGCATCGGCCACACCCGTCTTACTCACGGGTATCTCATGGAGAGGCTCCCTGCCCCTCTCTGTGAGCATTGTCAGGTTCCAGTGTCTGTTCGACATATTCTGTGGGACTGCCCACTCTATCAACGAGCACACAGAATTTACCTCCAACGACGTCTTCGCTCTGCGGCCCTTTCTTTACCTTCCCTTCTTGCAGATGGACCCTCCTTTAATCCTGACTCCCTCATTGACTTTTTGACAGAAACTGACTTACTACACAAACTCTGAAGATTATACCTCTAGCACCTCCCTCAGTCCCTTCTGCCTCGATCTCTTGCTACCCTCCACCCCTGCACTATCCACCGTCATCTTGCACTCCATACCCTACTAATCGTCCATCTCCCTCTTACAACCCACTCTCCCTGCATCCTACAATAACCTGCAGCACTGTATAACCCCTGTGGTTTAGCGCTTCTATTTGATTATAATAATAATAATACTAATCATCCATCTCCCTCTTACAACCCATTCTCCCTGCATCCTGCAATAACCTGCAGCGCTGTATAACCCCTGTGGTTTAGCACTTCTATTTGATTATAATAATAATAATCTATATATGTAGTCCACTGGCTGCCAGATAGAAAATGTCTGATGTTACCTTACAGATGTGGTTAAACCTACCACATGGGCTCTTTC
>WNWK01000123.1:0-195000 GCA_009830355.1 Cherax destructor
AATAATATCAGCTATAATTGACTCTAGTAATTTGCCTACAATTGAGGTCAGTCGTAGTGCTAGGAATAAGATGGACGAGTTGAGATTAGTTGCAAGTACGGGTAATATTGATGTTTTTGCAATAACTGAGACATGGTTTAATATGAAAAATCGGGACTTGCCTGCCGAATGTCACATTCAGGGTTTTAAATTGTTCCAAGTAGACAGAAGTATCGGGAAAGGGGGTGGGGTGGCACTCTATGTCCGTGATCATTTAAATTGTTGCATAAAAACGGGTATAAAGTCTGAATTAACACATACAGAGTCTGTCTGGATAGAATTTTCAGAGGGGTGTGAAAAATTGATTTTAGGCGTGATTTACCGTCCTCCAAACTTAGATAGGGAACAAGGGAGACTACTTTGGGAGGAAATTGTTAAGGCCACAAGACACGATAACGTAGTAATTCTAGGGACTTTAACTTTAGTCAGATTGATTGGAATTTCATGACAGGAATTTAGAATCTAACGACTTTTTAGAAGTAGTTCAGGATTGCTTTTGAAGCAGTTTGTAACAGAACCTACAAGGAAATAACCTACTTGACTTGGTTCTGGCAAGCAAGGAAAACCTTGTTAATAATTTAGAAATTACAGAGGAACTCGGCTCAAGCGACCACAAGTCAATTACCTTTAGCATTGAATGGATGTATGATAGTAGGGATAATTCAGTAATGGTCCCAGATTTTCGCTTAGCAGATTATAATGGACTTAGAGAACACTTATCAACTGTGGACTGGGGTGAAGAAGAGAGGTATCAATATGACAGTTTTCTTAACACTATACAGGCTGCCCAAAGAACATTTATCTCGTATAAAGAAATTAGATCAAGTAGAAATGACCCAAAATGGATGAATAATAGGCTCAAATATCTTTTAGGGCAGAAGAAAGGAATTTATAGGCGCATAAAAAGAGGTGAGGGTCATCTTATAAATCAGTATACTGACATTAAGAGGGACGTTAATAAGGGAACATAAGAACATAAGAACATAAGAAAGGAGGAACACTGCAGCAGGCCTGTTGGCCCATACTAGGCAGGTCCTTCACAATCCGTCCCACTAACAGAATATTTGCTCAACCCAATTTTCAATGCTACCCAAGAAATAATCTTTGACAATTCTACCCACTCATGCGCGAGTCCCACTCAAATCCAACCCCTCTCACTCATAAGAACATAAGAACATAAGAAAGGAGGAACACTGCAGCAGGCCTGTTGGCCCATACTAGGCAGGTCCTTCACAATCCATCCCACTAACATAATATTTGCTCAACCCAATTTTCAAAGCTACCCAAGAAATAAGCTTTGACAATTCTACCACTCATGCGAGTCCCACTCAAATCCAACCCCTCTCACTCATGAATTTATCCAACCTAAATTTGAAACCAAGACAGCAATGCCTAAGCGTACGTAATAAGGCAAATAGATTACTGGGATTTATATCAAGAAGTGTTAGCAACAGAAGTCCAGAGGTTATATTACAGCTTTATACATCATTAGTAAGGCCTCACCTAGATTACGCAGCTCAGTTCTGGTCTCCATATTACAGAATGGACATAAATTCGTTAGAAAACATTCAGCGTAGAATGACTAAATTAATACATAGCATTAGAAATCTTCCTTACGAAGAAAGATTGAAGACCCTAAAATTACATTCACTTGTAAGACGTAGAATGAGGGGAGACATGATCGAGGTATACAAGTGGAAAATGGGTATTAACAAAGGGGATATAAATAAGGTCTTGAGGATACCTCTCCAAGAGAGAACCCGCAATAATGGATTCAAGTTAGATAAGTTTAGATTTAGAAAGGATATAGGAAAGTATTGGTTTGGAAATAGGGTAGTTGATGAGTGGAACAGTCTGCCTAGTAGGGTTATTGAAGCTAGGACCTTGGTAGTTTCAAATTTAGGTTGGATAAATTCATGAGTGAGAGGGTTGGATTTGAGTGGGACTCGCACATGATGGGTAGAATTGTCAAAGCTTATTTCTTGGGTAGCATTGAAAATTGGGTTGAGCAAATATTCTGTTAGTGGGACGGATTGTGAAGGACCTGCCTAGTATAGGCCAACAGGCCTGCTGCAGTGTTCCTCCTTTCTTATGTTCTTATGTTCTTATGTTCAATAACCCTACTAGGCAGACTGTTCCACTCATCAACTACCCTATTTCCAAACCAATACTTTCCTATATCCTTTCTAAATCTAAACTTATCTAACTTGAATCCATTATTGCGGGTTCTCTCTTGGAGAGATATCCTCAAGACCTTATTTATATCCCCTTTGTTAATACCCATTTTCCACTTGTATACCTCGATCATGTCTCCCCTCATTCTACGTCTTACAAGTGAATGTAATTTTAGGGTCTTCAATCTTTCTTCGTAAGGAAGATTTCTAATGCTATGTATTAATTTAGTCATTCTACGCTGAATGTTTTCTAACGAATTTATGTCCATTCTGTAATATGGAGACCAGAACTGAGCTGCGTAATCTAGGTGAGGCCTTACTAATGATGTATAAAGCTGTAATATAACCTCTGGACTTCTGTTGAACATAAGAACATAAGAAAGGAGGAACACTGCAGCAGGCCTGTTGGCCCATACTAGGCAGGTCCTTCACAATCCGTCCCACTAACAGAATATTTGCTCAACCCAATTTTCAATGCTACCCAAGAAATAAGCTTTGACAATTCTACCCACTCATGCGCGAGTCCCACTCAAATCCAACCCCTCTCACTCATGAATTTATCCAACCTAAATTTGAAACTACCCAAGGTCCTAGCTTCAATAACCCTACTAGGCAGACTGTTCTACTCATAAGAACATAAGAACATAAGAAAGGAGGAACACTGCAGCAGGCCTGTTGGCCCATACTAGGCAGGTCCTTCACAATCCATCCACTAACAGAATATTTGCTCAACCCAATTTTCAAAGCTACCCAAGAAATAAGCTTTGACAATTCTACCCACTCATGCGAGTCCCACTAAATCAACCCTCTCACTCATGAATTTATCCAACCTAAATTTGAAACTACCCAAGGTCCTAGCTTCAATAACCCTACTAGGCAGACTGTTCCACTCATCAACTACCCTATTTCCAAACCAATACTTTCCTATATCCTTTCTAAATCTAAACTTATCTAACTTGAATCCATTATTGCGGGTTCTCTCTTGGAGAATATCCTCAAGACCTTATTTATATCCCCTTTGTTAATACCCATTTTCCACTTGTATACCTCGATCATGTCTCCCCTCATTCTACGTCTTACAAGTGAATGTAATTTTAGGGTCTTCAATCTTTCTTCGTAAGGAAGATTTCTAATGCTATGTATTAATTTAGTCATTCTACGCTGAATGTTTTCTAACGAATTTATGTCCATTCTGTAATATGGAGACCAGAACTGAGCTGCGTAATCTAGGTGAGGCCTTACTAATGATGTATAAAGCTGTAATATAACCTCTGGACTTCTGTTGCTAACACTTCTTGATATAAATCCCAGTAATCTATTTGCCTTATTACGTACGCTTAGGCATTGCTGTCTTGGTTTAAGGTTGCTGCTTACCATCACCCCCAAGTCCTTCTCGCAATCTGTATGGCTAAGTTCTACGTTATTTAACTTATAAGTGCTTGGGTTATGGACACTCCCGAGCTTCAGAACCTTGCATTTATCTACATTGAACTGCATCTGCCACTTTTCTGACCACGAATTAAGTTTGTCTAAATCTTCCTGAAGTTCTATGACATCTATGTTTGAATCAATTATCCTACCTATCTTCGTGTCGTCGGCGAATTTGCTCATATCACTAGTAATTCCCTCATCAAGGTCATTGATATATATTATAAATAACAATGGGCCTAAGACTGATCCCTGTGGAACACCACTTGTTACAAGTCCCCATTCGGATTTAACCCCATTTATGCACACTCTCTGCTTCCTATTGGTGAGCCATGACTCGATCCATGACAGCACTTTTCCCCCAATGCCATGAGCTGCCACTTTCTTTAACAGTCTCTGGTGCGGTACTCTATCAAAAGCCTTACTAAAGTCTAAATAAACAATATCAAATCCAACCCCTCTCACTCATGAATTTATCCAACCTAAATTTGAAACTCCAGGTCTGCTTCAATAACCTACTAGGCAGACTGTTCCACTCATCAAACTATTTCCAAACCAATACTTTCCTATATCCTTTCTAAATCTAAACTTATCTAACTTGAATCCATTGAGGTTCTCTCTTGGAGAGATATCCTCAAGACCTTATATATCCTTGTTAATACCCATTTCCACTTGTATACCTCGATCATGTCTCCTCATTCTACGTCTTACAAGTGATAATTTCAGGGTCTTCAATCTTTCTTCGTAAGAAATTTCTATGCTATGTATTAATTTAGTCATTCTACGTGAATGTTTTCTAAAATTATGTCCATTCTTAATATGGAGACCAGACTGGCTGCGTAATCTAGGTGAGGCCTTACTAATGATGTATAAAGCTGTAATATAACCTCTGGACTTCTGTTGCTAACTTCTTGATATAAATCCAGTAATCTATTTGCCTTATTACGTACGCTTAGGCATTGCTGTCTTGGTTTAAGGTTGCTGCTTACCATCACCCCCAAGTCCTTCTCGCAATCTGTATGTCTAAGTTCTACGTTATTTAACTTATAAGTGCTTGGGTTATGGACACTCCCGAGCTTCAGAACCTTGCATTTATCTACATTGAACTGCATCTGCCACTTTTCTGACCACGAATTAAGTTTGTCTAAATCTTCCTGAAGTTCTATGACATCTATGTTTGAATCAATTATCCTACCTATCTTCGTGTCGTCGGCGAATTTGCTCATATCACTAGTAATTCCCTCATCAAGGTCATTGATATATATTATAAATAACAATGGGCCTAAGACTGATCCCTGTGGAACACCACTTTTTACAAGTCCCCATTCGGATTTAACCCCATTTATGCACACTCTCTGCTTCCTATTGGTGAGCCATGACTCGATCCATGACAGCACTTTTCCCCCAATGCCATGAGCTGCCACTTTCTTTAACAGTCTCTGGTGTGGTACTCTATCAAAAGCCTTACTAAAGTCTAAATAAACAATATCGAATTCTTTATCGTGATCAACAGCCTCAAAAGCTTTACTGAAGAAGGTTAATAAATTAGATAGGCAGGAACGGCCCCTCGTGAATCCATGCTGGGTATCATTAATCAAATTATGGTTATCTAGATGGCTTCTAATAATATCAGCTATAATTGACTCTAGTAATTTGCCTACAATTGAGGTCAGGCTTATTGGGCGGTAGTTTGACGGTAGTGACTTGTCCCCTGCTTTAAAAATAGGAATTACATTAGCCATCTTCCACATATCAGACACTACACCTGTTTGAAGAGATAAATTAAAAATGTTAGATGAATTTATCCAACCTAAATTTGAAACTACCCAAGGTCCTAGCTTCAATAACCCTACTAGGCAGACTGTTCCACTCATCAACTACCTTATTTCCAAACCAATACTTTCCTATATCCTTTCTAAATCCAAACCCATCCAACCTGAATCCACTATTGCGGGCTCCCTCTTGGAGAGACATCCCCAAGACCCTACACCTGTTTGAAGAGATAAATTAAAAATGTTAGATATTGGTTCACAGAGTTCCATTTTGCATTCCTTAAGAACCCTTGCAAAAAGCTCATCAGGACCCGGCGATTTATTTTGTTTCAGTTGGTCCAGCTGTTTCATAATCATTTCGCTAGTGACTGTGATATTACATAATTTATCTTCTTCTGGGCCTCTGTAAAAATTAATTACTGGAATAAGAAAAGCTAAACGGGACTATGAATTTAAAGTTGCTAGGGATTCAAAAACTAACCCAAAAAGTTTTTTCCAGGTTTATAGAACAAAAGTTAGGGATAAGATAGGTCCCCTTAAAAATAACTTTGGGCATCTTACTGACAAGGAGAATGATATGTGCTCTATTTTTAATAATTATTTTCTCTCGGTTTTCACACAGGAAGACATTAATAATATCCCAGTAATTAATTTTTACAGAGGCCCAGAAGAAGATAAATTATGTAATATCACAGTCACTAGCGAAATGATTATGAAACAGCTGGACCGACTGAAACAAAATAAATCGCCGGGTCCTGATGAGCTTTTGCAAGGGTTCTTAAAGAATGCAAAATGGAACTCTGTGAACCAATATCTAACATTTTTAATTTATCTCTTCAAACAGGTGTAGTGTCTGATATGTGGAAGATGGCTAATGTAATTCCTATTTTTAAAGCAGGGGACAAGTCACTACCGTCAAACTACCGCCCAATAAGCCTGACCTCAATTGTAGGCAAATTACTAGAGTCAATTATAGCTGATATTATTAGAAGCCATCTAGATAACCATAATTTGATTAATGATACCCAGCATGGATTCACGAGGGCCGTTCCTGCCTATCTAATTTATTAACCTTCTTCAGTAAAGCTTTTGAGGCTGTTGATCACGATAAAGAATTCGATATTGTTTATTTAGACTTTAGTAAGGCTTTTGATAGAGTACCACACCAGAGACTGTTAAAGAAAGTGGCAGCTCATGGCATTGGGGAAAAGTGCTGTCATGGATCGAGTCATGGCTCACCAATAGGAAGCAGAGAGTGTGCATAAATGGGGTTAAATCCGAATGGGGACTTGTAACAAGTGGTGTTCCACAGGGATCAGTCTTAGGCCCATTGTTATTTATAATATATATCAATGACCTTGATGAGGGAATTACTAGTGATATGAGCAAATTCGCCGACGACACGAAGATAGGTAGGATAATTGATTCAAACATAGATGTCATAGAACTTCAGGAAGATTTAGACAAACTTAATTCGTGGTCAGAAAAGTGGCAGATGCAGTTCAATGTAGATAAATGCAAGGTTCTGAAGCTCGGGAGTGTCCATAACCCAAGCACTTATAAGTTAAATAACGTAGAACTTAGCCATACAGATTGCGAGAAGGACTTGGGGTGATGGTAAGCAGCAACCTTAAACCAAGACAGCAATGCCTAAGCGTACGTAATAAGGCAAATAGATTACTGGGATTTATATCAAGAAGTGTTAGCAACAGAAGTCCAGAGGTTATATTACAGCTTTATACATCATTAGTAAGGCCTCACCTAGATTACGCAGCTCAGTTTTGGTCTCCATATTACAGAATGGACATAAATTCGTTAGAAAACATTCAGCGTAGAATGACTAAATTAATACATAGCATTAGAAATCTTCCTTACGAAGAAAGATTGAAGACCCTAAAATTACATTCACTTGTAAGACGTAGAATGAGGGAGACATGATCGAGGTATACAAGTGGAAAATGGGTATTAACAAAGGGGATATAAATAAGGTCTTGAGGATATCTCTCCAAGAGAGAACCCGCAATAATGGATTCAAGTTAGATACGTTTAGATTTAGAAAGGATATAGGAAAGTATTGGTTTGGAAATAGGGTAGTTGATGAGTGGAACAGTCTGCCTAGTATGGTTATTGAAGCTAGGACCTTGGGTAGTTTCAAATTTAGGTTGGATAAATTCATGAGTGGGAGGGGTTGGATTTGAGTGGGACTCGCGCATGAGTGGGTAGAATTGTCAAAGCTTATTTCTTGGGTAGCATTGAAAATTGGGTTGAGCAAATATTCTGTTAGTGGGACGGATTGTGAAGGACCTGCCTAGTATGGGCCAACAGGCCTGCTGCAGTGTTCCTCCTTTCTTATGTTCTTATGTTCTTATCTATTTTTAAAGCCACCCAAGGTCCTAGCCTCTATCACCCTACTCGGAAGATTGTTCCACGCATCTACAACTCTGTTCGAAAACCAGTACTTGCCTATGTCCTTTCTAAATCTAAATTTATCCAATTAAAATCCGTTATTTCTGGTTCTTACTTGGTTCGATATCCTCAGTATTTTATTAATATCTCCTTTGTTTATGCCCATCATCCACTTGTACACCTCGATGATATCTACCCTCATTCTGTAATAATATTGGTAGAATTACCGACAATATGTTAAGTTAAAGGACACAAATGCAACTAATGTGACATTTTATTGTGGCAACGTTTCGCTCTCCAGGAGCTTTTTCAAGCTTGTAAAAGCTCCTGGAGAGCGAAACGTTGCCACAATAAAATGTCACATTACTTGCATTTGTGTCCTTTTTCTTAACATACCCTCATTCTACGTCTCTCCAGAGAGTGGAGATTCAACGCTCTAAGTCTATTTTCATACGGGAGATTTCTTATACTGTAAATCATTTTAGTCATTCTTCTGTGTATGTTCTCCAATGAATCTATATCCATCCTGTAGTAAGGAGACCAAAACTGCGCTGATGAGTGAAACAGTCTACCTAGTATGGTTATTGAAGTATAAGACCTTGGGTAGTTTTAAATTTAGGTTGGATAAATTCATGAGTGAGAGGGGTTGGATTTGAGGGGGACTTGCACATGAGTAAATAGAATTATCAAAGCTTATTTCTTGGGTAGCATTGAAAATTGGGTTGAACAAATATTCTGTTAGTGGGTTGGATTGTGAAGGACTTGCCTAGTATGGGCCAACAGGCCTGCTGCAGTGTTCCTCCTTTCTTATGTTCAACTACCCTATTTCCAGCACTTTTCCCCCAATGCTGCCACTTTAACAGTCTTTGGTGCGGTTTTCTATCAAAATCCTTACTAAAAGGCCACATTAGCTGCACATGTGTCCTCTTGCCTAATGTCTTCTTTAACCTCCGGTTGTCAGATAGTAATAACGAGGAACATAAGAACATTTTCACCTGACCATTGTTACTGTTCGGTGATATATATCCCTGATCACTGGGTGCTAGTGACCTCTTACAGTGGAAGCCCAGAGTAAGGGGGTTCATAAGATATTGCTCTGTAGGGAAGAAAATAATGGACATAATGCTTTCAACACTCATGAAATTGGTTTGTAGAAGCAAGGTATGTGTAATTTAGTCTCTTAAAAATATATTTGACGTTCCTTCATGCAAATACTGGAGCGATTTGCATGTGATTTTACTATATTTTTTATTGCCCCTTCCTAAAGTCTTTCATAAGAACATAAGAAAGGAGGAACACTGCAGCAGGCCTGTTGGCCCATACTAGGCAAGTCCTTCACATTCCATCCCACTAACAGAAAGTCTTATGACTTTCGATTATCTTTTGAGTTTATTTTATGACTCTTTGAAAGCATTACAACTCGTCTCCTCACTTCCATAGGCAAGTGGTTAAGCTCTCGGTGTATGGGCCAGTAGGCGTTCTGCAGTGTTCCTCCATTATCATGTTCTTATGTACTGAATATTAAAATGGGATAAAATACCAACAGGTTCTAAGGTAAGACACATATGCAACAGTTAGGTATCTTTATTTCTTCAGTCGAGTACAAAAAGATACCTAACTATTGCATAAGTATCTTATCTAACCACCACCACTACTACTGCAGTCTCCTGCCCCATATTGCAACATTCGGGTACCCAAAAGTTGCAAGTGTTTCTCAGTCATCAACTTGTCGATTCTCCGAGCAATTAATCTACAATGTGTATCGTGTCTCTTATTATCGTACCGTTTAGAAGGAAAATGAACATCTTTCCTTCCTTCAGAGGAATGATGAGGAGTCTGTCGAGGATGGTGATGCTGGAAGCGTGAAGGACACCGTGGGAGCGAGTGTGCTCCAGGTAAGCTCTCCACCGACCATTGTCGGGTCGAAAATGAACTTTATTTTGTAATATGCATAAACAAAACTTTAGATTAATTATAGTAATAACGATTGCACAACCACATAATGCAGTGTGTTTAACTTTTGAGTCAAAGCTAGTCACTAATAAAGATACCCTAGTCTTGGACATGTGTCTTGCTACATATATTTTATACCATTAATACATGAATTAAAAACAGTAGACTCCTACTTCTCTAGGAGTCAGAGACGGAAGAGTGGTACAACTCCCGGGAATTCCTTCTGTCCTGCATCGCCATGTCCGTGGGTCTTGGAAATGTGTGGAGGTTCCCGTTCGTGGCCCTGGAGAACGGCGGAGGAGCCTTCCTCATCCTGTACATTCTTGTGATTATCTTCATCGGAAGGCCTCTCTATTACATGGAGCTTTGTATGGGTCAGTTCTCTTCTTCCGGCTCCATCAAGGTGTGGGACCTCTCACCGGCATTCAGAGGTGAGAGATGACATTCAGTTTAGCATTCTGTTGTGCGTGAATCAGACACATCTGGATATCTTTATTTGTAGACGTTTCGCCCTCCAGTACAAATTCAAGAACATAATGGGAAGACTGTAGAGCTATATAAAAAAAGACTTTCCATTATGTCCTTGAATTTGTATTGGTAAAGCCACTGGAGGGCGAAACGTCTACAAATAAAGATACCCAGATGTTGCACATGTGTCTAATTCATCAACATTTTCTGTTGTTTGATTATATATTGTACTTAATGTCGAGTAGAATGGGTTATTAGGGCTATTAAATCTAAATCCTTGCGTAGCTTTAAAGCTAAACTGACTTAATTTTTGGGTGATATGGGTTGAATTTGAGAAGATTTTTTTTAAGTATGGATCAATAGGCCTGCTGCAGCTTTCCTCTATTAGGCTTTAATAATAGTGTCAAAATAATTAAATACTCGTTGTCTCCCGCAGGTCTGGGATACAGTCAGGCCTTGGCTACCTGGGCTGTAGTAACCTACTACGTCTCCTTGATGGGCCTTACCATCTACTACTTCTTCGCCTCCTTCTCCAGCGTCTTGCCGTGGTCGCTGTGTGGGACCTGGTCATCAGAGACCTGCGTGGACTTGAATACCAACGCTCATGATCTGGCGGCGACACTAGGCATCAGCGTCACCAACTTGACTTCCGCTGCTGAGGAATATTTCTCGTAAGTTATTAGTTACAATTGTAGAACTACTTCACAATAGAAAACTGTGGTATATATGTATATATATAGAAAATATAACATAAATAAGATTCTGAGAAAGCACTCGAAACAACGGATTCAAATTGGATAAGTTTAGATTTAGAAAGGATATAGGAAAGTATTGGTTTGGAAATAGAGTGGTTAGATAAATACATGAGTGAGAGAGGTTGGAATTGTGTAAGACTGACATTAGTTAAGAGGGTTATCAAAGACCTGCGTCTGGAAACACTTGTACTGTTTCCTGACAAATCTTACCTAACCCTGAGTATGAGCATACAGTATTATTCATTTCTTATCTTCTGATGATACATTTCTTATCTACTCATGATACATTTAACATCTTGGCCAACAGGAAGCAGGTCCTGAAGATAGATCCCATGGGAGTTGAGAACGGACTGGATGCTCCCCAGTGGCATCTCACACTGTGTTTACTCTTCTCCTGGATGGTCCTCTTCGCGGTGTTGATCAATGGTATACACTGCTCCAGCAAAACAGCCTACTTCACTGCCATCTTTCCCTACGCTGTGCTTCTCATCTTGCTCGTCCGCGGTGCCATGCTGCAAGGCTCGTTGAACGGTGTTATCTTCTTCGTTACACCTAGATGGGAAAAACTTGTGGATCCCTCGGTAAGACAACATTACTTTCTAGTAGAAACAGACTCTTTATTGACAACGTTCGTAGTTTGATAAATCCATGTGTGAGAGAAACGCTCTCTTATCTGCATTTGTGTCTTTTCCAATCGTGTCATTTCATACCGTTTCTCCCCATTACTCTCGTCACAACATCTTAACTTCAAGTTTATCAATCACTACCCACACAGAACGAATGCCTATTTTTTTATATTTTCTTGGATGAAATGCTAATGGATTATCATTTCCAGGTGTGGTACGCTGCTGTAGACCAGTCATTCTTCAGCCTCTCCGTTGGTTTCGGCTCCATCATTATATTCTCATCGTATAACAAATTCCGCCACGATCTGTACCGCGACGCCAGTATTATTTGCATCACTGACACCCTTACTTCCCTCCTGGCTGGCTTCATCACCTTCGCCATCTTAGGCCACCTGGCTGAGGAATTGGGCGTCGAGGTGAAAGACGTCGTCAAGGGCGGCGGTACGTCGCTAGCCTTCGTTAGTTTTCCTGACGTATTGTCCACGTTCCCTTACGTCCCACAGCTAATTTCCATGTTGTTCTTCCTGATGTTGTTTATTCTGGGTTTGAGTACCGCCTCGGCGCTCACCAGCACCATCACCAGTGTAACCTGTCATGTTTTCCCTAGCTTCAAGAAATCAATTGTGACACTTATAGTATGCATTTTAGGCTTCCTTCTTGGTCTGATTTACGTCACCCCTCAGGGCCTGTATCTCCTAGAGCTCATTAATTACTATGGTGGGGTAAGCATTGCATTCTTTTTTACTATTTCTTTAAATTTGATGTGCTACTCTTAAACTTATTCAATTTTGTTTATATAAATGGCTACCTAGTAGAGTAATAGAAGCTAAAAGCTTGGCTAGCTTCAAATGTAAGTTATTTAAGAACATGAGTGAGAGGGGTTGGATTTCAGTGGGACTTGCACTTGAGTTAATAGGATAACAATAGGGTAACATTGATAACGGGTTGGGTTTAACAAGGACCCATGGCTAAATATGGGCCAGAAGGCTTGCTGCAGTGATTCTCCTTTCTTAGTGTTCTGTTATCTTCGCAGGGCTTCATCGTCTTCGTTTTGGTGGTGTTCGAGACAGTGGCTGTGCACTGGGTGTACGGCGTCAACAACTTCTGCCGTGACGTTGAGTTCATGCTGGGCAGGAAGACTGACTTCTTCTGCAAGACCTCCTGGATCTTCCTCATCCCCGTGCTGCTCTCCATCATATTCATGCACACCCTGATCACTGCCAAGCCTCTGGCAGTCGGCTCCTACGTCTTCTCGTCTGCCATGATAGGTGAGATTTTGACCACTCTGTCTTAAAGGATGGGAGTTATTAAATTTAATTACCTCCCTTTGTAACCCCTGCAACTTTGGCGCTTCCCCATGAATATAATAATAATGAAAATAAGATACATGAGCAATTAAAAACATTTATTGAGGAAGACGTTTCGCCATCGGTGGCGATACGTCTCCTTCAGAAAATGTCATGATTATGCATGTGTCTTATTCCCACAGTCTGTAGTAATAATGATACTAATAATAATAATAATAATTGGCTGCTTATTGAGTGTAGTGCATTCTAGAGTTATTTGTGATTAATTATTGTACTAATATGTTGATGTTTCGTGTTCATCAGACTTTGGCATCTGTTTGGCTGCCCTTCCGTTCACCGTGGTGCCAATCCTGCTCTTGGTGGAGGTGGCGCGTCGACTGGTCGGAGGTGCCTCACCCTGGGAAGCCCTGGTCAAGAGCTTCAAGGCCAGTGATGATTGGTGCCCCAAGGATCCCGTCCTACGCCAGGAGTACAGGAACTTCATCTCCGGCACTCAATCGCCGTGAATATTTTGTTTACCTCCTGTAATATAGGATTGATATTCCATAACTGAGGGTAGAAACTTCTTGTTATATTTGTAAACATCTGTCAAGACTGAAAGGACTGACTGCCGTCTGTCAAGACTGAGGGGACTGACTGCCGTCTGTCAAGGCTGAGGGGACTGACTGCCGTCTGTCAAGACTGAGGGGACTGACTGCCGTCTGTCAAGACTGAGGGGACTGACTGCCGTCTGTCAAGACTGATGGGACTGACTACCGTCTGTCAAGATTGAGGGGACTGTCTACCGTCTGTCAAGACTGAGGGACTGTCTACCGTCTGTCAAGACTGAGGGACTGTCTACCGTCTGTCAAGACTGAGGGACTGACTACCGTCTGTCAAGACTGAGGGACTGTCTACCATCTGTCAAGACTGAGGGACTGACTACCGTCTGTCAAGACTGAGGGACTGACTACCGTCTGTCAAGACTGAGGGACTGACTACCGTCTGTCAAGGCTGAGGGACTGTCTACCATCTGTCAAGACTGAGGGACTGACTACCGTCTGTCAAGACTGAGGGACTGTCTACCATCTGTCAAGACTGAGGGACTGACTACCGTCTGTCAAGACTGAGGGACTGACCACCATCTGTCAAGGCTGAGGGGACTGACCACCTCAAAACTAAGTCTCCACTTCTACTGTCTCTAGAACTGTTATCGCCTCTGTATTCGACGGACAAAGCCTGCTGCGCGGGTGATACGTTTCGGTAACAAAGATATTTAGTATTCCCTCAGAATTCCCTCTCAGTTTCTTCCTCCGTGTTCATGTCTTATTTATCATCTCGTAGGAATTGTAAACTACAAATGATGGTAAATAAATAACGTTTCATTACCAAAGCCCTGACGATGTGTGCGCATCTGCAAGACACCCTCGTGAAAATTTCATTTATCCTGAGTTACAGTAATGTCAACTCCAGCTCTGGAATCAACAGCTTCTATAACACGGCTGACCTCCTCGTCAGGAAACTTCATTATCCTTCATAACAACATACACACCCACCCGTCCAGTACAGGTCCGTCTCAGATCCAGCCTACCCAGCATTCTCCATCAGACTCTCCACTCTATATATACTCATGTAGATTTATATAAATTAGACACATATGCAACACTTGGGTATCTTTATTGAGGGAACGTTTCGCCACACAGTGGCTTAATCAGTCCAATACAAAGTAGAAAGGTGTAAGGAATGATGGACTGAACACATCGACTCCAGGACGAGGGACTGATTACCTCAAACTCCTCCTCTCCTTACACCTTTCTACTTTGTATTGGACTGATGAAGCCACTGTGTGGCGAAACGTTTCATCAATAAAGATACCCAAGGGTTGCATATGTATCTAATTTATAACTTGTCGATTCTCTGAACCATTCATCTACATCATGTAGATTTGTTTGTGACTTGTGTAGTCAATAAAGGATCGCATTATACTGCATTTGTGTTTATTTTTCCATCGTGTCGGTATTTTAGACCATTTACCTCTAACTCAGCTCTGGAACGAAGCCTCTGAAGCTCCCGTAGCTGCTGAATCCTTGGGAATCCTTGCTGAATCCTTGGGAATCCTTGCTGAATCCTTGCTGAATCCTTGGGAATCCTTGGGAATCCTTGGGAATCCTTGCTGAATCCTTGGGAATCCTTGGGAATCCTTGCTGAATCCTTGGGAATCCTTGCTGAATCCTTGGGAATCCTTGGGAATCCTTGCTGAATCCTTGGGAAAATCCTCATTGCCTTACTGGGAAACAGCTCTCGATGCATCCAATTTTGCTAAAAATCTCTTACGGATATGAGGTAGGGAAGGGGAAGGGGAGGAGCGGAAGAGAGGCAGGGATGATTAAGAACAGAGGCGAGGAAGGAGAAGAGTGAGAAGTGACAGAAGAGAACATGACGAGCAACAGTGACTGACAATAATAATATTTATTCCAGTGGTAAACACTGACAGCTTCCCCCTCGCCCATCACCTCTTCCTCCCTATTCTGTAACGCCCATGTCTAGTAGTGAACCACTCAACGTATTCATAGCCACCTCAGATACTTCGCGTCAGACTCATTCACTTGATGTCGCCTATGAGGCGCACCAGATGTAGTGTCCAGAACAGTGCTCCTTCGGGAGCCAGAGACGGCTCATCACAAGACCCCTGCCAGGACCCCGGTTTTGGCCAACGGTATACATACACATGTACTAGTGGAGAAAAGTTCAGAAGCAACAGTAGCAGGGAAGGGGAAGCAACAGTAGCAGCGTGAGGGGAAGCAACAGTAGCAGCGTGAGGGGAAGCAACAGTAGCAGCGTGAGGGGAAGCAACAGTAGCAGCGTGAGGGGAAGTAACAGTAGCAGCGTGAGGGGAAGCAACAGTAGCAGCGTGAGGGGAAGCAACAGTAGCAGCTTGAGGGGAAGCAACAGTAGCAGCGTGAGGGGAAGCAACAGTAGCAGCGTGAGGGGAAGCAACAGTAGCAGCGTGAGGGAAGCAACAGTAGCAGCTTGAGGGGAAGCAACAGTAGCAGCGTGAGGGGAAGCAACAGTAGCAGCTTGAGGGGAAGCAACAGTAGCAGCGTGAGGGGAAGCAACAGTATCAGCGTGAGGGGAAGCAACAGTAGCAGCGTGAGGGGAAGCAACAGTAGCAGCGTGAGGGGAAGTAACAGTAGCAGCTTGAGGGGAAGCAACAGTAGCAGCGTGAGGGGAAGCAACAGTATCAGCGTGAGGGGAAGCAACAGTAGCAGCGTGAGGGGAAGCAACAGTAGCAGCGTGAGGGGAAGTAACAGTAGCAGCGTGAGGGAAGCAACAGTAGCAGAGTGAGGGGAAGCAACAGTAGCAGCTGAGGGAAGCAACAGTAGCAGCGTGAGGGAAGCAACAGTATCAGCGTGAGGGGAAGCAACAGTAGCAGAGTGAGGGAAGCAACAGTAGCAGCTTGAGGGGAAGCAACAGTAGCAGCGTGAGGGGAAGCAACAGTATCAGCGTGAGGGGAAGCAACAGTAGCAGCGTGAGGGGAAGCAACAGTAGCAGCGTGAGGGGAAGCAACAGTAGCAGCGTGAGGGGAAGCAACAGTATCAGCGTGAGGGGAAGCAACAGTATCAGCGTGAAGGGAAGAAACAGTAGCAGCGTGAGGAAGCAACAGTATCAGCGTGAGGAACAGACAGCGGAGGAAGCAACAGTATCAGCGTGAAGGGAAGAAACAGTACAGGTGAGGAAGCAACAGTAGCCGTGAGGGGAAGCAACAGTAGCAGCGTGAGGGGAAGCAACAGTAGCAGCGTGAGGGGAAGCAACAGTATCAGCGTGAGGGGAAGAAACAGAAAGGAACCCTCATACACCTGCTGCTGCCTTGGACCCACGCCAGTAGGTCGATAAAACTCCACGGGTGTAAATTGTGGAGGCAGTCTTTATTTCAGGCGACGTTTCGATAAAGAATGAGCGAAACGTAACCGTTTTTCTCATCATAAAGTGTCATTATACACGTGAAGATATGTGATAATTTATCTACAAAAGTTGATGATCTGTGATTCAAATAAGCTTTTAAGTAGTGTAGAAATTGGTATCCCGTAGTTTTGTTGGTAGCGCACTCAGCTCACACATTGAGATCCGTGGTTCGATCCCCGGTACGGGTGGAACATTAGGACGTGTTTCCTTAAGACACCTGCTGTACGTGTTGACCTAGCAGTAAATAGGTACCTGGGTGTTAGCGGAAGACTGGTGTGGGTAGCATCCTGGGGACAAAATTAATCTAATTTACCCGAAATGTTGTGCATAACCAGAATGAACAGGAAAACGTCTTCTGAGAGAGTCGAACTTTTGGTCTTTGGACCGACGCCTTCCACTGCCTCCAAAACACACGGAATATCTAATGTATCTAACCAAGACATAGCTCGACGTAATGTATTTAAACTGGATAAGATTAGAATAGAACGCCTCAAGTTCACGTCTTCACTTCTACCTAAACTAAGACACCTTGAACATCACCATCATCGCAAGTTAAACAAAAAAAAAATGAAGGGGGAATCGAACGGAGGCACAGTGTGTGTGTGGCACACCCAATATTGCACCACTGAGCCACTGTGCCAGGTAAATTATATACTGATAGTGGTTACTACACTACAGTACAGCATAGTGAAACGTTTAACTATACAGAGTGAAACGTCGTCTCAATAAAGGAACGAAAAGTTGTCCCAATAAAAGCTTGTATTTTTCCATTGGAGACGAAAATGAGCGAGGAAATGTTGAGGTAATAATCAAGACTCACAGTGAAAAATGTTGTGAATGTTTTGATAGTTTGGCCAGACCAGTGACCTCCACACTAGACCAGTGACCTCCACACTAGACCAGTGACCTCCACACTAGACCAGTGACCTCCACACTAGACCAGTGACCTCCACACTAGACCAGTGACCTCCACACTAGACCAATGACCTCCACACCAGACCAGTGACCTCCACACCAGACACAGTGAGGCTGAGGCCTCCTGTGACAACTTTCACCTCCTGATGCAAGTAGGTATAATGCCCGTCATTGTAGCCGGGTTTATATAGATAAATTGTTTGGCATAGCAGCCAGTTCACCGTGTTTATATATAGCTCTGGTGGAAGGCATATCTATGTTAATGTGACCTTTGTTCCCTCGACTGTAAAGCCTAAAAAACAAGAAAGATACGAGTATTTGTTATTGTTGTTGCTTTATTTTAAGTGTAATGATAATAATAATAATAATAATAATAATAATAATAATAATATAATAATAATAATATAATAATATAATAATATAATAATATAATAATATAATAATATAATAATATAATAATATAATAATATAATAATATAATAATATAATAATATAATAATATAATAATATAATAATATAATAATATAATAATATAATAATATAATAATAATAATAATAATAATAATAATAATATTTAATTCCTTGGATCAAGAGCTTTTCTCCGGCATCAAGGAAATATCAGAGACACGGAGGACTGTTAGCTAAGTTAACTAACACTTAGGAAACGTAGAAGATAGCTAATTCTGGCGACTCAAAATGCCATTAGCTGCCATTGTGAAGACTCAGAGTTACCTTCCATTTTAACTCAAATGTTGGCTAACATTTGACAAGTATGTGCGTTGTTGCAGGTGTTTAATGTGTTTAATAAGCGGTCTATTAAGAGAAGCAAATACCAGTGTCAGGAAAATATATAACCTTAATATGTAAAGCGAGAGTGTTTACACATATGAGCCTAATATGTAAAGTGGGAGTATATGTCACATCATATGCGGTCTGTGAAGCATGATAGTCCAAATAATGGGTCTGGTGCGATTCACAGTTCGACCCCTCGCTCTGGAGAGGGAAACCAAGACGTTTCGGTCTCGTCTTGGACAATTGTGATTTGATGGTGGTCGAAGAACCAAAATGTTGTCTAAGGCTTTCTCCAAGTGTGGGGAAATGCAAGCAAATCACACGAGATAAACAAGAAAGTTGAAAAAAAGCAAGAAATACTACAGGAGTAATAAAAACATAAGAAAGAAGAACATAAGAACATAAGAAAGGCCTACTGGCCCATGCGAGGCAGGTCCAAGTCTCCTACCGGCTTAAGCCAATAACCCAACCTAGTCAGGTCAGGTCACATCCACTTAAGGAAGGAGCACGGCATCAGACCTACTAGCACAAGCTAGTCAGGTCCACTACTGGTGAGAATATCGTTGCCTCTCCGGATGCCACTCTAGCACCAACTCTACAGGTTACGCACCCTTCCTCGGCTCCAAACAATAATATTGACCTCTATAACAGTGATAAAGAAGAGCCTTTATCCTTTAAAATGCAAATGTGTGTTAGGTTTTTAAGTCAAACACAGCAGGGGGCTTCACAGATTTAAGGTACCGACACAAATGCTCGATTAAACACTTGGAGATTATGCAGAGAACCTACAATCTGAGCTCACCTAATTTGCAAATGTGTGCCGAGCAGAGATAATTAGTCCACTATTTTTTGGTGTATCCTTCTGTGCTTTAAGAAAACTGGATGAAGGAATCGCAAACACTGTTGTCGATATCTCCCGCCATCTTACTGCCATGGCTGCTGAAAGAATTGCAGATCACGATACAGCCATAATGCCAAAATGCCAAAATTAATACAGCTTGGGTTAGGTATTCCACAAGGCTGCGAGGCAGCAGGTCACGCAGCATAGGCATAGTTTGCCAACCTAGCAAATCAAAAAAACCCTATCCGATAGGATTTTATCTTAATCAGAAGGGATGCTGTATTCTAGGCCATCCATCAACACACTCTATTCATTCATTCAATCGTGTTACAGTGGCAGCTCGAATCTTTTCTTTAGTGTACACGAAATTAAATTAAATGTAAGAGTCCAGGAGGGTGACACATCAACCCCACCCACTTCTGCCTAATTCCTGTATGTTCGAACTCTAGCTGGCACTGCTGAGCTTCTGCTAGAGGATATCTCAAGAGAATAAAAGAGCACTGACCAATCATGATTGCCGTGCCAGGAGCGTGTGCTCCTGGCACGGCTCCAAGCTATCAACCCGATTCTAAAAAGAAAAAAAACACTCTGACCTCGAGAAGATTGAAGAGTGGCACACGATGCCCTCTATTGCATCACTGGGTGCCTATTCCTCCCGAAATGTGTTGGATTTTAGTGAGTCTTGCACTTAGGTTAATAGGGTTACCAAAGCTTATTCCTTAGGTAACACTGACAATGGGTTGGGCGAATATTTTGGGTTTGACTTGCCAGGTATGGACCAGTAGGCCTGCTACAGCGTTCCTCCTTCCTTATATTCTTCCCAACCATCAGCCACCCCAAACCAAAGGGATACATCACGCTTTAAAAGGTTCTAAACCTTGCCTTTGACAACAAACACGGGATTCAAGCTTTACTGCCAGACAATGTGGACTTTCTGTCAGCTTATGCTTCTCCACGACCTCCAGTGAACTAGTAAAGTGACTTTACCGGACCACGAGTAATATAGCCTGACCTCAGCTTCACTAAACTCACTACTGATTAGAAGATTCTCTCAGCATCAGCACAAAAACAGCTTTGATGTTGCTGGTGGGAGAGCCCCACTGCAGGAATGTTTTATAAATATATATATACACAAGACTGCATCGTTCAATATAGAAAATGAATGGCTCATAGATGCGAGTGCGCATCACTCGGCTCACTCAGTGAAGGGTCCATGATCGATCCACGGCACGGGTGAAATGTCGGGCACGTTTCATCACACCTGCTGCTCCTGTTCACCTAGCAGTAAGTAGGTACTTAGGTGTTAGCCGACAGTTGTGGGTCGCATCCTAGGGAACAAGACTACCTTATGTTGCCAGAAATGCTCTGCATAACCAGGGGCTTTCAATATACTTAGTATGTTAGTGATATCAGCTATGGTCTGTAGAAGTTGTATCATGTACTTGTAGAAATAAACATTTATTAGTATTATTATTATTTCTCGACCCACAGACTAACTATAATGCATCCGAGCTGTCATGCTGCGTCTAGTTACCCAGAATATGACTATATTTGTGGCAGGATGGATGGAAGACGCAGTAAGGTCAACAACCTACTTAATTAAGAGGAACCTTACTACAGCTATATACCTGGTGGAGATAACTCTGATGGGATCACAACTTTCCAGGAAAGAGTAGCAGACTACTCGTGTTGGTCAAAAAGAAAGAGGTGCTTGAAAACATGCAACAAACTTTTCTCAGCAATGTGGGTTCCACGGTCATCGACACTACGAGAGATCCCAAGAGCTGCCACATTACTGTTTCAGAATATTAACGTGGCTATCCAGAGGAGGAATGCCTGATGCAATTTTTTTGTTGTTGTTTCCGTCTGGCTTCTAAGAAGCTGGAGAAGATTCATAAGGTAAAATTGTAAGGTCATGTTAGTGTCAATATGATAAATCATTACTGCCAAAAAAAAACAAAATACTCACACAAGAAGAAAAACATTCAAACAGCCATTTTATTTACACCTCCTTAGAACAACTAGCACCAGGGAGAAACCTACAAAAGTTTCCCTAAAGTACGTTTATTCTCTTCTCTGAGGCTATGGGTCCCCAGCATCAAGGTGAAGAGAGTGCGTGGAGGGTGACAAGAGAATATGAAGTAGTTTAATAAAAAGTATGAGACACAAGTAGCAGTAAGAGGAGTATGGGAGATGATAGTAAGGTGAAGATGCTAGAATGCAGCGGTGGGACAAACACATTAGTTATCCACCGCCCTGAGGAACCAACCCCTGAGTGAGGACACTATTTGTGTCAGCATACTGTGTGTGTGTGTTCTTGGGAAGGGTGGTGGGTGCAGGTGTGGAGGTATGTGTGACTTGCTAGCTCATGCTCAGCACTGTGACTTGATAGATCACTCAGCAAAATTTGGTAACGAAAAAGGTACGAAGCAGGGGGCATCAAGGTCCCCTTGTTCACTGGGACACTTCAGGGAAGCCTCCAGCTGCATAGTGCGAGTGTTGATATTTGCTCTTGCCCAACATAGCCATAACTACCCATCAAATTATTTTTACCATTACATCCTATTATGTATGTGTATGTGTATATAGCACCTTGTATGAGACTAATCGTTAGTTGAATCGTATGCATACACATTAATATAACATACAGAACAACGCATTTATAGCTTCACGCGTCAACGCGGATAATCAAAAATGATATTGTTTACAAACACAACAGCACGTGTCATATATTTTTGAGTATTAATATTAATACAGCAGACAAATGTATGATTTGCAAAGTCTTGCCATCACTATTTATACGCTAATAAAAAGGTTTTATCATACATACTAGATTGAGACTTTCAAACTAGCCGAAGCGCCCTGATAACTGATTATTTATTTCCGAAAAAAATAATCCATATGCACTGAAATATATTTTTAGTGAAAGGATTTTATATATTAGTGTTTAATGTTGTACCTAAACTAGAATATACACTAATTTAAAAATTGACGTATTTTTTAATATTTAGATAAATCCTACTCAAACGATTTTAGATCAGCGTAAATTTAATTAGACATTAACATCAATGAAATTATAATTTTTGTGATTTATAGTTATTTCCGTTGATTTATTGCATCAATGTTTCTTTGGTAAAGCGATCATTGCTAAGACAAGAAGGCAACCTCCGCCTCATACTCACTTAGGTTAAGTTAGGTAAGATTTGTCAGGAAACAAAAATGTTTCTTGACGCGGGTCTTACAAGTCATATGATGACCCACGTGGTCATCTGACCCAGGTTTTCCGCTGGGTTGTCGGTCCCAACTTTAAAAAATAAGGTATAGATTATTATGTGTAATACTCACACCGAGTAGCTTCTCGTGTTATAAATTCCACAGGAGTTAAGAGGTGCCTGAGAGAGTGAAATAGAATTCGCAGAACAGGTGAAATATTCACAAACATTAATCTCAGGTCGAAGGAGATTCAAACCTACGCACTTTGGAACAAGGTACGCAGTGCTCTACCACCGTACCACACTGGTCCAATGTCTTGGTAGAGCACTGCCTACGTTGTTCCAAGGTGCGTAGGTTCGAATCTCCTTCGACCTGAGATTAGTGTTTATTTATGTATATGTATACTCTGACATAATATACTTTAACATACTTGCAAATAGCACCATATACATCAACTATCTACATTCATGGTCCTTGATAATGTGAGAAATCACGAAAGCGCTCAAAATTTCACTATTTTTTCACAGTGGATGATTTGCATATTACGATATCACCTGTTTACTACGATCTTATTGCATCACATTCGAGGTAGAAATAGATGGTGCTAGATTTTTAAGCAGTACTGGCTGTAGTTACATTATAGCTAATCCTTCTAAGCAGACAGCCTCATTATGAGCCGTAAGGTCCCCTGCTTTCTGCTTTCCTCATATACAGCAGTGTTTCTGGGTTGTTGGGGTGTGTGTGTGTGTATATCAAGATCAGACCACTGGAGAAGTGTCAGTGGGGTGGAGGGACGGGGTGTGAAGCAGGTGTTTTCCATACACAAAACGCAAGATTTAATTTTCGTAGCTGGCAAACCATAACTATTATTGTGACCACAATCAACCATATTTACTTGTTGAAACAACTGCACTGCTGCTTGCGCAAATTTTTATTATATTTCTTCTCGTTGATACACTGACAGTATAGTGTGATAATCATGAATTATAGACGTAGGGTGATAATCATGAATTCTGGATGAAATGTAGGGTGATAATCGTGAACTATAGGTAAACCCGTAGATACGCCATAATTTTCTAAGGTTATGAGTTAATTAGAAGAGATGTTTAGCTTGAAGGGTGAGACTCAAGTGTCCGCATATACTTGTGAGTACTCTGCCAAGTGGTCCAACCAGGACGCACTAAAATCGACACAACACCCGCCTACTCCTACACCAACGCCCTATTTATCCACACCAACGCCCACCCAAAACCACTACACCGAGGTCACACCCACCACACCAACTCCCAAGCCAAAGCCGCCACTCCGGAGATACATTAGTCTCAAAAGCAATATACTCACATCACAGCTGCATTGAGGTGCTGACAGACGAAGATACTTGCTGAGAGGTCACAAGAAATATCCAACGTGGAGAATTGATCTGCTAAATTTAACATAAAAATTCAGAGAACTGATTGGGACGTAATTAATAAAGAACTAAAGAACTCTTAGACGTTCCCTGGGAAACAGTCCTAAGCAAAATAAATTCCAACAAGTGCATGTGGAAGCTGAATTCAGAAGTAAATACAAGGTGAGTGGAGGGAATATTGGTAGACAACACATTGTTTTTATAAAACACGTTCCGATGAAAAGGCCTGAATGGGGACCAATCACTGAAACAAGGTAGAAAAATGTACAGGAGAAAAATGATAGAGAACTGCTTAAAAATGAAAATGTCCCAGAGAAGGAAAGATAACCTATCGATATAGACGAGAGACTAAAATATTGATACCAGACAGAAAAAGCAGTTCGATTATCAGCAAAAAGACCTGAATATTTCTACAGATACACAAAGCGCAAATAAAAAAAAACTACTTCTACATCTGATACATAACTAACAGGAGGAAACAATAAAATCCTGGCAAAAAATACAAAAAAAGGCCAGTGGCACTCACATCAAACATCATAAAAAAAAATCTTAGAAAAAAGTGGTGAGACGCCAGATTACAATTTTTTCAGAAAAAAACAGCAAAATCATGCACGTGACACCTACTGGGTCATTAGAATAAAATTACGAAGGTCTTGGAAAAAATCCCCAAATGACGTCTCTCAGCATTTACCATTGATCTAATGATTCATTGCACCTGTTGCCTCTATTGCCATAGCAGAAAAAAGGTACCTGGGTGTTGGCAGACTTTATGGGGCCACATCCCGAGGAGGGAGTACCATCGCTAAAACATCAGAGAAATACCACAATAGGGTGTTAGTACGTGAAGTCAATGAGTATAATAGCAAAGGTAGGCAAATAGATTATCAGTTATTTTATTAACAGACAAAAAAGTTAGCAAAGAAAATTTAACTTTAGAAAATTAACAGGTTCAGTACCTGAAGAACACAAAAAGGAACGATACCGTGACTGGAACAATACACAAATAACCCGCGCATAGGAGAGAGAGGAGCTTACGGCGACGTTTCGCTCCAACTTGGAGCTATGTGCGAGTTGTTTGTGTTTGTTTCAGTACCCCTAAGGTTCTGCCTCTGATTTTCTCATCCTCATAGCAGACATAAGTAAAGAAAACACAGCTTCGTATCATTTTTTGTGGATAATGCAGAAATGTTACATGAAAGTCGCCCCGGTGGAACACTCAAAAAGTGCCATAGAGAGCCGCCAGTAGCATAGATCCGCCAGTAGCAACAGCCTAGTTGACCATGTAATTAGCAGGGAGGCCTGTCCCACAAGCCGAGCCGAGGGGAAACTCACGAAACCCATCATGGGTAAACCATGGGTAAAAACCAATGCACCCACCCCCACCCACAACCACCGCTACAGCGACCCAGCCACCCACACCAGCGCCCTGCCTACAGCCTTCCTCCCTGGCCCCACCCACACACATCCCCACCTCCCCCGCCCACACCAACACACCGCCCACCCACAACCTCCTTAGATACTTCTACTATACTTTAACCTCTACAGTTAGTTTCTTTTTGATAATTTTTGTCCCACGAAAACGATATATTACTATGAGTTGATGATGCAGGTAGTTGTGTTCATTTGTTGCAGCCTTTATAATATATACGTCGTGCCGAATAGGTAAAACTTGCAATTTTGGCTTAAATAGCAACGATTTTCTTGCCGAATAAGGCAAGCGAAAATTTGTGTGTGCAATAATTTCGTAAAAATCATTCTAAACCTAACGAAAAAAAATTATTTCATTGTGTTAGTAAACTTATCTAAAATATATTTAGTTGGATTAGGCTAAATTAAATTTCGCTTGTTATAATAAGGTTAGGTAAGTTTTCTAAGGTTCTTTTGGTACAAAATTATAAATTTTTACATTAACATAGATGAAAAAAATATATCTTTAGACGTATAAGAGAAAATTTTAGAAAGGACTTAATTTTAAATGAGTTCTTGCTAATTGACCAATTTTACCTATTCGGCCCGACATATATATGTATATATAATTAAAAAAATCACAGTACCGTGGCTGGAACAATACGCAAACAAAAATAATTCTCACTTAGCAGAGAGAACGTAATAACGACGTTTCGGTCCGTCTTGGCCCATTAAGTAGTCACACTAAAGCAAGAAGTGTTGCTGATATATTCACCAGGAAGAAAATCCTGAGAAAGATCTTTGGCAGATGGTAATCCGTCACTGGCTTCTCAAGGAGTGTAGGAGTTTATACAAGGTACCGTTTATAGCCCTATGGCGTGGGCAGCCCACAAGGGCACAACAAGTCTTCTTCAGCACAAGTGGTGTATCAGTTAGTTACAATCGTCGTAGACGCCCTGTAGCTGGGACACAACACATCTTCGGTACAAGTAGTGTCTTCAGTCCTGTGTGTACGATGATACGAGTCATCTCTACGAGTCATCTCTACGAGTCATCTCTACGAGTCATCTCTACGAGTCATCTCTACGAGTCATCTCCAACACAACAGACTCGTCTGTCACCTTCCAGACTCACACAAGAGCTTGTAGGGAGAAGCAGTGATGCTGACGCAGGAGGAGTTAGGTGGGTGAGCTCAGAGAGTTATGAATGAGCGTAGGAGAAGCAGTCAGACAGTCACCACAGCTTGTATACTGTTTAATATGGTCCCTAAGAGTTTAGTGCACTCCAGGGAAAGTGCTACTACTACTGCTGCTACTACTACTGCTGCTGCTGCTGCTGCTGCTGCTGCTGCTGCTACTACTACTACTACTACTACTACTACTACTGCTGCTGCTACTGCTGCTGCTGCTGCTACTACTACTACTGCTGTTGCTGCTACTACTGTTGTTGTTGCTGCTACTACTGCTACTGCTACTGCTACTGCTACTGCTGCTTGCTACTACTACTGTTGCTGCTGCTGCTACTACTGTTGTTGTTGCTGCTACTACTGCTACTGCTACTGCTACTGCTGCTGTTGCTACTACTACTACTGCTGCTGTTGCTGCTACTACTGTTGCTGCTGCTGCTACTACTGTTGTTGTTGCTGCTACTACTGCTACTGCTGCTGCTACTGCTGCTGTTGCTACTACTACTACTGCTGCTGTTGCTGCTACTACTGTTGCTGCTGCTGCTACTACTACTATTACTACTACTACTAGTAATAATAATAACAACAACAACAACAATAATAATAATAGTCAGAGGAGTCAAGGTGGTGGTATAGCAGGTAGGCAGTGCAACAGTATCATTGCATGGCTCTCTCAGTCTATCGAGTATGCAAGATATATTAGAGAGGTGGCGCCACTAATGAGATCGTCAGATGCATCGCTTACCTCCCAACTCTTCTCATATAAATCATTAGCTTAAAATTTA
This sequence comes from Cherax destructor, assembly GCA_009830355.1. Lineage (NCBI taxonomy): Eukaryota > Metazoa > Arthropoda > Malacostraca > Decapoda > Parastacidae > Cherax > Cherax destructor. The sequence goes on from WNWK01000123.1 coordinate 27,418, forward strand.
TGATGGACTCCGCTTGGAACAGTGACTTCCTACCTACCTCGAGGCCAGCGGGTGCCTCTCGATGCCTCCCATCACAGAGCCAAGGGAAAGGCCGAGGGCTTTAGGGACAACGACGCAATTGAACGCCGTAGGAACGGCGCTCCTGAACGTCATGGAGCCAATACCGTGGCTGGAGAAAATACCGTGGCTGGAGAAAATACCGTGGCTGGAGAAAATACCGTGGCTGGAGAAAATACCGTGGCTGGAACAATTATCTTTAAACTCCCACTATGGGGAGGAAAATCTAGAAGACAGTTTAGTTACACTTTAGACGCTGTCTAACTTTTCCTCCCTAAAGTATTAGTTGTTTGTGAACCAGGAATGTGCTTGTCTAACTTACTTATGGAAGTTATTTAGTATATTTGCTTCAGTCACTTTGTGTAACGCTGCCTTGTAAATGTACTACTAGTACTACTACTACTATTACTACTACTACTACTACTACTACTATTACTACTACTACTACTACTACTACTACTATTACTACTACTACTACTACAAACTACTACTGAGAGGGTGTCACAATATGACTATAGATCAGCGTCAGGAAGTAATTTTAAAGTTCTTAGAGTTGTAGACCTTAAAACCCACCTCAGTCTCTTTAATTAGTAAATATTACACACACACACACACACACACACACACACACACACACACACACACACACATACACACACACACACACACACACACACACACACACACACACACACACACAACGTGACACCACTACATCTTACTTCCGCTTTGGTGTTTCTTACCAGCCAGTGGTTGAGACAAGACGCCTTCTTTATGACGGGTTGCGCGCAGGTTTGTCTATTATCACCACTAAGGGAGAACCTGGCCCTCACAGCCACACCACCATACGCCACCACTCGCCCTACTCACTAATATGCTACCAATCGTTGTAAAAATAGACACAGAAGGCGAACAGAATATGAAGCTATCAGCGTGTTCCTTCTTCCCCTGGGCTATAAGTGGGTTTCTTCCCACTGGGTTACAAGTGTTTATTTCCTCCTGGGTTATAAGTGTTTCTTTCCTCCCGGGCTATAAGTGTGTTTCTCTCCCCTGGGTTATAAGTTTGTTTTTTTCCCTGGGATATGTATTTCTTCTCCTGTGCCAATTATTCCAGGAAAGTTTACATTAGTTGACCAATCAGGAACTAGGTTCAAGCACTGGACAGTGACGTAGTAATCTCAGCCAGACGGACTATGATATTTCCTCAAAGGTTAAACTTAACTCTAAATACATCCTATATAATTAAAGGAAATAGAGTACGAATGGCTCTCCACTCGTTATATTCGTTGTTAGACGCTGGATCGTCAATGAGCTTAATATAAGAGGGACGTTGTTAAACCAGAGCTAGTTAGCGTACGACAGTTTTCCCCTCCTTGTGACCCCCTGAGGGTGGTATATGGTGTTGGGTGGGAAGGGGCAGGTTGCAGCTGCTTTTAAAAGAGGGGAAGAACGAAGCAGTTATTTCAGTAGTGACGTGAGCTGTCAGAAGAAAGATTGGAGTGCTTCACCCAGCTCCCCCGAGTAGCGCAGACGTCTTGCGGAGCCCATCGAGGCTGGTGATCCCATCCTTTCTTCTCCACTACTCAAGTTCATAGGAACCTACTGCCGCCGCCACCATGAATGAAAGCATTATCGTGAGTACTCCCGCCTGGACTTGTCTCTGTAAGGAAATCTTCGCTACACGGCCAGTGAGGGTTGTCTTAAGAGGTACTCTGTGAGGTTTGAGTCCCCTTGACGGGCGAGTTGTGTGGACAAGTCTCGTACCTCGTCTTCATTCTTGCTGTAGGTGTTTCAACTTCGAGGTTATTAGCACAAATCTACGTACTAATGTTGCCTCCAATCAAGCTAGCACTAGACACATACCTGGGTGTTACCTGGAGTATACCTGGAGAGGGTTTCGGGGATCAGCCCCCGCGGCCCGGTCTAGACAACTGTTGTGGTTCACTTCCTAGGAAACTGGACATAAAAATATCTCAAGTAAGGCACACTGCTTGTCATTCTTGTCCTGAAATCCCTGGGTTAATATTAAAAAAAAGTCTTAAATTTCCATTGCAAGGCCTATGTCTGTCTTGAAAGATGCTCTGTAAATTTGCGTTTCTCTTTCCTAAGGCTGTATAGAATTTGTCGTAGGCACTGTTGTGGATAGGGATGCTCCTTAGAACTGTAAAGTGTATGGTAGGCACTGTTCTAGGCCTACTGTTTAGAACTGTGGAGTGTGTAGTAGGGACTAATGGGGGTAGACATATCCCTTCGGACTGTGTAGTGTATCTAAGGCACTGTTGTGCCTTTCTCATTGCAACTGTGTGGAGTTTGTCGTTATTACTGTTATGGGTAGGTGTGACCCTAGAGTATGCGAGTCTTGTGAGTAGCCTATGATAATATTCAGTCTTTGGAGGTGCCATTCAGTCTTTGAAGGTGATATTCAGTCTTTGAAGGTGACATTTTCTGACGTCTTCTCTCATCAACATGCTGGTTCATAGTTCCCGTAATTAATCTATATTTGAGTATTTGCTAAGCATCTGATTCTGTTGTGTATCAACAGATTGGGATTTCCAGCAGGGACTTCAGTGGGTGAGATTATTGTTGACAGAAAATGCAAACCCAAATGGAAAAAAAATACATGGAATGAGCGGGGGATTGAATTCATGGCAAGCGAGACCCCAAACTCACAGGCCAGTGCGTTAACCACTTGGCAATCGTGTTATTATGAGTGGAGATCTACCTGCTCTGTTCTCTCTTCGTCAGTTACAGAACCTGATTTTACAGCCAGATACTAACATTTGTAAAAGATTTAGTGTATACTTTTTTCTATGTACTGCGTTTGTATTCCTTAGTACTGTGTGTCGTTAGGCACTCGGTGTGTTTTCTTAGGCACTGTGTATGCTCTTAGGCACGGTGTCTGGTTGGTATGTTCTGTGTATGTTTCTAGGCACTGTCTATGGTTGTTAGGCTATGGATATGTTCCTAGGTACTGTGTATGGTTGTTAGGCTCTGTGTATGTTACTAGGCGCTGTTAGGTTCTGTATATCCTCCTAGGAGGTGTGTATGTTTCTAAGAGATGTGTATGTGCCCCTCGGGACATTGTATGGGATCCTAGGAATCATGTGTATTTCTATGAACAATACGTATTGCATTATTAGCATTCTAAGTGATACATTTGCTACAACCCCTGTTTCCCAACACTTCCCATGTATCACAACGTATCGAGTAATAACCCTCGCCAGTTTAAGATTTTGGTGAAGTCTCCCGGGTCTTGCAAGTCCTCTATCGCTTCAGGTCGAAATGTTTTTAATTAAAAATAAAAATCTTATTACCAAAAATACGAATGCTCTGATAGTGTTTTTGGATTATATATAAATATATAATTTTCTTGGAAAAACATTATTATTATATTATTATTAGGTAAGTATTTTCAACGTTATTGAAAAGAATTCCACAAGTGACTTAAAGATGATTTCTAGCAGAGTACAGAATTGACTGATGGGATGTAAATGAGATCTGGAGATGAGGGGAAAAGAATGAAGGGAGAGACAGAGAGAAGGGGCTCGTATTTCAGTGAAGGGGTAAAAAATGAGTGAGGTAAAGGGGTGGAAACCTAAAAGGGCAAAGGAGAGTAGAGAATGAAAAGTCACAACACCATAGCTTAAAATACACACACACACACACACACACATACACAGGGCCAGGAGCTGTGATTCGACCCCTGCAACCAAAAATAAGTGAGTACACACACAACCCGCATTTAGGAGAGCGAAACATCTGACAACATTTCAGTCCGACTTAGACCATTAGCATGTCACTACCGCCCCCTGGCTCTCCCTTCATATCACATCCCTCTCCCCTTCTTTCCTCCCCTCTATCTCCTTCCCACTTTGCCTCTTTTCCCGTTCCTTCCCTCCCCTTGCATCCCCTTCCCCGCGTATCAACTCCCCTCAGGGGGAACCATAACAGAGCCACGACACTGTAATGTACCAACGGGTAGTATGGACTTTGTTGCTGATTTATGAAACGGGAAGCTGAGAGGGCAAAGAGAGGGGAACACGAGTAAAAATAGTCCCTTAGAAAGAGAAAGGGAACACCACAACACAAGAGTATACGTCTTAGCGTATATACGCTGAGGCTAAACCTTAAGCCCTTGTTTAGATCTTAAAAAAAGCTTTCTTGACTGATAGCGAACAGGTGACATGCAACCTTGAAGGACTCTTAAGTAGTCGATAGCCTTTAAACCCCAGATAGCAAACCAACTTTTCAGTCAACCACAACAGCAGAAAACACCACCTTTATATGCAAAAACAAAAATTACATTAATTTACGCAACTGAAGAAGAAAAAATAACTAAGCTTGAATATGAAATCATGAAACAAGTGATTTTGAATCATTAACAGAACTGCGGCTAGCCAGGATTCGATCCTGAGTCACCATGCCCAGCGCTTTGAGAACAGGACAATGTACGCATCACTCTATCCACTGGACCAACAATTCTCAAACATCAGGCGCCCAATGGAACTGGGCGTGTATATATATATATATATATATATATATATATATATATATATATATATATATATATATATATATATATATATATATATATATAAACAGGAGGATGGACGAGGGGCTCAGTTTCTTCAGTCACTAGACAGGCACACAGAAGCACATGACTTCTTCCAGAAGGAAGAGAATACGATGTTCCAAGGACAAAATTGAGGACTTGGATTTGGAAATGTGGGCGCAATTGTGGCCTAGAAGCTGCAAGATCACGTGAAACCAGCTGGACTAGTGAGATAGGAATGGATCAAGAAATGCTCATCCCAACCACAAATATACTGGATGGAGAAGGTTGGCAGGTTCCAGGAGCCCCGAAGTCCCAGAGGAAACACAATGTTTTCTTGCTTCAGATCGGGCAACTCAAGCCATCTGCAGCCAACAAATTCAGGTTGATAAACAAAAGACATCACGGCATCCCCTATGCTTCTATAATTCAACTCGAGAGAATCTCGGTTGCTGGGAAAAGGCCAGGTTAGGACGTACAACCCAGAACCTATGAGGAGCTTCAGATGACAGAGGTACAACCACTTCAGCACTCAGTGTCAGTTTAAGGAAATATGCGGCATCTGTAGCTGGTCTCACCCGACCAAGGACTACTTGGGTAAAGTGAAGAGAGGTGAAGCTACGGAACCTCGATGTCCGAACTGCATCAAGAAGCATCATAACTGGAGCCTGCACTGCTCGGAGAGGCTCCATTGCATCAAGAAGCATCATAACTGGAGCCTGCACTGCTCGGAGAGGCTCCTCCATGTCAAGGCAGCATAGAAAACCACAGATGTCCAGCCTCCACTGAAAAGCAGCCTCGTCCAGAGGAGGTTACATTACCACGGTATCCAAGGCCACTTCCCCGACCACAGCGACGAACGAAGCCGAGGAAGCACCAGCGACGGGGTTGTGCCCTTGCTCAACTAGCTTCCAATACCGCTGCTCAAACTCCCACCCGACAATGGCAGCCAATGGGCACCATGCTACAGGAACGGTCTACAGGTTAGGTAAGATTTGTCAGTAAACAGACAAGTGTTTCCTGACGCGGGTCTTACTTAGTCAGATATTGACCCGACGATGGAGCTTTTGGTCATCTGACCGAAACCTTCCGCTGGCTTACGTTGTTATTAATGGACTACAGCCAATGCGTCTACCCTAACACCACAATAGTCACCAATGAGTAGCACTTTAGCCCAAGGGAACAGAATAAGCCATCCTGAAATCATATGCGATCTGATAGACTTAGAAGAAAACAGAGACATTCAGAACTATTGTGAAGACCTTTGTTAACATATACATGATGGGCAAAACAGAGTCCAAGCGTTTATTTGCAAATTTACTCAATCACCCAACACCCATCAAAGACTGATGGGGGGGGGGCTGATGGCCTCAGCTCGCTGTAATACATAAAATATTTTGCAGCGGAACGCACAGGGACCACAACAAGACCCTGATCACGGCCACAGAACAACTGAATTAGTTCGACATCTCCTTCGAGATGTCGAACTAATTCAGACGGGTTATCCTAGGGTCAAGACCCGTGTCAGGACGCAGTTCCTGGCGCATCAAACAAACGAACTTGTAATGTTTGTAACGGCTTGACAAAGCTTCTGAAGAGCGAAACGTTGCCACAATAAAATGACACATTACCTGCATGTGTGTCCATTTACCCAAGGGAAATGTTGATGAATGTCTCGGAGTACAACATTCCCTATGACTATATAACAGTCAGTGCTTTCTTGAAACTACAACATCATCGGTCAGCTATATCTCCGTGCAGGAGAGGATTTCTCATCCAGTACCGTGTGCAGCTGTTTCTTTTATTAATCATCTGAAAACATAATAACATGTAGCAAGATAAGTCTGTGTTGGGGTAATGCTTCTCTCTAAGGAAACCTTTTTCAAGTCAAGACTTAAAAAAAAAAAACCTCCTTAGAGGAAAACGTTGTCCCAATAAAAGTTCATTATCATGCATGTGTCTTTGCTTTTAATTTTTTTCGGGAGCCCATCCTTCAGTCGTCAGTCTGAAGGATGGGGAAAAATGCAACAAAAATGTCAGGGTTTGAGAGTGAGTGAAGCAAAGTGAGTGGTAGGGAAGGTAGAACTACCCACTTGACTATTAGTAGTAGGGAAGGTAGAATTGATGCTCACTTAACTATTACTAGTAGGAAGGTAGAACTTTTACCCACATGACTATGAGGATTAAGGAAGGAAGAACTACCCACGTGACTATGATGATTAAGGAAGAACTACCCACATGACTATTAGAAGTAGTCAAGGGAGAATGTCTATCAAGTCAACTGAATAAACTAAGGACGGAACAAACTATTATCCACTTGACTATGAGGAATAAGAAAGAAAAAAACAAACTATTATCCACTAGACTCCTGGCACGTCACCCGCCGTTTACAATAACAATGACAAACACAGAAAAAAAACTATGTGAGTGAGAGGGAAATTCAGGGCAGAAGGAAAAGTAAACTAGAGCGTAGGAGAGTTAAAAGGAAGTAGGAAGTGCCAGCAAAATGACTCAAATTGAAGACCAGGTGACTACGAGAGATGTGTCAAGCAGGTGCGGCGGTGTTCATGCGGGAGACGTGATGCAGATCAAGGAGGCTGTGTCGCCAAGCAACACCTTGGATATATTGAGACGCATGAGTGTGCAAATGCTTCGGAAACTTGCGTTGCAGCCTGGCTGAAGGTTTCCAAACGTTGCAACCTGTTTGTAGGCTTCCAAACGTTGCAACCTGTTTGTAGGCTTCCAAACGTTGCAACCTGTTTGAAGGCTTCCAAACGTTGCAACCTGTTTAAAGGCTTCCAAACGTTGCAACCTGTTTGTAGGCTTCCAAACGTTGCAACCTGTTTGTAGGCTTCCAAACGTTGCAACCTGTTTGTAGGCTTCCAAACGTTGCAACCCGTTTGAGGGCTTCCAAACGTTGCAACCTGTTTGAAGGCTTCCAAACGTTGCAACTTGTTTGAAGGCTTCCAAACGTTGCAACCTGTTTGAGGGCTTCCAAACGTTGCAACCTGTCTGAAGGCTTCCAAACGTTGCATCCCGCGGCTAACTTATACATCTGTCGTGGTATCACATACCTTTTGTGAGAGGCGACACATCGGGTAGTTGTAGACGGTATCTGAAGCCAGCTTCGGCACCAGGGAAAGGCGGACGTGGTTCCGAATGACGTAGTGAAAAGGAAACCCAGGTTGTAGAATAACCTTTTTTTGTTTTGACGTAATAAAACTCTACGGGAATCCAACCTTGTTTTAATGAATGTTTCTTTTGCAACCTGGTTTTTTTCTTCACAGGAAGGTGAAAGTGAGGAACATCTGGCATGAAAGAGAGAGAGAGAGAGAGAGAGAGAGAGAGAGAGAAGAGAGAGAGAGAGAGAGAGAGAGAGAGAGAGAGAGAGAGAGAGGAGAGAGAGAAAGAGAGAGAAAGAGAGAGAGAGAGAGAGAGAAAGAGAGAGAGAGAGAGAGAGAGAGAGAGAGAGAGAGAGAGAGAGAGAGAGAGAGAGACGAAGCAGGGGTAACAGGGGTCATGCAGGTTGGAATACAGGTACTGACAGGGGTAACAGGGGTCATGCAGGTTGGGATACAGGTACTGACAGGGGTAACAGGGGTCATGCAGGTTGGGATACAGGTACTGACAGGGGTAACGGGGGTCATGTAGGTTACAAAACACGTACTGGCAGGGATAGCAGGGATCATGCAGGTTACAACACACATACTGGCAGGGATAACAGGGATCATGCAGTTTACAACACACGGGTAAGCATTATTAATAAGGCGAGATAAACATGTGTTTATATGTCACATGTTTACGTGTTACAATTTATTGCTAGATAAATAAATTTCATACTAATATTAAGCATCTCTCTCTCTCTCTCTCTCTCTCTCTCTCTCTCTCTCTCTCTCTCTCTCTCTCTCTCTTCTCTCTCTCTCCACACTAGGGGCAATCTTTACTAAGCCTGGATAGAAAGGGGCAATAAGCCGTCATCAAGTCTCTGTTGCCCTGGGTAAGAGACTATAAGATTCAGAGTTGAGATTTTCTTCCTCATAGAGTCATATGCGCAGAATTTCACACCATCACAACAAACCCTGCCACAACTATATATATATATATATTTATATATAAATATATCGGCAGCCCGTGTTCCTAGCACCAGCAGCGCCTCCGCCGCCGCCTCCGCCGCCTCGCTCCTCCCACATTTCAACAGATGTGAGGCGGAACGAATATTAAATCACGTTTAAAAATATTGCCTTTATCCCCTCTCCTCCCCACACTAGCTAATTTATAGTGCTAGGTTTATAATGCTTTGCTGAAGGGCAAACAGGACGAACTCTAAACACCGCGTCGCTAGTTTAAACTTATAAAACGGTGTTTTTATCACCAGTCTTGCATACTGTGGCTCTGGATGATGCTGGGTGAAGGGTTGTTGAGGACTGGAATATGAACTGCTGCTCTCTTGTTTGGGTTTCAGCCTGACTGCCTTCCATGTTCCAGGCTCTGTGTGACCCATTTGTGCTTAGGTGTTTCTACATGATCAGTAAGACACATGTGCAATGTGTCTTATTTATCATCTCGCCAATATTGCGTACCATTATCCTATTCACTCTTCTTGAATTTATTGATGATAATGTAATCTTAGTTATCATTTTTACGAAAAGAACCAATTTTTGGGGGACTTATACGTCGTGTAGTCCAGGTGATCCATTGTTTTTGCTAAAACTGTTTGTGTAAATTTTGTAACTTATTTTTTTTAACCGTAGGGGCCGTTTCATACCAAATGAGGATGACCCTCAAAAAAAGAAACATACTCACCGTCATTCATTCAGTAACTGTCTTGCCAGAAGCGTGCAGACATCACAATTTAAATAACCCTGCGAGGGGCACATTCTTATATTTAGCAATTTTTCAGCGATTCATCGTAGACGCGTTGAAAACGGAAGTCGACATTATTGGCTCGTGTATGCGCAACTCTATGCGAAGAACACTCGTTGTACACACAAGATCTGGCAAGCTCACTCTATAGTCTAGACTAGGGTACTTATGCTAATATTATCATAGCTAGTGACACCTTCAGAGACTATCTTTGCTGCTCAGTGACCCTCAACCCACTTGACAAACTCTGACATTATCGCTGATCAACTTCATGACCGACTCATGGATGCGACACTTTATGTAAACTGCTTCGTGTCGCAACCACGTCTTCACGCAGTGAGTGGCTGTTGCAGTGGGAGATCACAGATGCTCAACTAGATCAATAAAGTCTCTCGGGTCATCTCGAAGTCACCTCCAGCATCCGAAGAGTTGACGGCTTATCTGTGAATTATCTCGGGCGCTGCTATTGATGCCTGGCGTAATTAAATCAATTTCCACTACTTTGCATCAAAGTTATTGATGAAACATTTTATATTTTTTTATAAAATAAAGAGGAAAACATATATATATATATGTGTGTGTGGGGGGGGGTTCAATAGGTGTAAGAAAATAAAGTCAGCTTCTCCTTTCGCTCCGAAATACATAAGGGAACGAATTAATGCATAAGAAGTTAATTAGGGGAGACTATGTGCGAGATTTTTACCTGTTTTTAATAACTCCAATGGAAATAAGTCACTGACATTTTTGGGTCATCGTGTGTAATCCATACATGTTATGTATGATAATGTAGTTGTATTTGTGTGTACCTGCACCAGAATAAGCTTACTTTTTCAACTCATAAACACCTTAACTTTCCTCAATTCAACCATATCTAGGAAATTATTGTACACTGTAAATAACACATAATTACATAGAACTACATTGTATTATTTATATGACTGAAATCAGGAGGGAATAAAACTCCTTACTATAGTTCTGAAATCAGTACAAATAGCACGTTACCACTGTAACTTGCTTAGCAAACAAATATTGGGGCCCAGTTCCTAGGCCCATTATATACCTCTTAATTGTTTGAACAACAGCCGACAACATGGTTATGAGGCGCATGATAAAGCTATCAAACTAACCAGGTCATGTGCCTCATGGTAACAGTTGTCACCATGACACCATAACACCATTATATTTTCCTCATGACTAGAAACATTTAGATGGGTGTGATGTATCTTATTGACTCGTTACAACAGCTATAATTTTTTGTGTATAAAAATGGCAGCCGAACTATCGTCCCCCCATTCTCTGTGGAAGAATGGTTGTAGTGTGTGAATATATATATATATATATATATATATATATATATATATATATATATATATATATATATATATATATATATATATATATATATATATATATATATATATATATATATATATATATATATATATATGAAGGTACGAATACAAGACTCAGAGGTCCGTGAGGTATCGGTCTTCTTGTGGAGATGATCTGGGCTACAATATTGTTCTTCATATTAAAATCTGTCTAAGATCAAGATCAGGTTTAGAATATTTTAAGCAGTGGGTAATACTAGGATGAAGGTCACCTAAGCTTAAGTTTATTCGGGTAAAGTTTTACATGAATTATGGAGGATTACAATGCGATTTGAGTGAGCGAGGGCACCGAATGGCTCCCCACAACTCCTAGTATTAATTTCACGATACTGTAAAATGCTATTTTCACGCGTAAGTGTTTGATAAGTCTCTCGGTGACACCCATCATACTACTCCCGGGTGTCTGCTGCAAATTAACGCCTTGTGTATCTCATGTTGTGCCGCTCCATCAAATCTGCAGCTGGCACTGCCTTCTAAGGACACCGGCACTTGCAGCCACCTCAAGATGCAGAGAGATGCCAACATAAATACTGCTGTTGCTTCCTCGATCTGACTTGACACTTGGACGTTACATAGCTGTTGCCTCTCCGAGGGGCTGTGAACCTAAGAAGGTGAAGAACGTAATTGAGGCGATGTTGACAAATGGACTCCTCCTCTGGATAGTTTCTGAGAACGGTGGTTGTAAAAGTTTATGATGCGAAAATAGCATGAGTGAGTGACGTTCATTTTTCCTCCCTGCGTGATGGTGATCGCCACAAGTTACCAGACTTTTTTAGCGTTCGTGTCAGGAGAAATTGTCCCTTTTCTTGGCGAATTAAATAACTCCCTGGTTGATCAGGCCCTGATCCACCGGGAGGCCTGGTTAAAGACTGGGCCACGGGGGCGTTGAGCCCCGGAACGACATCCAGGTAGACCCCAGGTAGACCTCAGATAGACTAAAGGCAGACCCCAGGTAGACCTCAAGTAGACCTCAGATAGACTCCAGGTAGACCCCTCCTCCTTCACAAGTCCAATGTATCTGAGGCACAACATTAAGTCTTTAAACATAGTTTAAGACAATCACAATGTACAGCTCAACTATTTTCCATAGCATTTTCGTCTTCCTCCAAGATCCTCTAAGCTTGCCCCGCGCGATAACCTGAGAATGCCTCTTCCGGTCCCCTTCAAACTTTAAGTTCTGGTGCATTTTCCTGGGAGGAAGGTTGGCATTCTATTAACTGTGTAGCCATTAGTAAATTTTGTGGTTGAAATTATTATATCGGTTTCCATGTTAGAACGTTTGCCCGAAATGCTCTAAATATCATGGGTTTATCATGAGTTCCATTACATGGTATTTAAATTATTATTATTATTATTATTATTATTATTATTATTATTATTATTATTATTATTATTATTATTATTATTATTATTATTATTATTATTATTATTATTATTATTATTATTATTATTATTATTATTATTATTATTATTATTATTATTATTATTATTATTATTATTATTATTATTATTAAGTTCCATTATTGGTCTGCTTCAAATCTTGAACGCTTGGGTATTTTTTGGAGGGGGAAAGATTGGGATTGTTACAGCTCTTGGCCCCTGTGTTGATCTGCAAGTCCTGGGGGCTCAGGGTGCTTATCTATAAGAACTAGGCTTTCTTGAGCGTGTTGAACTGAAGCTCCTGGGCTCAGGATCCTCCTGGGAGTATTAAACTACAGCTCCTGGGTCTCTTGAGGGTCTGAAAATTGATCTTCCAATGCCTCGTTTGTGTAATGAGGTAGAGAGGGCTGAGCTATGAGCTGCGGGGATACATATCTCGGATCGCACAGAAAACGGAACTAGTTAAGTTTAATATAGAATAGGGGGTTATCGAACCTATGGCAGGGGAGTCCTGAAACTCCATTTTATGTAAGAGTTACGTTGTGTGAACACCAGCAGTGTTCACCTACGTTATTATGCATCGTACCAGCGCCGTGAGAACACCTATATTGTGTTTATTCTTCGTTATATATGATAATTACACTGTGGAAACACAATGTGTAGCTACGCTAATTTCCATTGTTTTAACACTATGAGACCAGCCACAATGTGTGGATACACTGTTTTATATGATAGTTACACAGTGGGGAAGAAAGTTATCTGTGCTTTGCCTGTGGTACGCCATCACCCAGGATGACTTACACCTGTAAGACTAGACAAGTTGTCAACTTGAGTTACCTGGTCCAACCCAAAAGATAGTTAAAACACACACACACACACACACACACACACACACATACACACACACACACACAACACACACGGTATATATCGGACACACAACACACGCCTGATATAAGAACGACATAAGAATGAAGGAAAACTGGCCCTAGGGAACCGCTGTACGCCCATGTAAACAGTATACACGCCTGGGATTCAGTATACAAGCTTGGTACTCAGTATACATGCCTTGGTATTCAGTATACACGCTTAGTACTCAGTACACATGCCTTGGTATTCAGTATACACGCTTGGTACTCAGTACACATGCCTTGGTATTCAGTATACACGCTTGGTACTCAGTGCACATGCCTTGGTATTCAGTATGCATGCTTGGCACTCAGTACACATGCCTTGGATTTAGTATACATGCTTGGTACTCAGTACACACGCCCAGTACTCAACATACACAGGCACGGTGCATTCACAAAAAACAGTACACTATTCCGAACAGACTCCCCTTTTAAGATACGAATACACATAATACACTCTACATACACACCCAGTACACCCCTGGACGGAGGAGTGAGGAACTGGTGAGGGAGAAGTGAGGTAAGAGCGAGGGAGGAAGGCCAGCAGATCATTAACATCTCAACTCATCTGTTTGTAAACAATCTCACAGAGGAAGCTGTTAGGGACCCCGAGGTAGGGAGGCACTGTTAGGGACCCCGAGGTAGGGAGGCACTGTTAGGGACCCCGAGGTAGGGAGGCACTGTTAGGGACCCCGAGGTAGGGAGGCACTGTTAGGGACCCCGAGGTAGGGAGGCACTGTTAGGGACCCCGAGGTAGGGAGGCACTGTTAGGGACCCCGAGGTAGGGAGGCACTGTTAGGGACCCCGAGGTAGGAAGGCACTGTTAGGGACCCCGAGGTAGGGAGGCACTGTTAGGGACCCCGAGGTAGGGAGGCACTGTTAGGGACCCCGAGGTAGGAGGCACTGTTAGGGACCCCGAGGTAGGGAGGCACTGTTAGGGACCCCGAGGTAGGAGGCACTGTTAGGGACCCCGAGGTGGGGAGGCACTGTTAGGGACCCCGAGGTAGGGAGGCACTGTTAGGGACCCCGAGGTAGGGAGGCACTGTTAGGGACCCCGAGGTAGGGAGGCACTGTTAGGGACCCCGAGGTAGGGAGGCACTGTTAGGGACCCCGAGGTAGGGAGGCACTGTTAGGGACCCCGAGGTAGGGAGGCACTGTTAGGGACCCCGAGGTAGGGAGGCACTGTTAGGGACCCCGAGGTAGGGAGGCATGTTAGGGACCCGAGGTGGGAGGCACTGTTAGGGACCCCGAGGTAGGGAGGCACTGTTAGGGACCCTGATGCAGGGAGGCACTGTTAGGGACCCCGAGGTAGGGAGGCACTGTTAGGGACCCCGAGGTAGGGAGGCACTGTTAGGGACCCCGAGGTAGGGAGGCACTGTTAGGGACCCTGAGTAGGGAGGCACTGTTAGGGACCCCGAGGAGGGAGGCAACTGTTAGGGACCCCGAGGTAGGGAGGCACTGTTAGGGACCCCGAGGTAGGGAGGCACTGTTAGGGACCCCGAGGTAGGGAGGCACTGTTAGGGACCCCGAGGTAGGGAGGCACTGTTAGGGACCCCGAGGTAGGGAGGCACTGTTAGGGACCCCGAGGTAGGAAGGCACTGTTAGGGACCCCGAGGTAGGGAGGCACTGTTAGGGACCCGCACACACGAAAATGAAAGTTATGACGACGTTTCGCCCATCAGGATACATAATGATGCATATGTAATATACACCTCTCGCAGTGTTTATAAGTGAAAGTATATATACATCAAGAGATGTGTATTATTAAGAATATAAACTATGTGTACGTAACTGATTTAATAAAAACGTCAGCTATAACAAATGTGAAAAAAAACAATACCGGAACTGGAACAATACACAAATAACACAACATTCACCCATCACAACATTCAACAATAACTGAGGAAGATTTACCACGTCTCACAGAGTAAATGTAACTTTTGTTCGTCCGCTGCTTCAGGTCTCCGAACTCTGTGTCGAGGGGACGCCATATTTACTTCCGTTTTGCGTAATACTGGGAAGTCTGGCTGAGTCATGAGTGTATATTTGGCGCTTGATAAGCCAGGTGTGTGTGTGTGTGTGTGTGTGTGTGTGTGTACTCGCTTATTTGTGCTCACTTGTGATTTCAAGGGTTGATTATCAGCTCTTGGCCCTGCCTTTTAACTTGCCGCTTGCCGGATTGTACTCCCACCTAGCCTAGTAAACCATGTCATACCCATTCTTAAAGCTGTGTATGAAGCCTGCTTTAACTACTTCGTCGCCAAAGTCATTCCACTTCCCGACCACGCTGAGGCTGAAAAAATACTCCCTGACATCGCTGTATTGGATTGATAAAGCAATGACGGCAGATTAACATATGTATTTTAAGTAATATATGGATTAGATTTACATATACCTGGGCTAATGTTTTTCAGGACAACCGGTTAGCGAGACTCGAGTCCTGGAGGTGGAAAGTACAGTGCCGGCACTCTGGAGGAGGGGGTGGGGTTGGTGCCTTTCCGAGGGTCATCTGTAATGTGATGTCAGCATTTACCTACATCATTGTGGCTAAACAGGGATTGAGTGAATGACGGTGAATGTGTTTCCTCGTTTTTCGGGTCGTCCCTACCTCGCTGGAAAACGACCAGTGTGCTTAAAAAAGAACTGCTTTTAGTAACGAAAATTACTTAAAATAACTGCATCCTGAACCAGGATTAACAGCTGGCACGAAATTAATATCAATTTAAGGCTTAGTTGGTAGCGCAATCAGCTCACACACTGAGTGTCCGAGGTTCGATCCCCGTTATGGGTGGAAACATTAGGCGTGTTTCCTTACACCTGCTGTCCCCGTTCACTCAGCAGTAAGTAGGTACCTGAGTGTTAGTCGACTGTTGTGGGTTGCATCCTGGGAGGGGTAGCATACCTCAGATAGGGCTGAGGATTTGAAATGAGGTGAAGTTGGATAACAGCTCTTAGCCTCTAAAAGTGATCTGTGTTAAAAAGAATATTCAACTTTTTGAGCTCTTTATAGAGCAATAGAGCGAAAGTGACCAGACGCAAACTCAAAAACTATAGTCAAGTGCCACTGACGTGAAAAAAAAAATATTGGACATGTTAATATAGATTAGAAATACACGAGTAGACATTCTTTGGTATGAATGTGACTCGCTTACCATAGGCCAGTAGGCCTAATGCAGTGTTCTTCTCATGAGTGACCACGCATGTGTCTCATCTCCCCACCCAGGTGAGTCCTCAGGTGAGTCGTCCCCTGGTGTGAGTCTCCACCCTCCCCCAGGGTGTGTCCCCACTTGGGTACCTCATGTGGGTTGTTTACACTGATTTATCAGTCGTCTGCCTGGCTGCCAACACTAATATTCCCCCTGAAGGAGCGACAGTTTCTGGCCATCTCGCTGTTAAACAGTTTGCACAGGTTTTTTTCAACTGTGTTCAGAGACTGTACGAACAGCTGTCTCTTTACAGTCAAATTGCAAGCTGAGAGAGAGAGAGAGAAAGAGCATGGGGGTCGTAGAGAGGCACCACCGTGCCAGAATCAACTTAGCTTCACCCAGACACTGGCACTATCACCATTCTCACCCTGAACCTCTCGTGTCGTGTTCCTTGGAAGAAAGCGAGAACGGTGACGCCCCTACCATTCTCTATTTTACACTCACGCTTACAAACTTTAGTCAGAATCGTAATGCCACGACTGAAAAAGAAAACCGCGCAAATGGGGCGGTTATCGAACCCACGACAACCAAATTTGAAACCAATGGAAATAAGTCAAGGACCCCAATGAGAATAAGTCAAAGACCCCAATGAGAATAAGTCAAGACCCCAGTGGGAATAAGTCAATGGAAATAAGTCAATGGAAAACAGACCAATGAGAATAAGTCAAGACCCCAGTGGGAATAAGTCACATTTTCTGTTTTTTTTTTTTTTTTTTTGGGGGGTGTCCGTCATTATACACATGTTACTATGTATGATAATTGGTGTAATTGTATTTATGTTTACTTGTACCTAAATAAACTTACTGACTTAAAATCACACCCACTCACTGAGCTCACTTACACGACCCCTCTCCCCTCTCAGTAAATCTTCATCTCATAATTATGAGAATATTAATCAAGCCTGTCATCTCTTAATCATGTCTTCTGGTTAAGGAGACATGAAGATGAGATGGTTGAGCACTCATTCTCAGGAGAGCAGTAAATCTGTGCCGCTCGCCTGGACTCCTTGCTATGGCAAGATCACTGCAGCTCTAAATGGCATTTATCTTCCTGGTTGGAACTATAGTGAGGCTTGTGTGGTTGTTTGTGGTCTTGAAGACCAAGTTGGTTGTGTGGTCTTGAAGACCAGGTTGGTTGTGTGGTTTTGAAGACCAGGTTGTGTGGTTTTGAAGACCAGGTTGTGTGGTTTTGAAGACCAGGTTGTGTGGTTTTGAAGACCAGGTTGTGTGGTTTTGAAGACCAGGTTGTGTGGTTTTGAAGACCAGATTTTGTGGTTTTGAAGACCAGGTTGTTGTGTGGTCTTGAAGACCAGGTTGTTATGTGGTCTTAAAGGCTAGTTATGTGGTCTTGAAGGCTAGTTGTGTGGTCTTGAAGACCTTTTTTCTTGGTTCTTAAAACTAGGCTGCTTAGCAACACTAATACTCGATTGTATATGATGTTTAGGCTCAATAGTTCCAGTGTTTAGGGGGGGGGGTCCGGCCAGGAGCTAAGCCTCGACCCCTGCAATCACAGCTAGGGGAGTACAGAGAGATTGGGGTGTACGGCAATCAGAGAAAGCGGTCAAGTAATCAGAGAAAGCGGTCAAGCAATCAGAGAAAGCGGTCAAGCAATCAGAGAAAGCGGTCAAGCAATCAGAGAAAGCGGTCAAGCAATCAGAGAAAGCGGTCAAGTAATCAGAGAAAGCGGTCAAGCAATCAGAAGTCTCATTAAGCTTTAGGAATCAGAGAAAACTATTTCGTGGTTATAGCCAAAGACTCGTGTGTCTAGTGCCATTCAGGTCATATTCAGAAGTTTTGAGTCCTAGGGGCTTGGACATCCAGCAGGCTTGTGGTGGTAGTGATAATGGTGGTAGTTGTGGTGATAGTGATAATGTTGGTAGTGATGATGGTGGTAGTTGTGATAGTGGTAGTGATAATGGTGGCTGTGGTATTAGTGGTGGTGGTAGTGATAATGGTGGTGATGGCGGTAGCAATAATGGTGGTAGTAGTGGTGGTGGTAGCAATAATGGTGGTAGTAGTGGTAGTGGCGGAGGTGGCAGGGATGTGCTTGTAGTCGCTTGCCAGTCTACTAGTGTGGCTCAGCGAGGTAACACCAGTATACACACAATTACTCTCTCCCCAAATTTGGTGCAGAAGCCCAGGGAACACTAGCAGGATATCAATATTATATATATATATATATATATATATATATATATATATATACTCTCGTTTACTAATGTGTTGAAATATTAAATTACCTCAAAAAATCCCAATAAATTTAGAAATTTAATAATGGTCCAGGAGGGGGCCGAAACGTAGTAAATTTATCTTTTTTTTCAGTTTCTCTTATAAGATGTTAATGGTTGCAGCCAGGGCAGTGTGACTCACTCTCCACCTCTATATCTCTACATTCTCTCTACCCGCTGTCTCGAATTCCCTACACACCTCTCACCATCATATTGCCCAACTACAAATACATGTACAATGTATACAGACGTAGCTGACACCAGTGACATACAGAAAGCGCCTTGTTATACAGAGTATTTCTTGCTTTCTCAACACCTGCAAGTCTTCCGGGTTCACATATTAACATGTGAAATTTCGCCCTACACTTTCTCGGGACATCAGTCGTGTCTCTCACACCTAGAGACACTCCCTACTAGCAAGGGTTCAACTCGAGGCCATTCGAGGAACGTAAAGAGGAAGGAAAATTAATGGGAATGCAGAAGTGAACATTAATGGGATGTAATCGAGGCCAGTAAACAGAGAGAACTACCACGAACAACAATAGTCACTGACTTCATGGGTTCAAGCCTTCCTTTCCCTTTGCCCCCGATTTCGTGATCTGACGAAGACTGTTTTATTGGCGTCGTAAAGCCTCCCACAGAACAAAACCTTGTCTCAAGAAAAACCTTTTCTGATCTCCATATTAGTTAAGAATTCGCTATTTCATGTCAACTTTTACAGATACAGTGAAGCTGTTGAAGATAATACAAACAAAAAGACTTTGGGAAACTGAAAGAGCTTTGGCAAGTTGCTGTTAGAAATCAAGCTTAACCAGAGCAAATTAACAGGGACACTTACTGATTACAAATTAAGGGGTAAAGTTCTAGGAATCAAGACAAAAAGACCTGGGGCTACACGTAACACCGAACCTGCCTCCCGAGTATGCTGTACCAGCATGGAGCCTTGATCTATTCAAGATCATAAATATACGTATTTGGAAAAGTTCAGAACTTTGCCACGAGTCAATACGAATTACACCTTACAGATGGCAACACAAAGCTTAAGTCAGCTTAAAGGCTATTAGAGCAAAGAAGAATAACCAACTGAAGACAGAGGTAGCAGAGGCAGAGACTATACGTGTATTCAAGAATAGGTACGACAGACTCCAAACGGGTAGATACTAAATACATTAGTCGACTGTAAGGCGAAAGGCAAGATCCTCCAATCCCAAACTTAAAAGTTTCAGGCATAGATAGGCCAGTAAAAAATAGATGAGTAAATAAACACAAACACACACACACACATACACCCTCACACACACACACACACACACACACACACACACACACACATAACACACACACACGTGTATGCCATAACTAGAAATGAACGATAAACTTATTCACAGGTGATGTGTGACAACTCTGAGAGCATTTTGAATGGCCAAGCGCAAACCTGTCAACATGAGGTGGGAAGTTACATACATAACCCACTTGACAGGCTCCCAGGGAAAAAAAAAAAATGGCTGAAAGGTTGACGTCTGTCAGTCTGACAAGTCATGACGTGCATCAACCACCCATACATCCATCCATCATCCATTCCATCATCCATTCCATCATCCATTGCATCATCCATTCTAACGTAGTCGGGTGTCCACGATCACTGGAACAACTGTTGATTATTTAGTAAAAAAGGCAGATGACTGCCGACATCTTGAGGGAAAACGACACCTTTATTGAAGACGTTTCGGTCCTTGGACCTTGATCACATCGAACGCATAAAGGATCATTGCGTATTTAATAAAGGTGTCTCAGTTATCCACCGGGGGAAACTTTTCAGAAATAAAGATGTGTGTTGTACTTGTGTCTTACAAAGGAACATAAGAAAGGAGGAGCACTGCAGGAGGCCTACTGGCCCATACTAGGCAAGTCTTTATCAATAAATCAAACCCGCTGGCAACTTGCCGTTACTGCATACCATTTTCATTATACCGACACTCGTGTAACACTGCAATATAGTGGTATCTTGGTATATTGGACATGTACAGCTTCTTGTTCAGCCACGACACGGTCCACAGTGGATGAGGTTTGATCCAAGGGGATCAAGAGCCCTTTCGTCGCATTACGCCGTTCAGAGACTCACCTCTCGATGCCGGTAAGGGGCTCTTGATCCAAGGAAGTGGATGCACCCTCCTTTTCCTTGGATCGAATCTGATTGCATCCCCTTTTCCCCAGGTGTCGCACGACCCTTATGGGTTTGCGTTTCTTCAATGAATACAACAACAACAACAACAACAACAATAATAATAATAATAATAATAATAATAATAATAATAATAATAATAATAATAAGAGGAAAAAGAAGAAAGACTTTTATTTAGAAACTTCTTAAAATGCAGTTTAGAGACTAGATTATTAGAATGTTATGATTATTTATGCTTTACACACTATAACATCATCAACTGTTGACGTTATGCGCATCAGGGAATCAGGATCCTCAAGAGAGGTTCCCGGAGCGGGTTCGGTGCTGCCGACGGAGTATTCAGTCTTCCTCAGCGGTGCTTATTTGATACTTGATTCTCATGTTTACATGGCGGCCATTTTGAACGCGTCTGTTCATGGCTTCTCTGGAGAATATTTAACATCAAATTTATCTTCTCTTTTTTTAGTAGCTATATAAAAAAGGAAAAATATGTCTGATATTTGAGAAGTTGGGTTATTCTAATTTTTATTTTAAATGTAGTTGTCTGAATTAATATATTATGTAAAATTCATTTAATATCTGCCAAAAATCAATACCTAATTAATGTAATGAGTTAATGTTTATTTAAGTCAGGTGTTCTCCTGATCAATACAACCATATATAAAAATCTCAGACTATTATCCACATATGTTCTTACACCTTGTTCACGAGCGAAACGTCGTCTGCTTCTTCTGTTATACATTCCAAGTTGACAGAGAGAGTGAGACTGTGTGTGTACTCACCTAATTGTGGTTGCAGGAGTCGATACTTAGCTCCTGGCCCCGCCTCTTCACTGACCGCTACTATGTCCACTCTCTCCCTGCTCCATGTGCTTTATCATACCTCGTATTAAAGCTATGTATGGTTCCTGCCTCCACTACATCAGTTGCTAGACTATTCCACTTCCTGACAACTCTATGACTGAAGAAATACTTCCTAACATCCCTTTGACTCGTCTGAGTCTTCAACTTCCAATTGTGACACCTTGTTTATGTGTCCCCTCTCTGGAACATCCTGTCTCTGTCCACCTTATCTATTCCACACAGTATTTTCTATGTCGTTATCATGTCTTCCCTAACCCTCCTGTCCTCCAGTGTCGTCAGGCCGATTTCCCTTAACCTGTGTGTTTGTGTCTGATTGTGTGTACTCACCTAACTGTGGTTGCAGGGGTCGAGTCGTAGCTCCTGTGTGTGTGTGTGTGTGTGTGTGTGTGTTCTTGCAACCAGGTACACTCATGTTAAAAAGAACACTGTTAAAACAATGATGGTGAGGACAAAGCAGAAGCAACAGTAACTCGTAAGAGCCAGCTGCATCAGCCGGCCTGTCTTACGACTCTTGTAAGCCTCATCTCACAATTAACGCCCATATTTCTTGGCTTCTTGGTTGGCCTGATCTCATTTATTCTCTGTGGCAGAGCACGAAGCTGTGTTTCCTTGCTGCATATTCATGGCGTTTCTATTCTTGTTGTATGCAAGCACACACACACACACACACACACACACACACTAAGAGTGACCCAGTAGCGACCAGTGAGGAGGCGGGGGGCAGGAGCTATGACTCAACCCCTGCAACCACAACTAGGTGAGTACACACCAGGAAGTTTAGATTGTATACTTGTGTTTATAACACTGGTGTTGGATGGACTTACACATTGTTATCAAACTTGAGACATTAAATTCATTATTATACTTGGTAAGACGTTATCATACTCTGGTAAGATAGCGATTGAATGAATAACGGTCAATGCGTTTCCTCTTTTTGGGGTCGCCCTACCTCCGTGGGAGACTGCCAGTGTTTTCGAAAACAAGCCTAGGCTCTTCCAAACTAACCTCAACTCTAAAAACGTCATGTTTATAACAGTCGTGGTCAGCGTCACAGCCAGGAATAAAAATTTACATACATGGAAATCTATCCATATATATATATCCGGTATCAAGGTACCCCTTCCCCTGAAGAGTCGACATTTAACCTTAATGTCAATGTGACCCTTTAAGAACATGTTGATGTCACTGTGACCCTTCAAGAACATCTTGATGTCACTGTGACCCTTCAAGAACACCTTGATGTCACTGTAACCCTTCAAGAACACCTTGATGTCACTGTGACCCTTCACGAACACCTTGATGTCACTGTGACCCTTCAAGAACACCTTTCCAGTCCCGGCTTCCCCATCCAGTTCTCCCTCGCTTGAAAACGACGTTTCAGTGCCGACAGCACTGAAGACAAGACAACGTTTCGCTCTCTGTGGAACTTTATGGAGTTAAGATTTCTACGCAGAGCGAGACGTTGCCGCAATTAAAAGCTTGACCTGTCAGCTACGTTGGTCTGTATACAGTGTACATGTACTTGTAGAAATAAAGATTATTATTATTATTATTATTATTAATTTTAATGCTATTATTATTATTATTATTATTAATTTTATTACTGTTATTATTTTTATTATTATTATTATTATTATTATTATTATTATTATTATTATTATTATTATTATTATTATTATTATTATTATTATTATTATTATTATTAAAGACTTTTTTCTCTAGGCGTCCCTCACTTGCCGTGGCCCTGAAAACCCTCAATACATAAATCATATCCGGCTGTACCGTCTCATCTTCCTCTCCTATTCGTGCCACCTTCCACCCCTCGCTTTACCCTCGGTTTCCCCTTGCCGCTTTCGTAAGTAAGATTCTTTAGGTGCAGGTACACGTAAGTACAATTATCATACATAATGTAAATTACCTTGATTTCATAGTTTAATAGCTGAATAATATCCTCATCGGCCTACTGAAGTCTCCCAGCTCAGGCTGACGGATTTCATTACCTCGACAGTCATACCCACGTCGAGTGGTGGTAAATTAAAGAACAGAACCTGAAGGGAGGTTCCTTGATGCTGGTGAGGGGCTCTTGACCTATAGAATCGGATCTATGCCCCAATTCCCCGAATTAAGCCTGAGTACCTTTCATAACACAAGCGCTGTTTAATCCAAACGGGTTTAACGCTTTCCCACGATAATAATAATAATAATAATAATGTATAAAAAAGGGGTAGTCATACACTGCGGGTATTCCCACACTGTAACTACGTACGGTATGGGTTACGTTAGGTTAGCTAAGGTCCGTCAGGAAACAGGAAAAGTGTTTCCTGACTCGGGTCTTAGATGATGACCCGCCGTTGGAGCTTTTGGTCATCTGACCGAGGCCTTCCACTGGCTTACCGGTCCACCCCCTTAAAAATTATTGTCATAGTTATTTAACTACAGTATAGGGTTGCTGCACTGTTATTGTACCTAATTTCGTTTATTAAGACAAAATCTTTAGAAAATCGAGGGTAATTAGGAGCTGGGGAACCTTCACTGTTATGCCACTCAGAGAACTTTTGTTTCTGTATATCCTTGGCACACAGCTGGTGCCAGGCAGAGAGCCTGGCATCCCACTCTCTAGTTTAAAAGGGTAAAAACAATTGCCGGCATTATTTGTCTCTGTCCTCCTGAGCCCTGTCATACCTCCTCTTGCAACTGTGTATAGAGTATGCCGCATCATCGCTCGCTCGTCTACCTCGTTCCACTTATTCAATTTGATTCTTCAAAAGGAAAACGCAGAGCTAATTACTCTCAAAATTCTTAGAATTTCCTCTTGAAATTCTTGGAATTTATTAAATCCCTTGTCTCTTCCTTGAAGGACTTACCTGGAGGAGTCGACCTGGTGGGTGTTCCGGGGGTCACCGCTCCCCGCGGCACGGCCCATAATGAGTCATCTGTTTTTAAACGTCGTTTTTCAAGTATTCTGTTCCAGCCCGGTGGGCCAAATTTTCTGAGTATCTTGTACGTCCTAATCATGTCTCTCCGGGACCACCAGTCTCTCCAGATCAACAGCTTCGGTTCTTCTAGTCTCTCCTCGTAGCGCGAACCCTCACTGCCGGGTTTAGTTTCGTTGCAAACCATTTTATCTTCTCAAGTCTCTGAACGTAGTTGATCTGGTGTGGGTTACACGCTGGTGCTGCGTACTCGGTGACACTCCTGACATGTCGTGTAGATTTCTACCAAAAAAAAAAAAGGCCGATTATTTGTTTCGCTAAAGAATAAAAAGCCACAATACCGTGACTGGAACACGACGTTTCGCTCAGACTTGGACCATTTACAAAGTGACTTTTTAAATTGTCCAAGTTGGACCGAAACGTCGTCGAAAGCTCCCCTCTCCTATGAGCGAGTTGTAATAATGTTGGTAGAGCTTTGTCAAGCTTGACAAAGCTCCTGAAGAGCGAAACGTTTCCACAATAAAAACGTCACATTAGTTGCACTGTGTTCTTTTACTTAACATATGTCCGGGTTATTCGTGTATTATACACGATAAAAAAAAAATTACGATTTCGTTAATCATATTCGCTAACATCGCAAATCCTGCCGATGTTGCGTAGCTTACGTGTACCTCTGGTATTATGGTACCTCTACATAAAACATCACCAGAGGTGCTCAGGTACCGTCTTGAGGCGCCTGTGTATTGTACTGTGGTGTTATACATCGATAAGTATGTTAATACCGAAATGTGCTGCTTATGGCATTTCATTGAGAAGTTTCGCCCACCAGGGAATTTATGAGTTTTATGAAGGACGAAACATCTTAACATACGTACGTACGTACGTGTGGTCGCCTATTTGTGGTTGCATGGGTCATTTCATAGCTCCTGGACCCGCCTCTGAACTGATCGATACTAGGTACTCTCTCTCTCCCTGCTCCATGAGCTTTATAATACCTCGTCTTAAAACTATGTATGGTTCCTGCCTCCACTACATCACTTGCCAGACTATTCCACTTCCTAACAACTCTGTGACTAAAGAAATACTTCCTAACATCTCTCTGACTCATCTGAGTCCTAAACTTCCAATTGTGACCCCTTATTTCTGTGTCCCTCTGTGTGTGTGTGTGTGTGTACACTCACCTATTTGTGGTTGCAGGGGTCGAGTCTTAGTTCCTGGCCCCGCCTCTTCACTGGTTGCTACTAGGTCATCTCTCTCCCTTGTGTGCGTGTGTGTGTACGCGTGTGTGTGCACGTCACAAAGTACTAGCAGCGTGTTCACGAGACTTACACAGCGGCACAATAATGTACGTTGATACTACCTGCGCTGTGAAACAGGCGGCAGCCCCCAAAAGATCTTAATTATAGACTTTTACAGCTGTTTACCTAGAGGTCTGGCTCTGGTACTTGTTGTTGGTGGGCAGGGGGTCGGGAGGACGAGGGTGTGGACAAGGGGCGGGGACACGTCCAGTTACTCTACACAAACCTGAGTAGCATTTTTGTCCTTGAAGTCCTGTGAGAGCAGGAAGGTGGCCACTTTTGTACGTCAAGGATAATGTCTCCTAAGATATATATATATATATATATGTATATATATATATATATATATATATATATATATATATATATATATATATATATATATATATATATATATATATATATATATATATATATATATATATTTATATTGTGAGCCTTCTAATCTACAATTGCGTTGTCAATTCTACTTCGTTATTTACGGTGAGACGCGTTTAGAGTGCATTCGTATCTAAGTTTGTCTAAGGTCATGCTGAGAGACGCTGTAAACAAGGCCAGCGTCTGTTTCTTTCCAGATATAAACGAAGCCAGCGCATGTTTCCTTCCAGACGTCAACAAACCCGGTGAATCACCTTGCCACTGGTCTGGCTGAGTCAGCCACCACCCATAAACTTGGTTTAACGGTGAATTGAATGCAAATGAAATCCTCTAAATAGCTCGGTTGTAGAAAGTTTGGCTTACAGCCGAAAAGACCAGGCTCGATCCCGGGCTGCGAAACACTTCCCGCAGATCTCCTTACTCCGTGCTACCCCTGTTGACCTAGCAGTTAATTAAGGTTAAGACACGCGTACACAGTAGGCTTCTGAAGCAGCAGGAGTTGTAGTAGTGAAATTTGAATTTGACTGAAAAGCCTATTGTGTGGGCGAAACGTTTCAACAGTAAAGATACCTAACTGTTGCTACATGTATCTTAATCGTCAAACTTGTTAGTATTTTATACTATTTTCAGCATGACTGTTGTGGGTTTCATCTGGGAACCGACTGATTTTATTATCTGACTCTGGGTTAATAGTCTCCCGCGTCTAATAATCCGATAAAAGTCGTCTTTTTACAATATTCAAGACCTATTGTCGACATAAAAAAAAGCGTCAATATCTCTCTTATGGAGCATCTAAAAAAGCTAATGCCCTAACGCAGGGTATGAAAAAATGCCTTAACACGTCTTTAAGGGAGGGAATACCCTAGTGTGAGACACAGAGGAAGGAATGTTCTTACACGGAGTATCGAGGACATAGCAGAATGAGAGCTAAGATCGATGTTTACTGAACTTTTTAAGCGGGTTATTTCTGGAGTAAGGAGCCTCGATCCTCTTAGTAAGGACCCTTGATCCTCTTAGTAAGGAGCTTCGATCCTTTTAGTAAGGAGCCTCGATCCTCTTAGTAAGGACACTTGATCCTCTTAATAAGGAGCCTCGATCCTCTTAGTAAGGAGCCTCGATCCTCTTAGTAAGGAGCCTCGATCCTCTTACAATTGTCGTCAGAACCACTTGTATATAGTTGGCCGAGGATGAATAAACAAAAAAACTATTTTTATTTTTTGCATCGTTAAAGAAGCTAGATTATTGAAGACGCTTATAAGTTCTGTGCGGGAGGAGCCTCAAGGTAAATGCTCCAAGCATTACGATTTCGCGAGTCATGATGACGGCCTTGAGGGGACTTGAGCTAGAATTCGTCATCTGTAAAAAAAAATTTACATTTGTGGTCACAGTGGTGGCCCGTGCTAACCTCCCTATGGTGTATAAATATACCTAGATGGATGAATCTGTACCGGAAACTGGAGGCGTGTGTCAAGACTGCCCAGGCATGTGGGACATCTACTAGTTGGAAAGAAAACCGAAGAAGGAAGTTACTTGTGGCGAAAGAGTCTTCTTAATATCAAGACCAATGATCACGCGAGTTTTATCTATAACTTGTTGGCATTGTCACTGCAGTCCCACAAAATATCTCGCAGCCAGTGGTGCTTATATACAATGGTGCTTGTATACAATGGACACCATTGCAGTTATAGAAGTTCCTATAGTCTCCTTGTTAGTATTCGACTTGTTCAACCAGTCATCGCCCCCGCGACCCGATCCCTGACCAGACCTTCAATTAAATTAAGCATTTTAAACAGCATCTATATTTACTTAAAAAAAATTCCTGCTTATAAGCTAAGTGTATACTGTATATTATAGATTCCTCAATAGTTCTTATTCCTGTATTGTTTACTTTCCAATTTATGAAGGTGTTACTCCAAATCCAGCCATGACCCACACTCGTCAAGTGGGAGGTTTGGTAGTGATGGAAGGCAGCTCCTCCATACCAAATAAGCCATGGATAAAAGGCAGCTCCTCCATACCAGGTGGCTCCACTATATACACACACTCACGTGGAAATAAGTCACTTTGTCTGACTTTTCTTTTTAGGGTTATCTTAGGTCATTTACACATATGTTGATATCGATAACTAAAGTGTAATGAGCACTTATGAGTACTCAGTTATGACCCACATGGATCCCCTGCAGCAGATCTGCTACAGAGGTTCCCACAAGGGGGTCGAAATATGCAGATCAATTAATCTTCAGAGTTTCTGTGCCTATGTGGATTATAGAGCATATGTTGCTATGTATAATAATTGTACTTATGTGTACCTGTACCTAAATAAACTTACTTACTTGTTTACTTACGATCATGATAGTTATGGTAGTTGTCTTGAAGATTAATCAGTGTCTCTGACGTTGTTTATAAAACGTTATTGCTTCGTAACAAAAGCTCAGGGAATTCCCAACGAAACGAGATGAATCCCAGTAAATGTTAAAGACTTAAAACTCTGTGAAAAGCAAGCGTGGAGACTAACGTGGTGAGTGGGGAGACGCAGAGAGGTGAATCACGAAGGAGAGGGACGGTGGGGTCTGGGGGACTGGTAGCCAGGTAGCCCCGTCAAGCAGCAAAAACATCAGCCCTACTTGAGCTTGTGTCACGGTAAGTGACACAAGTTACGTACAACAGACTGGGTGACGACTGAGGCAGAGTTACAGGCAAGGTGGGTGAGTGATGTGCACAGAGTTGCGGTCACCACACTAAAAGGATTTTTAGACAGTCGAGTAAACCACATGTAAAGAAACGACACACGTTCCAAAACGAGCTTTAGTTTTGAGACAACGTTTCGCTGTGCTTCGTGCTTTATCAAGGAGACGTGGTGATTTTTAACGCAGTGAAAAAAACGACTTGTTGGACTGAAATATAAACAGACGAAGCCACAAAATAGAAATTTTTTAATAAATGCCAAATAAAACAGGATTTAGTGAGGCCTAACGCAGGGGATACGGACACAATACAGGAGCAAAATATGGTTAGATCAGAGCCGGATTAAGGCAAGGGCTTTAGGGTCTGCAGCCCAAGGGCCTCCGCCAGCTGGAGGACCTCCAGAGATTAAATAAAGTGTTCACAGTTACTGCTGTAAGTATATAATTATAGTATGTTATTATATCACGTATATGATGAACTCCTGACTATTGTGATTATTTTTTTTCCTTTTGAAGATATCATTGGGGGCCTCACAGTACCTCTAGCCCTGGGGCCCATAAAATCTTAATCCGGCTCTGGGTTTGATGGGCCCTCAGAACTA
This sequence comes from Cherax destructor, assembly GCA_009830355.1. NCBI lineage: Eukaryota > Metazoa > Arthropoda > Malacostraca > Decapoda > Parastacidae > Cherax > Cherax destructor. Next base: position 56,945 of record WNWK01000123.1, read on the forward strand.
AAGGATTTATGGACACGTCGAGGAAAAAGACATGTAGTGATGCCTAGCCAGGGATACGAACACAGTGTGTGAGGGTAACAACACAGACGGTGGGAACAGAAGACACAATAACGTAGAATATAAAAATATCACATTAAAGAGAGAAGAGTAAGATAACACGAAGAACAAAGTGAGAGAGACTGAAAGAGATGGAAGATAATCTATGGTTAGAGGAGGTAATAAATCTTAAGATAAAAGAGAAGGAAGGATCACACAGACCGACAAAGACACAAAAACTAGCAGAAAAAAAACGAGAGAAAACACTAAAGTCCCATACAAATAAAAACCTGTTCTCAAAGGACCTACACAAGAATGACTTGTGCATTTAAAAAAAGGTGACTATAATGAATGTCTCGTTATTTATTAAATACAGTTAGCAAGAGCAATGCTCAATAAATAATTATAAGAGTCAAACGAGATCAGAGACAAAAGGAAAAATATAAAAATGTATCGATTATAATACTCAAGTGTGATTAAGATTTTGCCTTGAGATGCGAGCTTATTCGGGCATCATCACTCTGTGAGTTTGCAACCACGAACAAGTGGTATTGATCAATAACAACACTGCGACTAGCCAAGGACTCGAACCCACGTTGTTTTGGCCCGCCTCATGGTGAGCGAAAACCACATGACGCTCTAACCCACAGGACCACCAAATCCTTCAAGAATCACGCACCATTTTCGACAATGGAGAAGTGCCTCACACGTGCCCAGAACCTCGCATTCCCTAGAGTGTATTACCAGTAGGAATGATCATAAGAAGATTAAGGTGATTGATCAAAAATGCAGTAAAACGAATGACTCAAAAATCTCATTGATGAGATGGTGAGTGTTTTACCTTCAGGTTTGACGCTTCGGAAATTAACAGTTCCTTATTATGTTTTTTAATTCCATTTCCTTTAGTTCACCCTGTGATTGTATCTCCCTCATTTTCTCTCTGATTATCATTTGTTCCTCTGCTTCACCCTGTTACTTTATTCTGTTAGAAGATACATACATTATGACATTTATTAGTGTCAAAAATATCATTACTGTATTGTTCATGTTCCCTACATCTTGACTGCGTCACCATAACTTGTCCAGTCTTCTCTTATGCTGCTCATCTTCCTTCCCTTTCCCTCTCTCCCGCTTTCATTCTACCTCCCTTTTCTCTCTCTTCTCGCCCTGTCCACGGCTAGTCTCGGGGAAACAGGTGGCATCAAGCACTACGTGTTTGCTGGGGCAAGAGCCGCCTCTGGTAAACAGAGCCACCTGCGTCGGCCATCACTGTGTTTTAGTTGGCAGAGTTTCAATATAAGGGCGCAACAGCCCTGCCAGCCATCACGGAAAATTCGGCTCCAATTCAACACTTTTTTTCCATTTACATAGAACACGGAAGCGTGGGCGGGCGTGCACTTGCACGAGGCGGTAAAATGAGATGGGTGGAAAAGGAATGGGGGTGGGGAGGTGTTTCGGAGAAGGGTAAGCAGAAGGGAGCCCACCCACTTCCCATGTATCAATATTATACTTTCTTCACCCCGGGGAAAAGACGAGAAGTGGAAGAGAAGGGCTGTGGAATGGAACGGGGGTGGATTACAAGGAAAGGACTGGAAGGAGAAGAAAAATAGGATGTTGGAAGAAAAGATGTGAACTTACTGAAGAGATTGGAAACAAATACGTAAACAATGTGTATTACAGCACGGTACGGTTCCTGGGAGGTTGTCTCGAGCTGACACTCAAGTGCTTGTGAGGCCGAACCTCCAGTAAGGAGTACTTTGTTACTCCCTCAGTGTAAACTTGCTTGGATGTACAGAAGCAAAGCCGACAGACGAAGGTATAAAAACAATATGTAGATCAGGCTTTTGCTGGAATTAGGTTTCTCTTAGTGTAGAGTTTTATCAAGATGAAGATGGATCCAGCGATGGGTAGCATATTTGGCTACCCAGGGAAAGTGTGGGTTACCCAGGGGAGGAGTTGCTTGACCAGAGGTGAAGTTGTTGCCAGGGAAGGAATTTAGTTGGCCAAGGAAGGGAGTTTTCTGTCCAGGGAAGGGAGTTGGCTGTCCAGGGAAGGGAGTTTGCTGTCCGGATGAGGGAGTTGACCGTCTAGGGAAGCCAGCCCAGTTGGCTGGGTGGAGACTCACGCTGCAGTCTTTTCTAAAGGAGTCCATTATCACCTTCATTTGCATCATCTGTCGCCATTAACCTCGTAGGAGGACACCACTATGGGGAAAGAGGAGCCAAGCACGTCATCAGCCTCTTAAACATTCTAATTGTTTGACAGTCGCTGCCTCGTCTGTATTATCAGAGACAATACCATCGTGTCTGTTCAGTTGTTCAGATGGAAATAGAGTCGTGTTTGTAGTTAGATTGCCATCACTTTTAGATATCATGTGATTAATATATATATATATATATATATATATATATATATATATATATATATATATATATATATATATATATATATATATATATATATATATATATATATATATATATATATATATATATATAATTAATGATTAGTTATAACTGTTATATAAATGATGTTTATAATCAATATTTATCTATATTCTACATTGAATAAATACAACTCGTCTATAGCAATTTTCAGGTAATTAACTTTAATTATAATCATTCTCCATAATATTGAACTTCTTATGCGAGAAAATTTGGAAAAAAAGATGAGTTGTAGCACCTGCTGGAGGCTTCTACAACAGGGCAGGACCTGTAGAATTTTTGGTGTCAGTGCTTTAATGGTGTTCATGGTCACAGCTGGACACGTGTTGGACACGTACACGCACACGCACACACACACACACACACACACACACACACACACACGCACACACACACGCACACACACACGCACACACCGAGCTCACGAAGCCAGAGGAGAATGAACCCAGTAGCAGCCAGCTGAGAGGCGGGGCCAGGAGCCGAGACTCAACCTCTTGCAACCACAAACTGGTGAGTAAACACACACACACACACACACACACACACACACACACACACGCACACACACACACACACGCACACACACACGCACACACCGAGCTCACGAAGCCAGAGGAGAATGAACCCAGTAGCAGCCAGCTGAGAGGCGGGGCCAGGAGCCGAGACTCAACCTCTTGCAACCACAAACTGGTGAGTAAACACACACACACACACACACACACACACACACACACACACACACACCACACACACACTAACACACAACAGGCCAAGTGTCTATCGACAAGTGCCTTTGACAACTAGTAACTACGACAAGCCAAATACCAAGTCATGAAAACCGTGATTTTAACGCACAAACTTGTACCGTTACAGGACTCACTGGACAAAGAACAGATCAACGGTAAGGGTCGAGGGAGACGGTGCACAGGAAGTGCTGTGTTCTGCTCCATATACATTTGTTGTACTACCTAACTTGCTTTCTTGATGCAGGAAGATAAGATCAGCAACTGGGGCGTTGGTGCTGACAAATTCTGATTTCTGAGACTTATTTTTTTTTCGGTTCAAAATTCCGTATGACTGTGACCCTGATGGGTGTTTCTGATGGGTTGGACCGTGAAGGGATATTTTATAGGAAGAATTTTGAATGGGGAATTGAAGTCACTGGTGGAACAATTGGTTACTTAACCACGGTTTTTGGTCACGGTATTTTAGACGATGTTTTGGTCTGCCCTGGGCCATCACCGTTACTTAATAATGGTTCAGGACGGATCGAAAGATCGTCAAAAAAATCCCTTTCCAAGACGTGGGTTAGTTTGTAATTTTAAATCTTGTTACTTCGCTTGCGCTTTGACGCAATAATTGCGTAACTGGAGACGAATAAAGCTGATAATAAAATATCCTGACACATTTAAATCTGAGCTATAAGGTCAGGAGTAAATCTGAATGCCACAATCCAGTTGCTGACGATTGTTTCCTCCTCATTATGTCCAGCTTACTTTCTTCATGTGGCACAGTGTAATGTTGTCTTGTGGGGTAAACAAAGATGTTTCCCTCTTCTGTAATGAGGGATAAAATCTGCATGATAGTGCATGCCTCTTTAAGACGTCGGCTTCCTTGTGTCGACGTTGTTACAAGTGTGTTTAGCCTCCTTCTTCTGTTACAGGATTCGCTCGACAAGGCTCAAGTCGATGGTATGCTACAACCTCTCGTCTGCGACTCTCTGCTCTCGTCTCTCCGTGTCTAGCTCCTGTCCCTGCTGCTTCCTACCTCCCACCACCAACTCACAATCACCGTCTTCGTTGTGGGTTAAAGACACGTTTGCATTACTTTGTATTAGAACTGAAGAAGTCACTCGCGGCGATAAAATCTCAATTTACGTCTAGGTCATTGTATACGTGTCTCGAACCAACAACTAGTCGGTATCGTCATACCACCTCCACCAGGCCTGTGTAGTACCTTGCATATGCAACCCAGAGCTCCCTTGTCCGTGGACTTTAATCACGTGTCATATATTCTTGGGGACGGGATAAGTGCGTGGGGGTCATAGAGCACCTGGAGAATGGAAGTAATCAGGTTTGTTTTGAAGAAGGGAGATTGTAGCTCCAGTTCCCTGGTTACAGATTTGTGCCAGGATCTCTCGGAAGCCACTGACTCGATAACCTTGTTTGCAAAAGAAGTAATAGGTATCTTTGTTATCGAAATATTTCCCAATGCTTTACATATCATTTAATGTAACCTTTGGGCGTCTATTATCTTTATATTTATGTATTTACGATAGATAACAATTATGACACGTGATACACAATAGAAGAACTATAGTCCGCTGGAATGATAAAAGCTTCATATAATCATTGTTATTTTTCTGCATTTGCTTATTTCTGTGTTCAAGTTTGTCATTATTGCTTGTGTCTTGTCTAACACAATACTTCTCATAAGAAGAGTGCCTTGTAGCCTTTATGTCTCAGCTTGTCTGAGGTCCTATGTCTAACAAGTGATGTCCCTCTTCCCAAAACTATGGCACATCAACTCCCCCATGTGTGTAACCACCCAGGATTCACAGGAATATTACAACAGTGAATAATTTAATCTTTAACATAGCCAGAGTTTCCTCGCTGGTGAACCTGATGGGCACAGCTTCAACATTTTTAAAAAAAAATATTTTTAAAGACGGTTTTTCGTCATACTTCTGCTGGACCAGTTGGATTTTTGGTAACCAAGTAGACTCATACATAACTATAAAGACCAGCATTGGTCTTCCCCCCATTCAGAATAAAACATTAACAAATATAAATCCCATGTTTTTTATAAAAACAAAAGAAACATTCATCAAATTATGAATGCTGTACCAAAGAGATCCTTGACGAGACGTACAGAGGCGTGATTTACACAGCTACATCCCTAACATTAACTTATAATCACCATTCAGCGAGCTTTATGACTCTACTGAGAACAAGTAAGTAAGATGAATATATCTCATTGACATCAATACATACCCAGGAGGGCCTACAGACCCTCCATATATAATCATATTGACTTAAGATCACACCTACAAGACATCGACTCAGCATAGATTCCTCCAATGCTACTCTATGAATGTTGCTCTTGTGTGAGTATCTTGTAAGTAGAACTCGAGATTCACTCTGGTGACGTAACTGACGCAAGTGTAGACTCGACGTAACGACGCTACTTGGCGTCAAGAAAGCCCCCAGATCGAACCTCAAGTACACGTTACGCACAAAAAAATACATTCATGACATTGTGGCCTGTCATTTCAGAACCTTGTGGACCATCACACATTCCACTGTCTTTTAATAACGATGAGACTTCAAGGTTTCTATCCTGCAACGTTTTCGCTACACCAACACTTTCATAGAGTTAGCCAGGGAGGACGGCTGAAGGAGGTATTTCAAAAATCTTGCAATCATTCTTAGGTATGTTAGTGGTGGTAATGCTTACCAGGGTACAAAGTCAGGCACCTGGCCAGTGCCGTACCCACTGATTCAGTAGCGGTGATGCAGCGGAATTAATCTGGGAAACCAGGGTGAGGCAATGAGATGAAAGAGACAAGTACTTCGCTGAAAGATGATGGATGCCCATGCTTTTCAGTGAGCTAGGATGAAAGTCAAGCTCTGCAGTGAGCTAGGATTAGTGTTAAGCTTTGCAATGATCTAGGGGTTGAAGACAGGCTCTGCAGTGAGGTAGGACAGAACCAATTATCACAGTGACGTAGGGTTGCAGTGATCTAGAACGTAACCAAAATCAACTGAGAGGTGCAGAAGACCTAAAAAAAATTACCTTTTTTAAATACAAATCAACATCGAACGACCCAAAACACCAGATCATAAACAGCCACAGAAAAAAAACAATAGCCAAGGGAGTGCCATGACGATCCCCTAAATTAAAGTGTTCTCTTGTTATTTATGCTCTTAACACCAAGTGATTCTGATGCAGGTCTCCGCAAGGCTTTCGACGCCTTCGACACGGACAAGAAGGGAGCCATCAGCACAGACACGGTCTCCACCATCTTGAGGATGATGGGCGTCAAGATCTCAGAGAAGAACCTTCAGGAGGTCATCTCAGAGGTCGACGAAGATGGTAAGTAGTACAAGGGAGAAGACAAAGGAAGAAGGGAAAAAAATGTATTGATATTTACAGAACGTTTGGGCCAATAGGCGACAGAGTTCTCCATGTGAGTAAATGCGCCAATTTAACCTAACATCACTGTTGAAACGTTATTAGACGTTGTTGAGACGTAAACAAAACACTCTTACAATCAATTTTTATGTCTGGAAGTAAATCAGAATATATGTTTATAAATTAAACCTGCAATTTATATTAAATTCTGTAACCTGCATGAATCGACATCAAGGAAAACAAGACAATTTTCCCCTCCATTAAAGATGTATATATTTAATGTATCATTCCTTACAGCTCTTCCCATGGAGCTAGTCACCGATTATCCCTTTCTTAAATAAATTATGAAATTATGGAAATTCTCTCCTTTTAGCAAGGAAATATATATATATATCTAATATATATATATATATATATATATATATATATATATATATATATATATATATATATATATATATATATAGGATCCAAATAATCTACTGTTCTTGTTGTCACTACCCTGAATATGGATTATAGAAATCAAATGCAGTATAATGCGATTGTTTTTGTAACTTGCTAAAGCCCACTGTGTGGGCGAAACGTAGTCAGTAAAGGATCACATTACACTGTATTTGTGTCTATGTTTTTTCCATTGTGTCGGTATTTTGTGCCATTTATCTCCATAGAAAGCAAGTTGGGCTAGACATGAGAATTTAAACAGGGATTCTACTCTAAAAGCTAAATTGTTTGCCATCATAATGACACCAAATTTAACTCGTAACCATCACCGATTCCAGATCATCACTAAATACCCTTGATTCACATAATGCCTCTAACAATATACTCCTTTAGGATGCATAGTGAAATATCGGCTTCCGTCCAAAGGGTGAACATCGGGTCTACAATAACCAAGTGGCTGCCATCCACGGAGTGGATATCGGGTGCACAACTACCTGCTTCGACGACAAAAATCTAGGTCCTGATCGTACCTCTCTCACTTGATGCTTTCCCACAGGTTCTGGGGAGTTAGAGTTTGAGGAGTTCTGCGCCTTAGCTGCTAAATTCCTCATAGAAGAGGACGAGGAATCCCTGAAAGCAGAGTTAAAAGAAGCCTTCCGTATATACGACAAACAAGGTAAGAATACGTGAAAGACGGGGTGAGGATACACGTCACAGGCTGGGAATATACAACCCAGGAATATATAAACCAGGCGAGTATGTACGACAGATCAGGTGCACGACTGGGACCGTTCCTCTGCTCTCACGGACCCTCCCTCCCATCCACACAACCTGCAGAGGAGAATTAGTCGACGTTTCGGTACGTTCATGACCATTATCAAGTCGCAAACGAATAAAATGCCTCAGCATGGTGCGAAACGTCGTTCAATTTTCATCTGCAGTTGATGGACAGGAAGTAAATGGGTCCAGCTTGTTATTTCAATTTATAATGATAGGCTAATGGACTGCACGAGGGCCATTAAAGGCTTCTCATAACTTAATGAACAAAAATGCACCTTACCATGTGTGAGACAATACACAAATAACCCGCAAATATGAGAGAAAAGCTTATGACGACGTTTCAGTCCGACTTGGACCATTTACAAATCCAAGTCGAACCGAAACGTAGTTATAAACTTTCTGCTGAAGAGGATCCCAGAAGGGGGTCGAAATGTACAGATCAATGAACCTCCTGAGTTTCTGTCTCCACGTGGGTTATTTAGCTTTTAAATAATATTGAATATATCTCAAAATATATCTCAATAGGTTAGATTTAGTAAAGCTCTGGTTCTTGACACATGTAAACACTAGTACCTGCCCTTGACACGAGTACCGCCCTTGACACGAGTACCTGCCCTTGACACGAGTATCCGCCCTTGACACGAGTACCTGCCCTTGACACGAGTACCCGCCCTTGACACGAGTACCTGCCCTTGACACGAGTACCTGCCCTTGACACGAGTATCCGCCCTTGACACGAGTACCCGCCCTTGCAGGAGACGGTTACATAACGACGGGGACGCTGAAGGAGATCTTGCGGGAGCTGGACAACAAGCTAACAGAGGAGGACTTGGACGGCATCATTGATGAGGTCGACGAAGATGGTTCTGGTACACTTGACTTCGACGGTAAGAGAGTAGAGACGATGTATCACTAGCCCCTCCGGTGAGGTCGATATGAACTCTAGTCACAGAAAATATATTTTCACATATACACAGATTAACACTTTGAGTTTATTCAGCGCTCTCGTCAATTGAAAAAAAGTATATATAGTCATAAACGCTGCTGTTTAGGACGGTTAGACATGGGCAACACCTAGTTATCTGAGGGATTGTTTACCGCATATTCTACTGTCTCCAGTTAATAACCGCAGTAATGTACTGATGATGCTAATGGTTAGCGAAACGTCCTTAGTATAGAAGATACCCAGGTGTTGCACACTATTGTTAATAAAAGGGGGTATATATATTTCTACACGCACTTACACTTAAGATCATCCAACGCTCTTATAAGCAGAAATATATAAACACTGATCATACACTGACACTCACAAGCTAATATTAACACTCAAGAAGGAAATCAAAGACATCAGAGAAGGTTAAAATAAACTGAGGTGCTTGTGTCAGTACTGGGTCTGTTAACTTGGGTAACGAGGGGATCCAGGACAGAAATTTAGGAGCAGTAAAGAAGTAGAGACTGGAACAAGCAAGTATATGGGGTAAGGCTCCTCCAGCCTCCAGGCTCTTGACGGTACCCAGATGACTTTTCTTTTGGTCTCATAAGCATGGCGGATAGCAGGCAACTCTCACAATTTTCCATTTTTTTCACAGAGGACACAAATCAGGAAACACATTTACAATGCCTCGTTCAACGTCCTTTTCAGTAGAAGTAAAACGACTCTAACTACAAAGTCTCACACCCGTCCTAAGAAGTGAGGACAATGAATGTTTAGTCTTCAGAACTGGAGTCCGGGTACCCGGTCTGCCTACCAACATTCAGGATACATTGTACTTTTATGAGTTTCTAAATAGTTTTTAGTCCTGTTGTATTTCCTTTCCAATTTAGAAGTCCTGATACACACACACACACACAATATATATATATATATATATATATATATATATATATATATATATATATATATATATATATATATATATATATATATATTCCACATGTCCATCAATGCTTCAAGCACCAGGTGCTCAGTAGCACTGGACATGTCACTCCTGATGCGAACACATATATGGCCGTGGAAGTTACAGGACTAATTTCATTCTCCCGTTTGAAATACCAGTCTTCACTACTAGTATACATATTAACGCATCCGCGAACGAGTGGTTTGAAGCTAATGGAGGAGCATTAATAGGCTTACTTGGTCATGATAGGCATATGGTCTATCCACACTCAAGTAGTTATACTTCTGACCAGCCACATTTTGCACTTCAATGGTGCTGTTCTACTACTTGTTCCCACTCGTTTACAATTCTATTGCCAAACAAGTTCTTGATTTATCTGACGCTTAAACCCAAAGTGATACTGAATACAAGTTGATGACCCTCTCACTTAACTTTTTGTATCTGCTAAAGAAGACCTCAATTGGAGGTCGAAAATCTCAAATTTTAAAATGTCTCATGTAATACACTTTAATAGCATGGTTAAAATTTTAATTATAAAATATTCATGGATGTCAACATATACAGTGTATAGGTCCTTGTTGCCATGAATTATGATGAATATACTTGATATAATGAGTTCTTCAACACTCACTGCTTCACTTCTCCATAACACTGACACTCAGCTATAGTTCTCTTACTACTGTTCTTTATTTGATTGTATATACAAGTAGCCCAGTGATCTTTCCTGTTATTGTTCATGTTATTGTTTGTTTGTACTCACCTAGTTGTTGTTACAGGGGTTGAGTCACAGCTCCTGGCACCGCCTCTTCACTGGCCGCTATGGTCAGTGTGTGTGTATGTACTCATATGCTGTTGCAGGGGTCGATTCACAGCCCTGACCCTGCCCCTTCTCTAGTCGCTACTAGGTCGTCACTCTTTTCCCTCTCCAAGATCCTTATCGTACCTCTTCTTAAAGCTGTGTGTGTACTCACCTATATGTTGTTGCAGGGGTTGAGTCACAGCCCTCACCCTGCCCCTTCTCTAGTCGCTACTAGATCGTCACTCTTTCCCCTCTCCAAGAGCCTTATCATACCTCTTCTTAAAGCTGTGTGTGTGTCTTTATATCTACAGGAGCAGATCTATGCTCTACTGTCCACTCTTCAGAAATTATTTCTTCGTAAAGCTTTTTTGTTTTAATTTGCATAGGTTGTATCACTTATTTTTGGCTGTGTACGTGAGTACTTCCACTCACTGAGTTGTTTATGGACGTCGAGTCTATCTTCCCTTCTCACTCCTCTAAGCTATTTTAATCAAAATTACTTGTTTTTTCAGTCGTAGATACAATTATACTCACTACTGAAACTGTTTAGTAGGTTGTCTACGTACTACCTTGTCCACGACTCACCAAACAACCCACGGAACGGGCGGGGATTGAACTCATGGAAAGTGAGTCTAGAAACTCTAGGCCGGTGCGTTAACCCCTCGGCCAGCTGGCTACAATAAGATTCATCCAACTAGGTATATTTCTGTACACCATAAGGAAAGTTAGCATGGTTTCAAACACCGCCCGTTCCGTGGTTTGCCTCTTCCAGCTCATTGTACTTTTCTGGAACCCAGAGAGCACTTCCTCTCCTCTCTGTGACCCAGAGAGCACTTCCTCTCCTCTCTGTGACCCAGAGAGCACTTCCTCTCCTCTCTGTGACCCAGAGAGCACTTCCTCTCCTCTCTGTGACCCAGAGAGCACTTCCTCTCCTCTCTGTGACCCAGAGAGCACTTCCTCTCTCTCTGTGACCCAGAGAGCACTTCCTCTCCTCTCTGTGACCCAGAGAGCACTTCCTCTCCTCTGTGACCCAGAGAGCACTTCCTCTCCTCTCTGTGACCCAGAGAGCCTCTCTCTCTGACCAGCCTCCTCTCTCTGTGACCCAGAGAGCACTTCCTCTCCTCTCTGTGACCCAGAGAGCACTTCCTCTCCTCTCTGTGACCCAGAGAGCACTTCCTCTCCTCTCTGTGACCCAGAGAGCACTTCCTCTCCTCTCTGTGACCCAGAGAGCACTTCCTCTCCTCTCTCTGGTTCAGCTTCAAATTGTTTATTTGGTCTTCTTAATAATAATAATAATATCTTTATTTCTACAAGTACATGTACAAGGTATACAGACCATAGGTGACATCAATGACATACTACTGTATAAAAAGCCACTTGTTATGCAGAGCATTTTGTCCAAATTAGGTCAATTTTGTCCTCAGGATGCGACCCACACCAGTCTACTAACACCCAGGTACCTATTTTACTGCTAGGTGAACAGGGACAGCAGGTGTCTTAAGGAAAAATGACTTAATGTTTTCACCCGTACCGGAGATCGAACCACGGACCTCAGTGTGTGTGAGCTGAGTGAACTAGCAATCGTCTTCTTTCGTATAGTCTATCCCCATCTAACCTCATGCTAAGTTGTCAGACTTAATCTCTTCAGCCTCTTTCTGTTTTGCGAGCATCTTAGTTCTACCTGGATGGTATTCCGGGGATCAACGCCCCCGCGGCCTGGTCCACAACCAGGCCTCCCGGTGGATCAGGGCCTGATCAATCAGGTTGTTACTGCTGGCCGCACGTAGCCCAACGTACGAACCACAGCCCGGTTGATCTGGCACTGACTTTAAGTATTTGTCCAGCTCCCTCTTGAAGGCAGCCAGGGGCCTATTGGTAATTACCCTTATGTTTGGTGGGAGGCTGTTGAACAGTCTTGGGCCCCGCACACTTATGGTGTTTTCTCTTAGTGTACCAATGGCGCCCCTACTTTTCATTGGGGGTATTTTGCATCGCCTACCCAGTCTTTTACTTTCGTAGGGAGTGATTTCTGTATGCAGTTCCGCTGTAAATCTTTGAAAAATGCTCTAGTTTTTATACGCACATGACTAGGTACGACTGAATGCTGGGTAACAGACATAAAAAATATCGTGTATATATTAAGCAAGGATTCTTGGCTCAAGTTTCTGAAGGCTGTTCTGAGCTTTGCTAACGTTGCATGTGCCGCTGAAATAACACTGACGACGTGAGTCCCGAACACAAAGATCATTATTCAGTCACTGATACTTGCAACTTCTCACCCCCTAGACTGTACTCTGTTTCTGGTCTTCTTCACTCTTTTCCTTACATATATTAGGCTGAACTCCAGCAGTATTTTACTGAACATCTGTAGCTTACACAGGTTCTCCATGAAGTTTATCTACTGCCATCTCTGTTTTTATATATTTCATCAACCTTTCCATTGCCAGCAAACAGACACAAGATTCAACTCCTTCCCATAGATTGTTTACAAACATCATGTTACTCACTTATGCAATATATGGGAATCTTTATTGAAGAAACGTTTCGCCACACTGTGGGTTCGTCAGTCCAATACAAAGCAGAAAGGTGTAAGAAGAGGAGGAGTTTGAGGTAATCGGTCCTTCCTACAAGAGTGATGGACTGAACATATCGATTCCAGGCTGAGGGACTGATTACCTCAAACTCCTCCTCTCCTTACAACTTTCTGCTTTGTATTGGACTGATGAAGCCACTGTGGCGGGAAACGTTTCTTCAATAAAGATTCCCATATGTTGCACAAGTGTCTCAATCTTCACCTTGTCGGTTTTTAAACCATTAATCACAACATATTACTCACAATCCTGTCAGCGCATCTGCATTTCTTTAGTAATACGAATAAGTGGACCCTCGGTTTTCGTCGATAACTCTTTCCAGAAGGCTGTTCGAGTGCCGTTACCGAACGAATTTGTTCCCATAAGGACAAATGTAAATTAGATTAGTCATTTCAGATCCCAAAAATACACTTACAAAAGCACTTACAAAAATACACTTACATAATTGTTCGAGTTGGGAGCTGTACGAAAACCGAGGGTCCACTGTATTTACTGTCCGAGTACTAATACATGTGGGGAACCAAATCATTATTGTCTCGTAGCCTGATATATCATCTTTACTGCTATCGTTCATCTCTCGGTGACTCGATGATCTCTGGAAAAAATCTTCTGTGTCTGCCTTGTCTTCCAGTTACTGGATTTGTCTCTGGTGTGGTACGGTATCACAAGCATTTTAGCTTGCAGTCCACGAAGATGCGGCTCACCTATGGTTCTTATATCTATATAACTTTGTGTATTGTGATGCTATGCTATTTGTGAAGCACCTCTCGGCTTCCCCTTCGTATACTCACTTTTATTTCAAAGTTCTGTTTATTTCCATCAACAGAGCGAAGCAATGTGCTTTCTGAGTATAAGTCTGTTTTTGCTGTATCAATGAGCAGACGTACGTGTTCTTGTCTTAGGTATTTGTTAGGAAACTTTCTTTGCAGCTCCATCGTGTATCTCTGTACCTTGTAAGTGCTGAAATGTGTATTTATTGTTGTCTCTATCTGGAACAGTGAGCTTTCTCCTGTCATAATACAGCTGTAGTCACCTATATTTCTCACTGTTCAGAAACTGTGAGATTTCTATTATAGTTCTTCAATACAGATGTTGCGATCACTGTCTCGTTCTTTGTGTACCTGTGCGACTTCTAGTACAATATCCACATTATGTCTCACTTGGGTGTATTTGTGAGATATCTAATACAATGTGCCTCATCATGACTGTAGCCACAAACCTGTGTATATGTATTTTTTTCTATTAGAATATCTCAAGAGTCTCATACGCACTTGAGAGATTTCCAGTATGTCTCTATACATGGTAGAAAGATACCAAATGCAGAATCAACCTTCATTTATAAATTACATTTCGCTTTAAACTTGAAAAAAAACTGCTTAGAGCAAAACGTTTGTCCTGCCTATAGTGTCCTTCTACCATACGTCTCTGTAAATCTTGCCTTTAAATATGTACCAGTACAGCAGTTGCCTAATGTGTATTGTATGTGTTTTGATACTTGATAAGAGACCTGTGTCTTACAGCTGCCAGGGTATCTCACGTAAGTTCCTGGGATTTGTTTCAGGTTACCAGTCTTCTCAAGGGTCGTCTGGTAACGTGAGGAGATTCTGGCTTTACGTGCGTGAGGTACCTATGTATCTATCTCTCAAGTGTCTGTCTACTATACTGCCTTTCTCGTCTTCATTTCAGAGTTCATGGCGATGATGGCTGGTTAACCCTCTCTTCCTCTGTCCTGGCGTCTCATATTACTCACCACTCGCTCCTGATTCACCTTAACTACTCCTCCTCCTCCTTCACTCCTACACTCGCCTACCTTCCATCACAGTCTCCCAACACTACCTTCTCCTAGACTCTCATGGCTTCAAGAGCGCCTTCAAACTCTGCTCCCAAGCCTTGACCACCTTCACTCGCTCCTCAATCCACATTCCCGTTCTCATTTACAGAATTCATGGAGATGATGACCGGTTAATAACATCTCCCTCGTCAAAAAAAATTATTTTCGCCAACTTTGTCTTAGTAATGCGCCACCTCCGTCCCTACTTAACTCTGACATCCTGGCGTTGATCTCATCCAATCATCGTGTTAGGAGTTACGTTACCAGATACAAGGAGCTAAATCAACGCAGGAAATTGCAAGAACATGAAGAAATCATCTGAAGCCGTTGACAGCATCAGTAATCAACCATCTCAGTGAAGGGCATCTCCTGGTTATGCACAAGTCACGGGATTGGACACTTAAACGACCTATAACACGA
The DNA here is from genome assembly GCA_009830355.1 of Cherax destructor. Taxonomy (NCBI): domain Eukaryota; kingdom Metazoa; phylum Arthropoda; class Malacostraca; order Decapoda; family Parastacidae; genus Cherax; species Cherax destructor. The sequence goes on from WNWK01000123.1 coordinate 72,319, forward strand.
AAAAAAACCCACTAAAATGTGGAAGCAAGTTGGTGACAGCTCGTCTCTACCAACCAGAAATACTAAACTGCTAAGAGGAGCAGACCTGAGTAAGACGTTTCCTCCGGGAGATAAAAGAACAAAAAGATTAACAATGGGGGTAAACGCAGACTCTTTTGTTTTCTTTTAGTTTTCTGGCGCTTTTCTGGAACTGCCAACTAATAGATTTTTACCACCTGTGTCATTTGTCTCTTTCTCATTGAGTCAGTACCGAGTTATCACATCTGTGGCAGAACATTAAACACATACTACGGCAGTTTTTGTTTCACTTTTTTCCACATTAATACTAGATTTACGTTGTTTACATTATAAGTTTTGTAAAGCATTATTCTTCTAAGTTCATGTTAACTCAGTGTTCAAATATGGTTCTGCTGACTGTTTAAGAATGACAAATAAAGTCACAAACTCGTCAGCTTGTTTTAATTAACCTGTTTTTTAAGTATATGTGAATGCAGTACGAACTTTGAATGTCTTCTGTAAGGACTTAAATCCCACCGCTTTATGAAGGCTTGAAATCCAGCCCTCTAATAAGGAGATTGGATTCCATCACTCTGTAAGAGTCTGGAATCCATTACTCTGTAGGAGACTGGATCCCATCACTCTAAGGCTTAATGAACACGTAAGTTCCCCGTCATCTAACATGTTCATTTTTCCGCTATAATCTACCTTGTCCATAATTACTATCGCATTTGCCTTATCTAGAATCTTTCTTTACTTTATGGTATAATTTAACAAACCTTTGAGGACAATTGTGTTGCAGAGGTCTGAGCAAAGCCCAGCCATACACATGAACTCTCAAGTTGTACACATGTACTTCCCAGTGAAACACGTTCCCCCCACGTGTGCACATGTACTCCAGCGTGGTACACGCTATGTACTCCTGAAGAAGCACATAGTTTAACCACTGCCGCACACAGACTTCGCTGTTGTTCACTACTGTGCTAGCCTTTGTTAGCTTGCACACGATGGGATCTGAAACCTGGACTTCGAGTCCTTTATCCGCGCGAAGTGGAGAAAGCGGGTCTTCGAGTCTGAGACACAGCGGTCTTTGTAATTCGCTCTGATTGCGCCTCTTGCTTGGCCATTACTCAGTCAATGTGACGGGAATAAAAAACTAACTTTTAACCATCGCTCGACGTGTTTATGTCTCTGCAAGAGCGCTGAATAGCGTTTGCATCCTTGTTTGATCTTCGTGCGTGTCGAGGTCGTGGATCCAAATGTACTGCCCGACAGACATGTTGCAGAGACACTCTTGCATTGAAGAACAGGACACTTGTGCAACATTTGGGAATCTTTGTAAAGACTCCCAAATGTTACACAGCTTTGTCGTCACTTGAGAAAGCTCTTCACAGAGCGAAACGTTGTCCCACTAAAAGCTTGATCTGTAATAAGTTTTTTCTCTCTTCGTCAAATCGATGGCTCTTGAACACACCTGTGTAAATTAACGTTGTTTTGATGGTAATATATTCACGATCCTCTCTCACCTGCCACCTCAGTACCTAGTTCACCTAGGTTCACCGAGCTCACCTGGTCTACTTATTCTCACCTGGCCCACTCCCTATCACTCTGGCCCATCCTCTTGCACTCTGGCCCACCCCCTAGCACTCTGGCCCACCCCCTAGCACTCTGGCCCACCCTCTAGCACTCTGGCTTACCCCCTAGCACTCTGGCCCATCCCCTAGCACTCTGGCCCACCCCCTAGCACTCTGGCCCACCCCCTAGCACTCTGGCCCACCCCCTAGCACTCTGGCCCACTCTTCCCTTCTCTTTGGTCATTGATATAGATGAAGGAGCTATTAATCCTAAGAACTGAAGCTCTCCTCCCCTTCCTCGGATCAAACCTCATAACCCCTCACCCTCTCCCCTTCGATTCCCATGTACATATTATGACCCTCAGTGATTTCTCGCAAAATCTTCCCCTCTTGATCCTAATGTTCATTTTCTGACGCATTACAATACGTACTAAGTCTCTCTATTTAAAACTAGGTTCTTTTGTACACATGTGGTATACAGTCCCGACAGTGTAATTAGACACATGTGCAACATCTGGGGATTTTTATTTGTAGACGTTTCGCCCTCCAGTGGCTTTCAGATTATGTCCTTTTATTGTGTTGATAAAGGCATTGGATGGCGAAACGTCTACAGGTAAAGATACCCAGATGTTTCACATGTGTCTAATTCTTCCTAGGTTACTTTTGATAAGGAAAAATCTTAGTTATTCTAGATTAACCGAGTATAACTAAAACTTAGCCAGTAACCTGACAGGGAGGAAGTTGTGTCACGGTAACATCGGCCGAATAAGCACAAGAGTTTTGAGACTCCCAATGGTTCAAACCCCAGCCGTTCCGTGGCCTGTTTAGAGACTCTATCGTTAGTAAAAGATATAAATTTTTATGGTTATAAATCGTAATTCTTAAAGGGAGGGTGAGGGGTAAGCCAGCGGAAGGCCTCTGTCAGATGACCCAAAGCTCCAGCTAAGACCAGCGTCAGCACACACACTTCCTCCGATCAAACCTGATTATCTTACATTTCTCCCTTCCCCCTCCCACACACAAGCGCTTTACAACCCATACAGATTTAGCGCTTCCCCCGTAAAACAAAAACACGTGTTTACTACAAGGCTTTAATCCGTTCACCTAACTTCGTTCAGTTTTAAATTGAAATATTTTAACCACTTCAGACCATTATAAGGATATTCACTTGACAGTGATTCCAATATATATATATATATATATATATATATATATATATATATATATATATATATATATATATATATATATATATATTTTATATATATATCTGGGTATGAAAAAATACTACGGTGCAAATAGGAAATAAAACCTGAACGCTTTCATATGCTTACACACATCTTCAGAGGAATAGGAAGAAGAGGCAAGAGAAGAACATTTGCAGTCACGTGTTTATGCTTTCTTCCATATCTGAATATATACAGTGAAAGATGTATATATCATGGTGATTGCACAGAGATGTATATTTATCTCTCTCTCTCTCGGAAGATTTACTCCGAATGTTGACTTTAATTCCTTTTCGTGGTGGTGAAATTAAAGTATTTCTGATTCTCATTGTTCAGGACCGTGTAATGAGCTTCGTGTAGTCGACAGGCTTCAAACTGGATACAGTAGCACTCTTGCCATCATAACTTGAAATGGACACAGTCGATGATTTTTTTTCCCCCACACTGTATGATGCAGGCAGACCTGCTAGAGTGACAGACCTGCTAGAGTGACAGACCTGCTAGAGTGACAGACCTGCTAGAGTGACAGACCTGCTAGAGTGACAGACCTGCTAGAGTGACAGACCTGCTAGAGTGACAGACCTGCTAGGTGACAGACCTGCTAGAGTGACAGACCTGCTAGAGTGACAGACCTGCTAGAGTGACAGACCTGCTAGAGTGACAGACCTGCTAGAGTGACAGACCTGCTAGAGTGACAGACCTGCTAGAGTGACAGGCCTGCTAGAGTGACAGGCCTGCTAGAGTGACAGACCTGCTAGAGTGACAGACCTGCTAGAGTGACAGACCTGCTAGAGTGACAGACCTGCTAGAGTGACAGACCTGCTAGAGTGACAGACCTGCTAGAGTGACAGACCTGCTAGAGTGACAGACCTGCTAGAGTGACAGACCTGCTAGAGTGACAGACCTGCTAGAGTGACAGACCTGCTAGAGTGACAGACCTGCTAGAGTGACAGACCTGCTAGAGTGACAGACCTGCTAGAGTGACAGACCTGCTAGAGTGACAGACCTGCTAAGATGTGAGCAGACCTGCTAGAGTGACAGACTGCTAGAGATGACAGACCTGCTAGGTACTGACTTGACAAATGACAAGTTCATCCTGGTTTTATGGTTATTGACAAGTGTCTCTAGTCTTCTAATATGACAAGGTTATTCTTTCTGGATTATGACAAGGTTTCTAAGGTTCCTTGAACCAATATACCGGAAGGCCACCCCTCCCCCGAAACACCTTGGAAAGCGACTGTAAACAAATATATATTTTGGTTTTGCGACGAGGCGGGCTTGGATTGGATACCATGATGCGTGGGTTGAGGTGGTAGGAAGGGAGGGGGGACGCTGAGAGGAGGGGGCAGAAAAGGGCAGCTGCGAAAGGGAGGAGGGAGGAAGTTGTCAGGTTGAGGATTTTTGTATCATATAAAAATAGTTGGAAATAAAAGTCAGTGGTGGGCGGAGTGAGGTTCCACTGGGTGTCAGAACTCTGGTCACACTAGACACAGGTCTTGTAGCTGCTGCTCCTCTGTCCTCACGACCCAATACTTGTTGACATGGTAAGTCTATGTTGTATTCTCCTGTGTACTTAGCATTTCCCAGTGTATATTGTATTACTGAAGTGTGGTAAAGTTACAGCTTTATTTGCTGTGCTGCAAGAAAATAGGGAAGAAGTGATAATCGAGTAGCGTACATAGAGGAAGAGGAAGAAGAGGAAGAACTGCACTGGTGATAAGGGAAGAAAGTAGGGGTGGAAGGAGGAAAAAAGGAGGTAGGAAAAAAAAAAAGAAGTCTTTTCTGGTGTCAGTATCCTCGGAAAGTTGGCAATTCAAGGAAGCCATTTCGATCTTTTTCAAATTTCATTCTCCAGAATGTCACTGACTACGTACCCAGGTACCTAGGAACCAGGTACCTACTTCATGCTGCTAGGTGAAACAGGAACCCCGCAAGTGTAAAAAAAAAATAAACTTGTCTATACAGACAAAATTGTCAACAATTCACACACACACATACACTATATATATATATATATATATATATATATATATATATATATATATATATATATATATATATATATATATATATATATATATATATATATATATATATATATATATATATATATATATATATATATAATATATATATGTATGCATGTATGTGTGTGTGTGAGTGTGTGTTGGTTAGGGTTAGGTAAGGTTCGTCAGGACACCGGACAAGTGTTTCCTGACGCGGGTCTTAGTCAGATGATGACCCGCCGTTGGAGTTTTTGGTCATCTGACCGAGGCCTTCCGCTGGCTTACCAGTCCACCCCTTTAAAAATTATAGTCTATTACAACCATTTTTTATGTGTGTGTGTGTGTGTAAAACTCCTGTATAGAACAGGATGACCACACATCACTGTCTCTCACAATGTCACTACCATACAGAATAAGTCAGCAGCACACTGCGAGTGTATCGAAACGTTGCCGCATTACTTGCACATGTGCCCTTTTACCTATCAAAGACATAATAGCCACGGGTAACTAAAAAAAAAATTAACCGAGATAAAGTATTGTAATCACGACTGCAAGTATGTCATCCTGGTTACAGTAACCTCTGTTTATAACTCAGTGATTCGCCTGGGTGATTCTTATCGTAAAGTGCGGGTGTTGTGGCAGCCATTATTTTTTTTTTTACCGAATCTGTTCTCGCTGGTAATTTATTGTAATGGTGTGGTAGCGTTGCTTTGACCGGAGTCAGATTTGCTCTGATGGATGACCGGGGGACCAGGTGGTGTGTCTTACATTAAGGTTTTAAGTCTGAGGTAAAGAGGGGGGAGTTTGTTTTCTTGTGTAAGGCAGATGAAGTGTTGATGTTTTGGTAGAGTCGAGGATGATAGGGAGTGAGACTAGTGCCTTGAGAGGCAGACATATGTAACATGACCACCTATTACTGTGACATGATCTCACTTTCAGCGGAGCCTTTTTTTTTCAAGCTTTCAACAGCTTTTAGAACGACTGTTGTTACAGTCTATGTTTATTCTGTTACATCCGCTTCACCTTCACACTTGACAAGTTATGTCCGTCTGTGAGTGTTTTCTTGGCCCTTACGTGTGTCCAAGTTTTAAATTCTCAGATTATTAAATAGTGTTGGTGATTGTGGAACATCTTGTCTTTTGGGAGGAGTTGTGGCAATGGCACTGATGTCTTTAAATGGCTCCTAAATGGTTGATGACATTTTCAATGTTATTTTCATATTACTTTCTTGAGGAATGTTACAGAAACACTTGCCAAAGGGTTTCATCTCTTTATAAGGTCAGTTACACACACACAGGAACTGTGACTCGACCCCTGCAACCACAACTAGGTGAGTAAACACACACACACCGTTTATCTGGGAAGATATGCCATAATGGGCAGGTGTAACAAATGGGGTTCCACAAGGATCGGTATTAAGATCAACATTGTTTCCAGTATTATCGAATGACCCACAGATCAACACTAACTAGATATTCCCATTCACGAATAATATATAACAAAAGAAGAAAATAAAAGCCGGGAAGGACAGGAAATGGTTACAACCAGACCTAAACAAAATGCAGATTGATCACACAAGTGGCTACTGGAATTCAATCACAGGAATTTCAAGGTTATTGAAATGGGGATAGGTGGAAAAAAAGACCGGAAAGTGAGCACAGACTCTGGGGACAGAGGGGTTGTTAACCTCACTCAGACTGTAGAACCTCTGGAGCGAAGGCTGGATGGGTGAATTTAAAGACTGATTCTGAGGAGTATCGGTAAAATACGACATATGTCGTGCCCATCTTGGAGTATGCAGCACCAACAGCAGACGCAGCAGCAGTAGCAGCATCAACAGCACCATCAACAGCACCATCAACAGCACCATCAACAGAACTAAAGCCTCAAATATATTATTTTCAACTTTTCCTTACCTCCTTCGTTCATTATTTAATTTCACTGGATCATTATTTATCAACTAATTTTGCTTCTATTGTGCCTAAAAGCACATTTTATTTCCATTTTTTTCCAGTATTAATTTATTACATAATAACCCGCTATTTAACGATTTTATTTTGCATTATCTTTCATTTGTTTTGGTTAACGCTATTGTTGTTGCTTTTGTTGACTGTCTAACACAAAGTCTTGTTTACAGGATTCACTAGACGCTGATCAGATTGATGGTATGTATTGCAACCAGCCTCACCTAGTGAGGTTCCTGCTTGCTGGTGTTACCTAGTGCAGCTTCCCATTGCCAGGGCTTACCTAGTGAGGTTCCTGCTTGCTGGTAGGTCTTACCTGGTGGAGTACTAACTGCCGGATCTCAATAGTGGTTTTCCTTACCCCTAAGCCCTGGTACATAAGTAAGAACTTTATAACATACCCAGGGAGACAATGTACCAGCAATAATGACAGTAATTAGACAACAGGAGAGGAGAGTAATGACATTTGATCTATGGAAGGGAAGGGTTGCTTCAATTTCATTGGATCAAGAACCCTTCTGTGCCATCAAGGCAGCCAAAACATAATTACTTTTGACCACTAACGAGCAATTAAGTTACAAGCCTAGCGACTAGAGGCTCATTAAGGCAGCATGTCACCTGTTTACTAGCAGTCAAGAATACTTTAATCACTAAATAGGGAATAAAATTAATCTCTCAAGTGTATATATATATATATATATATATATATATATATATATATATATATATATATATATATATATATATATATATATATAAAAAAAAACTGCGAGACGTTCGTCTCTCAGTGTATATTTTTCTTTCCCCATCATATAAATATCAATAACATTCACGCCACATAAATATTTATTACCCCCTTTTCACTCTATGTAAACCTCTTTGACTCTCACAACCAGTGGCAGACCTACATTTTTTGGGTCCTGAAGCTTGAACTGTTATGAAGGCCCTTTGCAATCCCTTCTCGTACAGAAGACCCAAAATTTTTAAGAAACGTGGACTAAAGTCGCTTCTGGGGGCCCTCCGGGATTAGGGGCCCTGAAGTTTAAGCTTCAATAGCTTCATAGTGGATCCGTCCCTGCCCATCACACCATATAAACAACAATTACATTCACACACATCACCATCAATAAATCTACCATGTAAACAACAGTAAATCTAACATCATGTTAACATCACTTAACTCTCCTTCCAACCACATAAACACTTGTTCTTACCCCGTCTGAGTCCAATAACATCTTCCAGCTCTCAAGAAGGCCTTCGTCTCCTTCGACACGGACAAGAAGGGAGCCATCAGCACAGACACGGTCTCCACCATCTTGAGGATGATGGGCGTCAAGATCTCGGAGAAGAACCTTCAGGAGGTCATCGCAGAGACTGACGAAGATGGTAAGTTCTACGGGCTACTTCGTGTCGGTGCAAGAAAAATAAAAAACGTGTACGCAATCACGCCGTGTTCTGGTTTATTATATATTTTAAGCCTGTTGATTACACCAGGGTTGTTTTAACTTGTTAGAAGTGGTAGATAGACCTACGTGGGACTGATGAGACACCCAGTGGCTTTATCAGTGTAAAATAGAGCACTAGAAAGGTAGAAAATGAGGTAATCAGTCCCTTACTTTCTACCTGTCAAGTGCGTTGTAATGCACTGATAAAGCAACTGGTGGGCGAAACGTCTACGGAATAAAGACACCCATACATTGCATATGTGTAATTCATCATCTTGTCGGAATTACATACACACATGGGACTATAATGTTGGCGAAACGTCGCACTAATAAACGTCTTTGGCTGACTCTGTTTACCACTTGCCAGCTATACCGTACTTTAACTACAGTCAAAATTAGCTAAAAATAGACAGTTGATTAGCTTCTCACCTAACAAATGCACTCTCTACACTGTACTAATTCCCTCTTATTAAGTCCACGAAAATAATCTTGCGTCTTAGAAGGTAAATTCAAATGTAGTTATTTACTTTTAATTACATATGAAAGTTTGTAAACTCTGGTGTATTTCTAACTGTCCTTTTCGAGACTTCCAAAAAATACTATATAACAAGTCTGACTGATTTAGAAACCGCTACTGGTTACGAACATCTACACATAAATAACAAAAAAAGGCACAATACCGTGACTGGAACAATACACAAATAACCCGCACATAGAAGAGAGGAGCTTGTAACTTTGTAAATGGTCCAAGTCGGACCGAAACGTCGTCGTAAGCTCCTCTCTTCTATGTTCGGGTTATTTGTGTATCTACACATACTGTGGAAACAGTTCGCTGCGGTACGAAGTCGGGTTTTACAACACACGAAACCTTAATAAGAGGACTGTAAACAAGCCACCATCCTGGAGTTGTACGACTCGCTCGCCATGAGTTCTACCCCTCCCCGCACCGTGGTCTGTCAAGTTTTATAACGTCTGAGCCTCAGTACCAGCATGTGTGGGACTATGAACATCCTCTCTATTATTATTTTCTATAAAAACAATTCATTTATAAGTTGAAACATTAAAAATGCAACTCGTTGGCAAGTTGATTTCGTCTTATGTGTCGTGCCGAATAGGTAAAACTTGCAATTTTGGTTAAAATAGCCGAATACGGCAAGTGAAAATTTGTGTATGCAATAATTTCTCAAAAATAATTCTGAACCTAACGAAAAAAATATATTTCATTGTGTTTGTTTATTAAATTATTGTAAACTTATCAAAAATATATTTGGTTAGATTAGGCTAAATTTAAGTGGGCTTGTTATAATAAGGTTAGGTAAGTTTTCTAAGGTTCTTTTGATATAAAATTATTAATTTTTACAATAATATAAATGAAAAAAAAATATATCTTCAAACATATAAGAGAAAATTTTAGAAAGAACTTAATTTTAAACAAGTTCTTGCTAATTAACCCAGCACTTGAGTCACTTTATCCTGGAAACACCACTGTAGAGAAACCTTTCCGGAATAAAGGCACCCAAATGACACCCAAATGTTACACAAATGTCTCATTTATCAGTCTGTGTCTGGTAGATAAACAAGTCTATGATTGGCGGATTCTAATGGCTACAAAAGAATAGGTTTACATTCGCTAGATTTACAGATGGGACTATTCGTAATGACAGAAAAGGGGAAAACTGCAGGTTAATAATAGGGAAATCCTGAGAAATATTCCCACAATTTCCTTAACAAGAGAAATAATGCTAAAACCATGTTTAGTTTTTACGTTTAAAGCCTATCGATTGCATTACTGTTGGATACATACACGGAGTTTTTACCTGAACAATTTACAGATTTCAGTGGTTATACCATGGTCTGGAACAGGAATATGATCAGTCATTCCGTGTCTTCTTCAGGATCCGGCGAACTGGAGTTCGAGGAGTTCGTGGAGCTGGCCGCTAAGTTCCTGATTGAGGAGGACGAGGAGGCTCTCAAGGCCGAGCTGAAAGAGGCCTTCCGTATCTACGACAAGGGAGGTAAATACTTCGGTCAATGTTTAGGACTTCTTACTTGTTGATAAAAGGACAAACTGGTTACAAGGACTTACTGCGAACACTGCCTAAGAAAAGATGTGCAGATCATGCTTTTATTGTAGCAATATTTCGCTTTTTATAGGCCTTTATCAAGTCTTGATAAAGCTCAACACAGAACGAAACGTTGTCTCAATAAGAGCTTTCTCTGCATCGGAATATTGTCTCCATGGACAAAATGTGAGGCGAGAAACGTCGAATAGTGAGTGACGTAAATAAAGAGTCTACAATGAGACGCATAATAAGATCATTTTATTTTCAATTACAGAGAGATCGAAGTGCTGGTTTGGTCTTGACTGTTGCGCTTTATCTTTTAGAAAACTATTGCGTATCTGTAGTAATGTAGTCGCCCCTATGACATACGATTTTCTTGGAACATCAGAAGTGTGCAGTTACCCCTATTCTTCATTACAGTTACATAGGGAGAACACCAGCAGTTTGTGGCTACCGTATTATGTGTAATATTTACAATTGAGCTACACACTGCTAAGCTTATTTCAAGGTCCAGAACGGACCGCCTCTACGTCCACAATGTTGTAGGATAAAGCATTTAGCATTGTTCATATCTGTTGATAATTTTCTCCATCACTACCAGGAGGCGGAGATAAATGGTATAAAATATCGATGGAAAAATAAACACAAATGAAGTATAATGCGATCCTTTATTAACTACGTTTCGCCCACACAGTGGGCTTTATATGTTTGTGACTTGATAAAGCCCACTGTGAGTGCACAACGTAATCTATAAGGGAACGCATTGTATGTACTTCATTTGTGTTTATTTTTCCACTTCCAGGAGACGGCTACATCACCACGGACGTCTTGAGGGAGATCCTACGAGAGCTGGACAACAGGCTGACGGAGTCTGACCTGGACAACATCATTGAGGAGGTGGACGAGGATGGCTCTGGCACTCTCGACTTTGATGGTGAGATATAGTGGCTGATGTTTTGTTAGAACAAGGTCTCCTGTAAGAGGACCTCAGTCAGGAGCACCTTTCCTCTCTAAAGGATAAAAAGTCATGATTCCGCTCCGTGTGGAGCTTTATCAAGTCGAGTAGATAAAGGTCGATATAAAGCGGAACGTAGCCCCTAACTCGAAGCATAAGCTGACGTACCTGAGCCAGGCACCTCGCTAGTGTTCACCTCATTGAAGAGATTATCTCTCTCTCTCTCTCTTTACACTTCTTTCAATAGATGTCAACTAGTTTTTGCCTTGTGGATCTGTATGACAGCACTGGAGTTTGGTGTATTTTTTAACGCATTAATAACAACAATAATAATATTAAAATAATTATAAATAATAATATAAATTAAAATTAATTATAAATAAAAATAATTATTAAAAATAATATATAGTTTTGGTGTCTTTATTGTACCCATTTATCACTTTATTGTGGAATTTAACTCTTTTTCTTTCCTAGTCTATATGTATTTTTCTTTCCTAGTCTATATGTATTTTTCCAATTTTACCTAACCATGGTAATTTTTTGTTCATTGCCGTTGCAGAGTTCATGGAGATGATGTCTGGGTAGATGCCAGGGGGTCAGCAGCATCAAACCATCTCCATATGATCTCGCGTGACTGTCCTCCAGAATTAAGATGGAGACCCATTATTCCTATCTCTGTTTCTCAACACCCGGAGAGAAATGACATAAAATACCGATAAGAGGGGTAAAGGAGACAGATGCAGTTTATAATGGGATCCTAGACGATATTTGTGACTTCGTAAGGCTCACTGCGTGGGCGAAACGTCATTGTAGAATTACACTAAGCATCACTTGTGTCCCTTATCCTCAATACGCCTGACTCTCATGCCTGTACGACAAATGGCTTGGTGATTCCCTTAAACTGGGAAAGTGTCCTTGTGCACAGTCCCGATGATGCCACCCGTGGCGAAACGTTTCCTTTAATGTCCTGAACTGCCCACACAAGTGTCTCTTTCCAAGCATGTCCCCTGTGTCCGCCACAAAAAAAAAATGATTCTGTCCATTCCCGAGTGATCCATGACAACTGTGTCAACCTTATCATTAGTTTCAGTGACAATTGACTCTTCGGGAAACACCTTGTGTTCAGGAAGATTATTTATTTACCTAAGATTTTCCCTTCATAAGTGCGTTCAAAATTGACAAAACTTGACTTTAATTAGGTTCAAAATATGTTGCTTCTGTGGCCAATTTTAATGTGGCCAGTCAGTAAAGACTGCATTATATATATATATATATACGTATATATGTGTGTGTGTGTATGTGTGTGTGTGTGTGTGTAAAATGTGCCGAATAGGTATAATTGGTCAATTAGCAAGAGCTCATTAAAAATTAAGTCCTTTCTAAAAATTTCTCTTATACGTTTAAAGATATATATTTTTCATTTATGTTAATATAAAAATTAATGATTTTGTTCCAAAAGAAACTTAGAAAACTTACCTAACCTTATTATAACAAGCGCAATTTAATTTAGCCTAATCCAACTAAATATATTTGAGATAAGTTTACAGTAATTTAATAATAAACAAACACAATGAAATATAATTTTTTCGTCAGGTTCAGAATGATTTTTGCGAAATTACTGCATACACAAATTTTCGCTTGTCTTATTCGGCAAGAATAAGCCAAAATTTCAAATTTTTACCTATTCGGCACGATTATATATATATATATATATATATATATATATATATATATATATATATATATATATATATATATATATATATATATATATATATATATATATATCACATTTCATAATTATCATTTACACTCTTTCATTATACAATTATGTATGTTCAAAATTAAATAAATTTGATTATAAGAAAAATCTTATCTATCATCCTTCTCTATGAAGAATTCAAATAATTCTTTTTTATAAATCAGTTTTAATTTACTCAAAGACTTTGAGATTATTTTTTTCTAATTTACACGCTAGGTTGCGTGAGGCAGGTATGATAGGCAACCTGTCATCCCTATTACGTCAGTTTCCCAACGTTGTGTCCATTGTCAGTATTTTAAAGCTTTATGTAAAAATTCCAAATATTATTTTCTTGATTTTAGATTGGTTAGGTCACCATATTAATGATATACATAACCAAGACGTTGAAGAAACATGTGCAGAGAATATCTTCTACAACTCTATTGCTAACCTCTGGTCCACTTCCTGGGCATGACATATTTCCACTAGCGGTCTTTTGCTTACCCAGGACGGTGTCTTCAGTTGCTGCACCTCGCCTCTTGCTCGAGGGCCAGCGTAGTAAAAAAAATACAGAAGGTATATGCAGAGAGGTGTATGCCTTTTGGTGTATATGTATACAGTTAGCTTGCTTTTATCCCTATTTTAGGGTTTAAAATATTTTTGAATGTTGGTTTGTGGGAGTTTTGCAAATTCAATTAAAATGACATAGTGGCAAAAGCCAAGTATGAACCGAAATTGTTTCACAGAAAAACGACAGTAGAAAACCAGGTAATGCGACAGAAGGAAACGACAAGGTGTTGAACCAGAGATTAAAAAAGATGTCCACAGTGGAAGCAGGGACAACAGAGGACACACCAGCAGGTACTAGATACTATACACACAACAGCGGACACACCAGCAGGTACTAGACACTATACACACAACAGCGGAGCACACCAGCAGCTACTAGACACTATACACACAACATAGGACACACCAGCAGGTACTAGATACTATACACACAACAGCGGACACACCAGCAGGTACTAGACACTATACACACAACAGAGGAAATGTGGGAAAGCTATTGAATACGCTGGACACATTAAAGGAAATGGGACTTGACAAGGTATCACCATAAAAAGCAAAACGTCACAATACCGTGTCTGGAACATTACACAAATAAACCCGCATATAAAAGAAAGTAACTTTATGACGACGTTTCGGTCCGACTTGGATCATTAATTAATCACAATGTGTGACTAGTTAATGATCCAAATCAGACCGAAACGTCGTCAAAAAGTTTCTTCCACCTATGTGAGGGTTACTGTGTAAGGTATCACAATGGATCCTGCTAGAAGAAGCATAAACACTGAAACACTATCTGGAAGCTATAAGTTAATGAATATAGGACAGTTGCCTGAGAAATGTCCATGTTTAAGAAGACAGGTAGAAAGTATTGAACTACAGACCAATATTACTGATATGCATACTATACAAAGTAATGGAGATGATTATCAGGAGGGTGAAGGAGCTCTAACAGAGAAGTGGTTTCGTAACAATAACTGAAACGGGTTTGGAGATGGCAGTTCTTGGCTTACAAAACCTGTTGGAGTTCTATGACAAAGTAACGGAAACGAGGCAGGTGAGAGATGGGTGGATTTCATATTTCTGGACTGCAAGAAGGCGCTTGATACTGTACCTCAAGAGAGATTGGGACAAAACTTGAGGTGCAGGCAGGAATATCAGGGAATGTGCTCTAGTGGGTCAACGAATACCTTACCGATAGGAAACAAAAGATTGATTGTTCGAGAAGATATGACAGAATGACAAAGAGTAACAACAGGGGGGTTCACAAGAATCGGTTAGGGCCGCTGCTGTTTATGGTGTACGTGAATGACTTTCCTGAAAGGAGTGAGTCAAATATCTGACCTGTTTGCTAATGATAAAACTAATGAGAATAAAAAGCTGATGGCGATAAGGAAAGGCTATAAATTAATATGGGCAAAATGCAGGACAGATCAGATAAGTTATTGCTTGAATTCAACCTCAGCATATGCAAAATTATGAACACTGGAGAACGGGGCAGGAAGACCGGAAACTGAGCATAGATTCTGCTGACAAAGGCTGCAGACCTCACTCAAAGGAAAAGTGCCTGAAATGCCTCGGCATTATAGTGGTTTTCTTTGTACCAATCAAATTATGAAATGTAAACACACATTGTAACCTTAGCAAAGAAATCAAATTTTGATTTGACTGATTTGGTACATGCGGGGTTCATCACTATGAAAGAAAACGGAAGAGGAGAAACACTAGAGAAAACCAATATAAACTACTCGCCCTATCTAAAGAATATTTAGGAGAACAAAACCTCAAGGTAAAAGTCGAGTTATAATTATTTGTAGACGGTGCCGGAAACATCAGCTTTGAAGTCTGTTATATATGTTTTAGTTGGGGATGACAGGATTATTTTTATTATTTAATGTTATTATAGGGAAAAAATCGAGTAGCTTCATTTCCTTCATAATTCATGTTATAATAATAATAATAATAATAATAATAATAATAATAATAATAATAATAATAATAAAAATAATAATAATAATAATAATAATCTTTATTTCTGAAAGTACATGATGCAATTTATACAGACCATAGCTGACATCAAAGTCATTCTATATAGAAAGCCCCTTGTTATGCAGAGCATTTCGGGCAACTTAGGTTACTTTTGTCCCCCAGGATGCGACCCACAACAGTCGGCTAATACCCAGGTACCTATTTACTGCTAGGTGAATAGGGACGGTATGTGTCTTAAGGAAACACGTCCTAATGTTTCCACCCGCACTGGGTATCGAACAACAGGCCTCAATGTGAGCTGAGTGCGTTACTAACCGAGCTACGGGACACGTTTATTCAGGCACAAGTACACGCAAGTGCAATTAACATACATATTGTAAATTACTTAGGAACCCCCCAAAAAAAAAAAAAAAAATCAAAGTGACTATTTCCATTGGGGTCTTTGGGTCCCTTGATCCTTTCCCAAAAAGTTGTGACCCACAACACTTAGCTAACATCCATCTAAGTGAACTTGGGGAAGCAGATGAAAGGAAACTCCCAACGTTGGCACGTATCCGGTGATCGAACCCAGATTTCTCAGCATGCAAGATGAGGCAGCTACCCCTTCAGCCACGTTTATTGCTATTATTGTTGTTATACTGGTAACCCAAGAAAGCCAGGCAGTGTGGCTTATCTCCACAGAGGTCTTCTAGAACTCTTATTCCAGAATGCGACCCACAATAGCCGACTAAAACACCCACGATTACCTCAGAGAGAAAGTTTATTTAGGTACAGGTATACATAAATACAGTTACACAAATTATCATATATGGTAACGTATCTGTAATTTATCTAGGATAACCAAAAAAACAAGTCAAG
Source organism: Cherax destructor (assembly GCA_009830355.1). Classification (NCBI taxonomy): domain Eukaryota; kingdom Metazoa; phylum Arthropoda; class Malacostraca; order Decapoda; family Parastacidae; genus Cherax; species Cherax destructor. The sequence goes on from WNWK01000123.1 coordinate 88,704, forward strand.
AGTGATTTATTTCCATTGGAGTCCTTGATTTCCACTGTGATCCTTGATTTTCATTGGGGTCATTGATTTCCAGTGGGAGTCATTGATTTCCAGTGGGAGTCATTGATTTCCAGTGGGGGTCATTGATTTCCAGTGGGAGTCATTGATTTCCAGTGGGGGTCATTGATTTCCAGTGGGGGTCATTGATTTCCAGTGGGAGTCATTGATTTCCAGTGGGGGTCATTGATTTCCAGTGGGGGTCATTGATTTCCAGTGGGGTCATTGATTTCCAGTGGGGGTCATTGATTTGCAGTGGGGTCATTGATTTCCAGTGGGGGTCATTGATTTTCAGTGGGGGTCATTGATTTCCAGTGGGAGTCATTGATTTCCAGTGGGGGTCATTGATTTCCAGTGGGAGTCATTGATTTCCAGTGGGGGTCATTGATTTCCAGTGGGGTCATTGATTTCCAGTGGGAGTCATTACGTGGTCATTTTCAGTGGGAGTCATTGATTTCCAGTGGGGTCATTGTTTTCCCAGTGGGAGTCATTGATTTCCAGTGGGGTCATTGATTTCAGTGGGAGTCATTGATTTCCAGTGGGGGTCATTGATTTCCAGTGGGGTCATTGATTTCAGTGGGGTCATTGATTTCCAGTGGGGTCATTGATTTCCAGTGGGGGTCATTGATTTCCAGTGGGGGTCATTGATTTCCAGTGGGGGTCATTGATTTCCAGTGGGGGTCATTGATTTCCAGTGGGGGTCATTGATTTGCACTGGAAGTCATTGATTTCCTGAGGAAGCCACAGGCTAGCGAAACGTCTCCACAATATAGATACCCGAGTGTTACCCAAGTGTCTGATTCATGAACCTGTCATTTCTGTGAACCAGTTATCTACGTCAGGCTGAGCTTCCAGCTTGATATTCTTCCTGATCTTAACTGGATCCTTCCGACAGTGATACGTAACTTCCTCCCCAAGTAAACTATTCTCACTTCAACAAAATCAGAAGCTTTTTTCACCCCAACAACGGGAGTCCCTCAGCGATATCATTTTATCTTTTGTGTAATTCTCTGTCATGTACTCTCTCAAGTACACGTTTATATACTATCAAGTACTCTGTTATGTCCTCGTCTGCTTTCTCATATCCCCCTCTCATTTATTTACAAAAAAATAGCACCTTTCTCTGTCCCTTCCTAAACAATAGTCTTTATTTCTCTTGGGAAATCCTACCAACAGTGTGTTGAGATTAATGGATTTTTTTTTATTTGTCAGCAATAGAGCTAAGTAAAGCAGTTACTACAACAGTTACAACTGCTTCAACCGCTAAGAAAAATGTTGTAACTGCCAGCTATAAATTGTAAATGTTGTTTAATGGAACCTTTTTCTAATCTGGGTGTGTTCTTTAATGTTTGTATAAATACGTACGAGTTAGTTAGAAATGAGAAAAATTAGGTACAGTTTTAGTTAGGTACTTTGCTCCACAAGCTTTATCGTACCTCTTCTTAAAGCTATGTATGGAGTGTGTGTGTGTTTACGATACAGGCGTGAATTTTAAAAATAATAACGATAATAACAGTATTGAAAACGACGATAATAATAACACATAACGATAACAGATAACGATAACAGATACCGATAACAGATACCGATAATAGGTAATAAAGACAGTAGATGTCGTTAATAACAATTATAAAGATAACGATAAACACTTTAATAACGAAATAACGATAATGATAATGACAATAATGATAGTAATATTAATAACATAAACGCCAATATGAAGATAATACAGATAATAATATTTATAATAACGACGGTAGTTAACGATAACAAATACTTTAATAACGATCACAATTATAGCGATAACGTAATAAAAATATATAATAATAACTATAATAAGGATAAAGATTTACGATATTTTGTCAATTATTATTAGTGTTATTAGCATTACTATTATTATTATTATTATTATTACTGATTTTATACAGCTTACCGTAAGGAAAATCTGGGAAGTTACCGTAAGGTTAGTTTGATATCTTTATTATGCACCCCATACCCATCCTGTGGGCGGTAGACAAAAGATTACAGAGGTGCATAATGAGTCCAGGGACTGGACCCCAAAGTTTTGATACTTGAGGAAGTTACAAAGGTACTGAACTCACAAGTTACAAAGGTAATGAATCATGTAAGTAAATTTACTTACTTACGTTTATACATGGTTACAATCCTGAACAAATTATAAAGTAATGAACAATTCACTAGTCCACACCCAGTCACAACTGTAATGAGTTCTTGGTGCAAATTTTAATTGTTGGGTCACACACACACACATACATACACACATACATATACACACACACATACACACACATACACATACACACACACATACACACACACACATACACACACACACATACACACACATACACACATATACACACACATACACACGCATATACAACAGGCCTAGTTTTCAATCGACATGTGCCTAGGACAAAATGGTAATTAATACACATACATACACACACACATACACACACACACACACATACACACACACACATACACACATACAAGTTGCGGGGCCAGGAGCTATGAATCGACCCCTGCAACCCCAAATAGGTGAGTACACACATACACACACGTGGTAATGCTTTATTTACAGGGAGCAAAGTCAGGGTATTTTTCCAGAATGGTCTGTAATATACCACTGTGGATAAAATACTTTGACATATCTTGAACTTTTCTGAGTGAGTTGTCTCTGAATTCATTAATTTTATCGCACTCCAGTACATAATGACGCAGGGTGTGACAATAATCCAAATGGCAAAGTTTACATTTTGTTTGGTCTACATCTGGTGGTGGTGATTTAACCTGCCAAAGACACTTGTAACCCAGCCGGAGGCGGGCGGTAGTGACATCCAAGAGTCTGCTTATTTTGTTGGATGCACCATAGACATGTGGCTCCTCCTGCATGATAGAATGATGATAGATGGACTGACTGGTGTCAATCTCCCTGAGTCTTAAGTCAATAAAATTCAGTTGAAGTTCTTTTCGTATTATTGTTCTCAAACTGCTAACTGACAAGCCAAGATTGTAATCTACCCCCTCTTTGAAAGCATAAAACTTAGCCAATTTATCAGTTCTATCATGTATCTGAAGACCAATGTGAGATGGAATCCACAGCATGTGCACTCTGACTCTACTATCAACAATCCTACCATACCTGTGTCTGGCTTCTGACCCAACCATGCTACAAGTTATACTTGATGAGTTGAGAGCATTTATGGATGACAGAGAATCAGTTACAATTAGAGAGTTAACCTTAGATACATGGACGCATTTGAGTGCAAGGAGTATGGCAAACAGTTCTGTCTGAAGGGTAGAGGCCCAGTTATTGATGCGTGCTCCAATTTCTTTAAGAGAGCCATCACTCTGTATGACAACAGCAGCACTACCAGCTGCACCAGTGGATTGGTGAACAGAACCATCAACGTAAATAATTTGTGAGAGAGTGTGCTGTTTGGCTAAATTATCAATACAGCTTAAGGCATCATGTTTGGCTTCAAGGCGAAGCTTTGGTTGTGATTTAAGAAGTAGTTTGGGGGAAAATGGAGGGATGGTAGTTTGGAATGGGGTAATATTCCATGGAGCGGAGAAGTGCCGCTGTTGCCTTACTTGCCACAGATTATGTATCTGATTCATGCGGAGGTCGGTTCCAGTTTTTTCGATCCATCTGGAGGGATGTTCACCAGTGCTGAGGAAAGTTTGGAGGGCTTCTGTGCATGGGTTTGAATGGGCTTGCCTGAGCATATTAACCCCAATTAGGATATTTCTTTCAGTAACACGATCTCTGATGCTAGGAATATCAAGTTCTTTCTGCATATTTAAAATTTTGGCAGTACGAGGGCATCCTAAAATGATCCTCATTGCTTCGTTCTGCAGTTTTTCCATCCCTCCAAGCTTCCAGTCAGACACAAGAGCAAGGAAGATCACGCTGGAGAACAATCAGATTCCACTAAAGTCCATTTTTCAGTGGAATCTTAATATTTTTTTTTCCTGAACGCATCGTCGATTCGCTATTACTGAAACCGACGCTCGCGAACGCGTATACAATCACTCGATCAAGTGTCGTTAAAATCATCAACAATTACGCACTGATGGGTGAGTTACCGCTGCGAGGATCACCATGGCAATGACTGGGTCGTTGTCAGTAGCGCGTCTGACATGTGTGGTTCCCTCTCTGTGGTAAACATTAGTTGACTGGTTAATGGGGGTTTAAGGCCTGTCGACTACTCAAATGATCATGAATGCTGCGTGTTGATTATTCACCATCAATCAAGAGATTGATACGGATGAGATTGATACGGATGAGAGAGTATGTGATTCAGGGAATCAGAAGGTGGGTGAGAATGGCTGACGGTGTTGAATTAGACACATGTGCAACATCTGGGTATTTTGACTTGCAGACGTTTCGTAATCCAGTGACTTTATCAATACAATACATGGACATGATAATGTGAAGACTGTAGAAATATATACAGCAGACAGTGGAGCAGATGATGAGCACCGTAGTCTTGAAGAATCTGGAGCACCGGCAGGAAGATTGGTGCTTATGTACTGATGTCAGGTGAGGGACGAGTAGCAGACAAAGACATCGTCACTGGTAGGTGGGATTACCCAGTGAATACCATTGCTATACAACTTGTCAGACACAGCAACGTTATAGAATTTTGATACAGAGGACATCACCACAACCTACTTGCTAACTCCTGGTCCAACTTTTGGGGATAACCTACTTTCGCTGGGAAGTCCCGCTTACCAGTGACAATGTCTTCGCCTGCTGCACCCCTCTAACTCCAGTCACCTCACAGACGTATGATGGGAGTCACTTCACAGACATGTGATGGAAGTCACCACACAGACGAGTGAATGGAGTCACCTCACATGGACGTGTGACTGGAGTCACCTCACATGGACGTGTGACTGGAGTCACCTCACATGGACGTGTGACTGGAGTCACCTCACATGGAAGTGTGACTGGAGTCACCTCACAGATACACTTCGGGCATCGCTGCAAATAGACCTTAAGCTGTTTGTTCCCTGAAGCAACACAGTTCAGCATCAACAACCCAAAAACCCGACCCTCGTCCTGTGCAATACAGAGCACAGTGAGTTAGATATTATAATTAAAAAACACTGAATATCCTGTGTAACAAAAAAAAAAAAATTTATTATTGTTAAACTGCGGGTAAATAAGATGTATTTTTTTATACTTCTATGCCTAGTTTTTTTCTAGTTTGTGACAATGAGAGAGATTTGGGTTGGTAGTGCCTGTGTGCCGGGTGCTGCTGGCACCTCACAGTGATGCCAGGAGACAGGTGCTCAAGTCGATTTTACCTGTTTCTTGCTTATTGTTCACGCATTGTTAAGAAGCACCATCACTCCCGTCTAGACGTAGAGATGATCTGAATCATCAGTATGAATCCCAGTTAATACAAATAGTCCACTGACCATAGTAACGAAGAAAAGACACGTTGCAGAACAAGGTTGTTCTGGGACAATGTTTCGCTGTACGAAAACCTCTCAAATACAACTAAACATTTCCCCAATAAAAGCGTGTTCATTAGCTAGAATTTGCCCCTAGGAACTTCAGCGCCCGATCAGCAGGGCTGTAGTTCATACGCTGGATTGCGTGCGGCCAGTAGTAACAGACTGGTTGATCAGGCCCTGATCCACCACGAAGTCTGGTCAAGGACTTGGCCTCGGAACGACCTCCAGGTAGTAAAATTCTTTTTAATGCAGATTGCCCATGTGAATGCCGATAGACACTGTCTCCATTATTCTCTTCAACTAATGAATATATCTATCGACAGGTACGAGGTAGTGGTGGTTTATTTGTCAGGAAACAACAGGATCCCCTGACACGGGTCTGAATCAGATGATGACCCATCATAGGTTGAGCATTTTCCTGCACCGACCCAGCTACATTTTATACCCTTTAAAAACAATAACCAAAAATATCACTATACGGTAGCGTACCCTGTGATGAGACGATGCCCACACGGGTATCCCAAAGATTTTCGCTAGCAAGCAATTATTAGAAACCTGTGCGACATCTGGTATGTTTATTCTGTAGACGTCTCACCAACCTGAGGCTTTATCGGTACAATACAGAAGACTGAAGAGGTATGACATAAGGTCATCAGTCTTCAGCCCAGTTCCTTCTAGGCTGATGGACTGATTACCTAATCTTCTACCTCTTCAGTCTTGTCGGAATTATACACCACTGCTATACAGCATTCATTAAAAGCGCTCCGGATATACACACATTTCTTTTATTCAGGATGACTCCTCCTTCATAATTCACACTATTGTTTTTCGTGGTTTTGAGAATTATTTAGATGGTTTATTCGCCGGGTCACCATCTGGAGAAGACCCGGGCCGGATGTACCGGCGAATCTACAAGAAGATGGTTTATACGTATCGGTGGGAGAGCATTCGACGCTGGCAGCAAGAGGATTGAAATTTGACTTTAATGAGCAGTGTGAGGCCCATTGAGGCTGCGACACAAGCTTACAACACTCTGATACGAGACACTTTGAGCTCTGGCTGGTGTATTGTCTGTTACTCTTAATCGCAGTATTTATGAGTCTGTTAACGGTCTGTTAAGTACATAAGAGTCTCGAAGAAGACTCGTAGACTTATTACACTGATGAATTAAAAGAACACAGTACTGTGGCTGGAACAGTTGGGAATCTTTACTGAGGAAATGTTTCGTCAGCCAGTGGCTTCCTCGGTTAATTACAGAGAAGAACGGTGGAGGATGAGGAGGAGTTTGAGGTTATCAGTCCCTCAGCCTCCAGGCTCATAACCGAAAGGACCAGTGGTCGATCTCTGTGTGATGCAAGACTGACCATCAAATCTCATTACATGTATTACCCAATTAATATTACGCTCTCACCTTCGTCTAACGACTTCCGGACGGAGGATCAAGTCTCCACTACCCCTTCCGCTGAAGGTCACACACGGGTTTAGTGCTTTACGTAAGACTCATCATTACAGGTGTCTTCGATGTACTTGCTTCTCTTGTTCTCTTAGCAGCAAATACAAACCTGGGTGATAGTCGACCATTGTGGCCGAATATCACCCTTTCGCGTTGCAATCAAAACATCATCAGGAGCTTGCAAAGTTGCAGAAATTAGTAAGAAAACCTCAGCAGATTCGTTCCGGAGGGACGCTTGCTAAGACTTAGCAAAGCGTCGTTTGGAACGGTTCCTCGATAATGTGAGAAATCACGAAAGCGCTTGGAATTTCACTATCTTTTTCACAGTGGTTCTGCGTGAAATAATGTGAATTCTACCATAAAAAAATACATTACTTAACCCTATTATTAAATAAAGTGGCATAAAACACCTTCTTTGATTTAAGAACTGAAATAGAGTCTGTAACCGGCCAGTTATAGAACATATTTTACCGTGAGAGGACAAGAATTAGTCAAAGTCTTATCCTCCTCCTAAGAGGAACAAAATATCAGTACCAGTGTATGTAACTTGCCAAAAGAATCTCGTTTCTAGCTGTGATTTACGACAACTCACCTGACCGACGCTGGTGTGGGCCAGCTGCAGCTGGCCTTAGAGTATTTGATTCATCTTCATGTGAGTATTCGTCACACAGTGTTTATAAAGAAGGAGCCACAAGGAGTTTAAGGGAATCGGGCAAAGGGTTTCAAGAGAACGATTTTTAAGGTGTGAGAGTTAAAGGGTATTAAGAGAATGGGTCAAAGACTTAGGTAGGGGAACTTAAGAAAGGCAACACAAGCCCAAACGAACGTAAACAAAAGCAAAAATTACGCTTGTGAAGCTTTTATTGCTTGGAGCTTCGACAGAAACAGACAACTGGCTTGAGACTGAGGCTCTCAGGTGATTTCTTTTTTTAACCAGCACTCGGTGTCTATGAATAGTTCAAGAACAGTTTAGTCGCGTGTCCGTCTGGCGATTACCGGACGGGGATTCGAGCCTTCCCAGATCATTGTGTTGAATGATTCACATTGGCTTAGGGCTTCCCAAAGAGTGAAAACAACGTGTGGATACTACGATACTGAAAAAAAACAATTAAAGGCTTTTTATTTATTGTTTGCTTGAGGATTATGTTTTGCGGAGAAGCGCTAAAAGCGCTTCAGGTTCAAGAGTCCTTCCCCAGCATCAAGAGTCCTTCCCCAGCATCAAGAGCTTCCACTTAGCAGGGACTGCCTGCTCGTGAGCTTTGCTGACCATCCCTAAGAACTCTCTCTCGGTAGCGCTGGCAGGGTTCGCGACTATAGTTAGGCCGTGGTAGCGACAGCAGGTAGCCAGGGTCAGCAGCCTTGATGGACGGGCACGTAAGCAAGACGCATGTGGATGGGGGGAAAGCGTAAGTAAATCTAGATGACCAGCATCGTCATTTGTGCTCAGATGGGGGATCAAAGGAGGCGGAGGTAGGAGAGACGATAGGACAGGCATGTGGTGGTGGTGGAAAGGAAGTCAAAATCTGAAGGAATGAGCCAGCTCTCCGGATTTGTCCTCCAACAATGGATAAAGGTGCATGGTGAGCGATCCACTGCTTGTGTCTCGTGTGCCACACACCCTCTCTCTCTCTCTCTCTCCGGCAGCTTCCTTACACCTCCCCCTCACAACTGTAAACATGGTGAGTCTCTCCTTCTCGTTCTTCCATCAATCTCTCCTTCTTCCTCTAGTCTCTCGTTCTCTCGCCACTCATGTGCAACCATCTTATTTATGTCTCTTCATCTCGTTAATGTCTCTTCATCTCGCTACCTCACAAGCATCATCAAGCTTCTAAATTTAGTGTAATTATGGAAAAAATATAACTTCCACTCAGTACTGTGTGTACAGCCTTCGTGTGAAGAATGAACGTAGAAGAATTTAAAGTGTGAATTAAACGTCGTCGAAGCGACTAGTTTATCGTTCACCCCAATTTTATTTTGCGGGTTAAAACGAAAATTTATCTAAGAGGCCAGGAAACTAGGTCCGGAATGTGTTAATAATACTGCATACAGATGCATTTACAATATAAATATTTATACACATTACATGTTAATTTTGTTACATAAACACTTTGGGATTTTGATAGTTTCACGTACCGTCTGTCTACTCATTGAGGAATACAGAGATAGATAGTATAATAACCTATGTGACACGTCAAGGTATCTTATTAATGAAAATAAGATACTAGATATATTAAGTAAATTTCCTAAATTTGATTATAACAGATAAGTGAACTGTAGATATAAATCCAAATGTACTCCTGTTAACCCTTTCGGGGCCTAGTTCCTAGGCCTTTTGTGTATCCATATGCTCTTGCGCTACCCTCCACAGGATGGATATGAGGTGCAAAATAAACTAGCCACTTTCTGGAGTATACCTGGAGACGGTTTCGGGAGTCAACGCCCAGGCGGCCCGGTCTGTGACCAGGCCTCCTGATCATCGGTGGCAAAATCTAAAAAATCTGTTCTTGTATGTTTAAATAAGTAAATAATCAAGTACATAGTGCTGCATGTTCACTATGACGATAGAGGCACAGAATTTCTTCCCAGTTCTGATGTTCGGTCTGAACAAGTGAACCTCTTGGCCATGTCTGTATGGCCATAACTGTATGGTCATGTCTGTATGGTCATATCTGCATGCTCTGAGGTGCTGCCACGGGGATTGGCCGATTAGATATTTGCATGAACAATCAGGTGTACAAGTATACCTAATAAAGTGGCCGCTTTGTTGGGTACATCTGTACACCTGCTTGTTAACGCAAATATCTAATGAGCCACACACACATGGCGCGCGCGAATGCACACACACACACACACACACACACACACACACATATCTATATATATATATATATATATATATATATATGTATGTGTGTGTGTGTGTGTGCATGCGTGTATATGTGTGTGTGCTCACCTATTTGTGGTTGCAGGGGTCGAGTCACAGCTCGTGCCCCGCCTCTTCTCTGGTCGTTACTATGTCCACTCTCTCACTGCTTCGAGAGCGTGTGTGTACGAAAACAAAAATAAATTAGAGAAGAGAATGATGAGCGAGAAGAATGAGCAACAGTCGAATGCAAATGTTAGCCGGAAAATGTGAATAAAAGGATGTGAAAGAGGAATAGTGGATAATTTAAGCCTGGATCCCTCGAGTGTTGCAGAGGAGTCCTCGGTTACCTCGAGTTTTGCAGAGGAGTCATCGGTTACCTCGAGTGTTGCAGAGGAGTCCTCGGTTACCTCGAGTGTTGCAGAGGAGTCCTCGGTTACCTCGAGTGTTGCAGAGGAGTCCTCGGTTACCTCGAGTGTTGCAGAGGAGTCCTCGGTTACCTCGAGTGTTGCAGAGGAGTCCTCGGTTACCTCGAGTGTTGCAGAGGAGTCCTCGGTTACCTCGAGTGTTGCAGAGGAGTCCTGGTTACCTCAAGTGTTGCAGAGAGTCCTCGGTTACCTCGAGTGTTGCAGAGGAGTCCTCGGTTACCTCGAGTGTTGCAGAGGAGTCCTCGGTTACCTCGAGTGTTGCAGAGGAGTCCTCGGTTACCTCGAGTGTTGCAGAGGAGTCCTCGGTTACCTCGAGTGTTGCAGAGGAGTCCTCGGTTACCTCGAGTGTTGCAGAGGAGTCCTCGGTTACCTCGAGTGTTGCAGAGGAGTCCTCGGTTACCTCGAGGTGGGTGCAATGAGGAGAAGTGAATACTGTATGACTGTGAATGAACGTAGGTCATCATATGAAGGAAGGAAGGAAGGAGGGAAGGAACGAAAGAAGTGAGGAAGGAAGGAAGGGAGGGAGGAAGAAAGAAAGGGAGGAAGGAAGTGAGGAAGGAAGTGAGGAAGGAAGGAAGTGAGGAAGGAAGTGAGGAAGGAAGGAAGTGAGGAAGGAAGGAAGTGAGGAAGGAAGGAAGGGAGGGAGGAAGAAAGAAAGGGAGGAAGGAAGTGAGGAAGGAAGTGAGGAAGGAAGGAAGTGAGGAAGGAAGTGAGGAAGGAAGGAAGTGAGGAAGGAAGGAAGGGAGGAAGGAAGGAAGTGAGGAAGGAAGAAAGGAAGTGAGGAAGGAAGAAAGGAAGGGAGGAAGGAAGGAGGGAAGGAAGGAAGAGAGGAAGGAGGGACGGAAGGAAGGAAGGAAGGACGGAAGGAAGAAAGGAGTCTGGTTAGCAGTAATGAATAGCAACTGATTATAAAGAAAGTTAGAAAGTAGTAAGTGTATAGAAAGTTAGAAAAACCCACGAGGATAAATGTGTCAAGACGAAAACAAAAATATCTCATTACAAACAGCATAGAAAATACCAACAAGGTGATAAATGAGACACAATGAATGTGAGAAATAGTCTGATGATACAGACGAGATGTGGACACCTACGAACACTTCAGGACATATAATAAACGTCCGGAACTGGACTTTATGAATCTTGGACGAAACGTTGACCTCTCTGTATTAGACAGACGAAGCCTACAGACCAGGCGAAACGTTTCACCAATAATGATTCCTAGCGTTTCACCCGTATCTTTACTCATGAAGAATGGTGAAAACAGGTGTTATTTAAACAGGTAGTGTTTAAATAACTGGTGCGTCTGTTTACTGTTTATATTCAAGAAGGGAAGTCCCATACGACTGGCTAGTTTCCATAAAGGAAAAAAAGGACAAAGGTTTAGGAATTTTAAGGGAATAAGTGTGTAAAATGTATAACAAATCTATTGAAATGGGGTCAAAACAGTGCATAACTTTTATTATTATTGGTTCAATTATTATTATTATTATTATTATTATTATTATTATTATTATTATTACTGAACTTGTCAGAGAAAGGGTCTATACCTCTTCATCACCGGGGGAAACACACCTGACCAGCTCACAGGTGTAGGGTTGACTGTCATGTACAGCAGATGTGAAGCAGCATCCCCGGGAGACTAGTGTGGAGAGCCAGGCCAAGTGTCACACACCACTTAAGAGATTTATCTCCTGCAATCCTCTAAAAGAATCTGTTTACATCCATTTTTTTTATTTTAGTTTTATAAAATCCCTCTTTTTCTGGGCGATGTTCATGGTGATGTCACTGGCAAACATCGGAGAATTTAACTGAGGGAATTTATTTCACGTGGCAATTAGAGGCGGAGCGATAAAGAAGTCAGCATGTTAAGAGCACTGTGTGGTACCCTGCCAAGAAGCACACAGTGTGATTAGTTTGTTTGTCGCTAGTTAAAGACGTGATGGAAAACATTAATCTCAGGCCAAAGGAGACTCGAACCTATGAACCTTGGGACAAGGTACGCAGTGCTCTGCTCACTGTACCACACTGGTCCAATGCTCTGGCACCCAGCTAATGCTAGACGTTCGGTCCAAAGCAGCCAGGCTTCAGGAAGGCGGTTTTGAGCTTTTCATTCTCATGTTTAAAATTCACAGAACAGGCGAAATATTCCTTGGGCCTGAGATTAGTGTTTGTGATAATGTTCTCACATTACCAAAGCTCTATTAAAATAAGACAACAGAAGGTTTATAAGTCTGAGGTATGACCTTACACGTAACCCAGCACCCTCAGCGTGGGAGTGTAGAGAGGATTTGGTCAGGTCACATATCAACTACAGTTTATGTGTGACATGTCACGCATAGCTGAAATTCCTCACATATTCTGTTAATAAGAAATGAATCTAATTTATATAACCTTGAATTAATATTCATATTAAAAATCACTACTATTTTTCATGAAACTTGATTCGATTATAATTTTTTCAACTTGTTTGATAAAACTTTCTCGGCCTTTTGAAAATCAATTAGGTGGTTAAAATGTCTCACCTGGATAAACAAAGCATTAAACTTTTGTCCAGTTCTAATGATATATTTATGTTGTTGTATTCTTAGCTCAATACTTTTTCTAATTTGACCGTAATAAACTTTAATCAAATTGATTACACAGCGAGAGTTTACTCTAATCTGCATATTAGGAATTAAAATATTCCTGACGGGTTGTGTACAGGATTAAAGGCAGCTTTAACCCTGGTGAGATATTTACGAGTTTGTCGTGAACATCCAGATTGTTATGTCTTGTGTTTTCACGGTGGCCAGGTCGAGCCCCTGAATGACCCTTGTGGGCTTAGCGCTTGCTATTGATGATAATAATAATAATAATAATAATAATAATAATAATAATAATAATAATAATAATAATAATAATAATAATAATAATAATAATAATAATAATAATAATCAAGAATGGAGATAAGCCTCACATTCACTTTAATGAGTGTTACTTAATGTGTTTCTCACCATCAACAATAAATCTTGATTAAAAGGATTATAATAATAATATTAATAATAATAATAATCATCTTTATTTCTACAAGTACATGTACAAGGTATACAGTCCTAGCTGACATCAATGACATACTACTATATAGAAAGCCGCTTGTTATATAGAGCATTTCGGGAAAATTAGGTCAGTTTTGTCCCCAGGATGCGACCCACACCAGTCAACTAACACCCAGGTACCTATTTTACTGATGGGTGAACATGGACAGCAGGTGTCTTAAGGAAACACGTTCTATTGTTTCCACCTGTAACTATATAAAAACTATACCTCTCTAGGGATAACGACCCTCGTGCAGTAGATAGCCTTCTTAATAAGCCAGCAAAGTTATGCTAACAACAGCACTAACACAATTATCGTGTCATTGCTTTTTTTTTAAGTTGCTTTTGTTTTCTTAATTGCAAAAATTCTTTTGATTTGGTTTATTATTTTGGTTCAATTAATCTGTTATTGCAATATCTCTGTTGCTGTCAGTTTTTCTAAATTTACGATGCTCTGTTATTGAATTAGAAGAGTAAATTTCTGTCACTAACTCCACGACTACTGTTACAGGACTCACTGGATGAAGAACAGATTGGTGGTATGTATAAAACACTACAACCCACACTAAACTGTGGACCAGTCAACCCACCTCCCCACCACACTAAACTGTGGATCAGTCAACCCACCTCCCCACCACACTAAACTGTGGACCAGTCAACCCACCTCCCCACCACACTAAACTGTGGATCAGTCAACCCACCTCCCCACCACACTAAATTGTGGTTCAGTCAACCCACCTCCCCACCACACTAAATTGTGGTTCAGTCAACCCACCTCCCCACCACACTAAATTGTGGTTCAGTCAACCCACCTCCCCACCACACTAAATTGTGGTTCAGTCAACCCACCTCCCCACCACACTAAATTGTGGTTCAGTCAACCCACCTCCCCACCACACTAAATTGTGGTTCAGTCAACCCACCTCCCCACCACACTAAACTGTGGATCAGTCAACCCACCTCCCCACCACACTAAACTGTGGTTCAGTCAACCCACCTCCCACCACACTAAATTGTGGTTCATCAACCCACCTCCCCACCACACTAAACTGTGGTTCAGTCAACCCACCTCCCACCACACTAAATTGTGGTTCAGTCAACCCACCTCCCCACCACACTAAACTGTGGTTCAGTCAACCCACCTCCCCACCACACTAAATTGTGGTTCAGTCAACCACCTCCCCACCACACTAAATTGTGGTTCAGTCAACCCACCTCCCCACCACACTAAACTGTGGATCAGTCAACCCACCTCCCCACCACACTAAATTGTGGTTCAGTCAACCCACCTCCCCACCACACTAAATTGTGGTTCAGTCAACCCACCTCCCCACCACACTAAACTGTGGATCAGTCAACCCACCTCCCCACCACACTAAATTGTGGTTCAGTCAACCCACCTCCCCACCACACTAAACTGTGGATCAGTCAACCCACCTCCCCACCACACTAAATTGTGGTTCAGTCAACCCACCTCCCCACCACACTAAATTGTGGTTCAGGCAACCCACCTCCCACCACACTAAACTGTGAATCAGTCAACCCACCTCCCCACCACACTAAACTGTGGATCAGTCAACCCACCTCCCACCACTAAACTGTGGATCAGTCAACCCACCTCCCCACCACACTAAATTGTGGTTCAGTCAACCCACCTCCCCACCACACTAAACTGTGGATCAGTCAACCCACCTCCCACCACACTAAATTGTGGTTCAGTCAACCCACCTCCCCACCATACTAAACTGTGGATCAGTCAACCCACATCCCCACCACACTAAACTGTGGATCAGTCAACCCACCTCCCCACCACACTAAACTGTGGATCAGTCAACCCACCTCCCCACCACACTAAATTGTGGTTCAGTCAACCCACCTCCCCTCTACACTAAGCTGTGGATCAGTCAACCCACCTCCCCACCACACTAAATTGTGGTTCAGTCAACCCACCTCCCCTCTACACTAAGCTGTGGATCAGTCAACCCACCTCCCCACCACACTAAACTGTAGATCAGTCAACCCACCTCCCCACGACATTAAACTGTGATCCAGTCAACCCACCTCCCCACCACACTAAAGTGTTTCCTAGGCAGCCCACCTGTCCACCACAGGCATCTCACATCTCCCGAAAACCTAAAAAAAAATTAAAACATAAAAACCCAGCCAGCGTTTCATCACAAAGAAATCCATTCAAAAATGGCGATGGAATTTGGCCTAAATGTTGTGTGAGTCCAAAAGATTCCTATTAATTATATATGGAATGTATTGGGTACCTCTTACACCTCTTCTGTGTTATGTTACATCCTTTCTGTACGATCTTATATCCCTTCTGTACTCTCTTACACCCGTTCCGTAGGATTTTACGTCCCTTCTGTACTCTCTTACACTTTTTATGTATGATCTTGCAACCGTTTTGTTCTCTTTTTACACACTACACCTCTCCTCTACCTTATTATTCTGTTCCTTAATTCTATTTCACAGTTAACTCTCATACACGTCTTCTGTGCCTTGATTTCTGCATCTATTTTTTTGCACCCCTTCATCTTGTCATTGCACATTTATACGGTTAAAAACATTTCTCTTACTTTCCCTAACTTGAAGCTATAACTGAGTGGGACGTCTATCAGCACACCTCTGTTACATTAGTCTCTGATTTGTTACTAATGTTCTCTGTGTAAATTAATCGTTCACGCTTACTTCGTCCAAATACCGCAATAAGAGGACCCAAAATAGAGTTACTGGAGAATGTTTGTAGGTAAACACCTATTCGTAGACGCATCTTGTCAACCAGGCTAAATACCCCATCTTTCAGTTTAATTTTTCACCTAGCCCACATTGTTATGTGTATAGGAAGGTCTTCAACCTCTCTAATACTATCTTCGCCTTGCAGCGCTTCAGAAGGCCTTCGACTCTTTCGACACTGACAACAAAGGCTACATCACCCCGGAGACCGTGGGCGTCATCTTGCGGATGATGGGCGTCAAGATCTCTGAGAAGAACCTTCAGGAGGTCATCGCAGAGACTGACGAAGATGGTAAGTCGAAGTGGTGGACTTCGAAGCTCAAGCAATGGGTTTCCTCGAAGTAGACCTAGTATTTGTTTTTTTAATGCGTCGATATATAGTTAGAACATAATGTTTTCAGAAATATTTCTAATTTCATCTATTATTAGTATTATTATTAGCAGCAGTAAGAATAGTAGTAGTAGTATTTTCATGGGGCAGTGTTGAACCAGAACGTTATGTGAAGTAAACCAACATCAGAAACTAATGAACTCTTGAGAGTCTTGTATGTTCGTTTGTAAACTGAAAATGGAGGCTGGTCACAGAAATGTCGGGATTGATACCAAGGGAAAGGGAAGCGAAACGTAGGCTATAATAAAGGCTTACTTTGCCCCAAGTGTCTCTCTTTTTCTCTTTTCGACCATAAGTTCAGACCAATACGCTGCTTTGAAGAGCGCACTCGAAAACGCAGTCGGATGATCACTGTTTAAGGTCAATGAACAGTCGCCTTTTTGATTGTCTTAGCAACAGTAAAACACTGACTGTTATTAAGGGGAATGAGCTACAATCACATGCAGATAGAAGTTTCACAATTTTCTGATCTGTTTTCATTGATTTTCAGCCTACCAGTTTATGAACATATACACAACACTACACATTGAACATCACTACACTACACATCCACCACCATTACACTACACATCTACCATCACTACACTACACATCCACTACACTGCACATCCACCATCATTACACTACACATCTACTATCACTAAACTACACATCTTCCATAATTCATTTGAAATATACAGTCTCAAGCAACAGCATGTGACCTCCTGTGGGTCCTTATTTATTAAACTTTATCCAACGAAATTATAAATTTGTGAAATATTAACCAACGGTAACTTAATTTTGTTTCTACAGACTGTCTATATTTGAGGACAAGATTAGGAAGTTCTTCATTGTTTTTATTGGTGTCCATAAACCCTATTCATTTCATTTTTCTCGCTTTTCCCTTCCCAAATCAAAGAAAACAGCAATTGGCCTGAGTAATTATTTTTGTTACATAAATAGAGCCAATTCGTAATTTTTAGCATCATTTCTGGATTCAGTGACGCAAATTAGTAAAGAATAACTAGCTTTATATCCTAAGTATTTTATTGCTGTGGACCAGCGTAATTTTATTTTTAACCAATGATCTCGCCTTCAGGTTCTGGTGAGCTGGAGTTTGAGGAGTTCGTGGAGCTGGCGGCTAAGTTCCTCATTGAGGAGGACGAGGAAGCTCTCAAGGCCGAGCTTAGAGAAGCTTTCCGTGTATATGATAAAGAAGGTAAGTTAGTTTACCCTTGGCTCGTGATGGTCAGGTCTGTAGGGAACTATCAGGGCAAAATTAAATGTTAGTATATTACACATTTGAATATTTTTTTTTAGGGGAGGGAGGATTTCATGGTATTTATTATGGAGAGTTGAAGACCAGAGGCCTACATCCAGGTCAGGTCCTGCCCCGCCTCTCTCTCCTCCTTCACATAAATAGTCGGAATATAATTAACCTCAGCGCTAAACCCGTAAGGGTCAAGTAGCCCTGTCACATTTTTTTTTTTTTTCAAAACTTTTCTTATCCAAATTTTTGCCTTATTGTTGTTGTTGTCGTATTTTTTTTCTTTTGCTTCTTCTTCTTCTTCTTCTTCTTCTTCTTCTTCTTCTTCTTCTTCTTCTTCTTCTTCTTCTTCTTCTTCTTCTTCTTCTTCTTCTTTCTTCTTCTTTTCTTCTTCTTCTTCTTCTTGTTCTTTTCTTCTTCTTTTTCTTCTTTTCCCTCTTCTTTCTTCTTCTTCTCCCCAATTTCAACATGAAAATTCTTTATTATTCGACGTTTCGACCCATAGTGGGTTTTTATCTATTACTTTTAAAAACATCTCTTTGGGTGAAACATCTTATGAAAGGCTGGGTATAATACCCACCCCAGTATGCTACTCACAGCATTTAGTTATGATTCTACCTGTGGTTTCGCCATCATGATGAGAGAAACACGAGACGGCAGAGCAAGCTTTTACTGTGGCTACGTTTCACAAGTGCAGCTTCTACAGTCTTCACATTATGTTCTTGTATTGATAAAGTCACTGGAGGGCGAAACGTCTACAAATTGAGGATACCCAGATGTTGCACATGTGTCTAAATTCTTTGTATTGTCGGTATTGTATACCATTCATATGCATTACACAAGACGATCTACACGGGGCGAAACGTCGTGGCAGTGAAAGCTTCTTTTGCCCCCTTGCTTCTCTTCGCCACTGTTAGCGGCACCCTTCTCCTTCTCCTCCATTGATGAATGTTGATTGCCTCCCGTTTCCCAGGCACTGCATAATCCATACGGATTTAGAGCATCACCCTAATATGGTATTTCATGTACGTGTGATACAGGCAACGGCTACATCACCACCGATGTGTTGAGGGAGATCCTGCGAGAGCTGGACAACAGGTTGACGGAGGCTGACCTGGATGGCATCATTGAGGAGGTGGACGAGGATGGCTCTGGCACTCTCGACTTTGATGGTGAGAGACAGAGAATAATTTCGTAAATATATCATATGAGAAGATTTTTATAGATCAGCATCAATAAATTTCTTAGTTTTGTCTATTTGAGATAAAGAATCAAATAAGTTTCTTTAATGATCACTTGAAATATTTATATTTTTATACCAGCATTAAAAAACATTTAACACGCAGAGGCGCACACACGACCGGTATACAACACACATATAATAAAACATTTAGAACAGGGTTATACTGATACAGAAAATATATATATATATATTATGGAGGAAACGAATCATAAGAGAATCTATCTCTTATTTTTATGAATATTAGTTGATTTAAAAAGAAATGTGAGCGAACATTAGGACATATTTATTAGAAAACGTTTCGGTCTTGGGACCTTGATCACTTCTAACATACAGAGGTTAAAAAAGAGAGTATATTTAGGCGGAGAATGAGGTGTGACACATAGTGACCTGAAGAATATTAATACCAGTGAGATTGGTCAGTTGTCCTCAATGGAAACTATTCATAAAATGATAAAATATTTATTTTTTTCCTAATCTTAAACGCCTTGTGTTTTAAGGAGAGGTCCGGAAAGGCAGAGCAGGAAGGCCTCGATCAAAGGCCAAAAGCTTAGTAATATATGTAGAATTACCGACAGGTCGGTAATGGGACATTTTATTGGTGCCTATATATACTCTTTGTCCTCGTATTGTTTGTAACGGCTTGACAAAGCTCCTGGAGAGCGAAACGTTGCCACAATAGAACTCTACATTAGTTGCACATGTGCCCTTTCACCGACCAAAAGCTTGACTGAGCGGGTCGTCAATAGTTTAGAGCCGGGTCTCTAAGAATTTTTATATTTTTCTAGCCGTACAGAATTTTCCCTCTCCTCTCTTCGTGAAATGTTTAATGGGCTTCAACTGTTCGTCTTAGTGAGGCCAAAATCAATGCAATGATCACTCGGTACACGATCACTCGGTACACGATCACTCGGTACACGATCACTCGGTACACGATCACTCGGTACACGATCACTCGGTACACGATCATCGGTACCTCTCAAATATATCAACTGATTGATAGTTATTTAGTCAGTTTTAAAGACTGTTGGCTGACTGCTTCCTTCCTGACTGGCTGACTGCTTCCTTCCTGACTGGCTGACTGCTTCCTTCCTGACTGGCTGACTGCTTCCTTCCTGACTGGCTGACTGCTTCCTTCCTGACTGGCTGACTGCTTCCTTCCTGACTGGCTGGCTGCTTCCTGCATGAAAGGCTGACTATTTTCTCATTATATGACTGTTTTCTGCCTGACTGGCCGAACTCGACCTTCTTTCCAGCCTTAAATGCAGTGATTCCTTCTCGAGACGTCTGTTATTAAAAGCTTAGCCGCCCCTCAGCTCAAGTCAGGGACAAACTGCATCGCTTTCCAACCAAAAAAAAAACAATGACTTGTCTCCTCCCACCCATCGTGTATATAATCTAATCTGATGAAGTCATGGCGGACAAGGGCAAGAGGCAACCACGGGAGTACTGTGCTACAGACACGGGTGTTTAATGGGGGGTGTTGTGGCAGGGGTGCCTGTGCCAGGCAACGGCTGGCTCTGACAAGAGTCAGTGGGCTGAGATCTGAGCTACAGACAAGCACTCTCTTTGAGTCCCAATTTTGGGAAAGATCTACAAAATGCATTAAATAATTAAATAATTTTACTTCGAATAAATTATCCTCCCAACCTAATAATAATAATAATAATTAGCAAATACATTTAAAACGTATCAGTATGAATAAAAAACAACATAACAGTCCATTATAATAGAGGAACCTCATAAAACATTAAACCAACACTGATTAAACCCAAAGAACTTAATACAAAAAAAAATCACTAAATAAATATTCAAAAACAGACTAAACTGATTCTGCTTCAAAGTTTGTAATAAACACTGGGAAAAAAGTCAGTAGTTTGCTGGAATATTTACACTGGTACATCTCACAGCATCATTGCTTTTTTCCACGTGTTGGTAAAAACTAACAACTGGAAAGGCAAAATTGTTGGCAATTTCTTTAAGACGTTTGTATTTCTCATTTCAGAATTTATGGAGATGATGAACGGTTAAGCGCAGGTCTCCTCTTCTTCCTTCTCCTCCTCCTCCTCCTATTCCCTTCTCCGCTGCAATAACACACTCTCTAATTTTTGATTCACACACTCATCACTCCCATTTTCACTTTCTACTCATTATCATATAGATATCCGTTGTTTGTATCACTGCTACTTCATCTTACTGTAGTTAAGCTTCTTACTGCCTTGGGTCACCTTCTTGAAGATCCCTTCTTCCTTCAACAAATACCACACCATGTGTTATTCAACTCATTCCTGAACATGTGGTAAATTACGTCTCTCTTAGTTTCCAGACTCCATTAAGCTATCGTCCCTTGATTAAATTCACTGTTGCTATGTTACTGCGTTATTTATGTATATTCGTTATAAATTGATACATCCTTCGTGTTGTTTGCTAAATCGTTTGCGAGAATTTCGGATAACTTATATCGTTTATTCAAATTTTGTATTTTTTTAAGTAGGTCGAATTCTTTCATGTCGTTTGGTAAGTCTCTTTCGAGTGGTTCCAATTCCTTAAATCGCTTGACAGATCGCTAGTCACTTGGTTCAACTGCTGGCAGAAACTATGAATTGCTCACATGTTTCCCTGATCCTCTGTCGTACCGTCATAACCTCGCTTGGTAAATAATTCTTGCACTCTTGCTGCTGAGTTCTGCGCCTCTCTGGCGAAGAGAGTTACTCACTTTCTTAATTCATTTGTCTTGAGATAAATATTCACTCTAACGACGCAGTTCATCTCTCAAAAGTTCGCTCCTGCACTAATGTTTTTTTTCTGTGTTGTCAAACACTTCGTTGCCTTTTTCGTTCAGCTCTCATCATATGAGATATTAATTAACCTCAGTATAGTGTTAATACTGTTGTAAACATGGAATTCAGTACACACTCTTAACATATCGTAAGATTTAATTGCTTGATCGAGGTAATTAATAATCGATCATCCAGGTGAATCGACTTCAGTGAATCGGCGGCGACACGTTATTTTTTATATGTACATTTGAACTATATATATATATATATATATATATATATATATATATATATATATATATATATATATATATATATATATATATATATATATATATATTCTTATTACGTTTCCCGTTCAATTGGTGTTCTGGTAGACTTCAACGTACATCTTGTTCTCTGTCTCCCCCATCGATGCTTAGCTTATTCTGTCTCCCAAGAGTCACCCTTCGCCAGTGCTTCCGTCCACCTTCCTTCTCCCGGAGCACCTTCTCATTATCCATTACACATTATCCATTACACATTATCTATTACAGAGTTCATGGAAATGATGGCCGGGTAGGTGGTGGTAGTGTCCTCACACATCGCTCTGTTTACTCCACTCAGTCTCTAGGACCGAAGAAAAGTTTCTTCTGATAAAGACAATTGTTTTTAGTTCCAGTCTCTTCGCTCACCAGTCTTGTGTTTTATTGTTTGTTGTCCTTGTTCATGGCAAAGGAATACATGTCTTCTTTCATCTTTCACGTGGCTGTTGTAGCGTCTTTTTTTCAGTTCTCTGGTAAATTAGTTGCCACCGCTTCACTGGAGGAACAGCATTTATGATCGTCAAACCGTGTGGCAATGTAAACAGTGTGCCAGGTTCACAATGTGACCAGATTTACAGTGTGCCCAGATTTACAATGTGGCCAGATTTACAATGTGACGAGGTTCCCAATGGACACAAAAGTAACTCACACCTGGTTGTACTCACCTAGTTGTGGTTACAGGGGTCGAGTCCCAGCTCCTGGCCCAGCTGGATGATGGTGAAACACTACAACATTCTCATATTGTTGACGAATTCACCAAAACTGTCACCATCAGCTAATTATCTAAGCTGATTTATAAATAAAACAATAAAAAAAATCTTGATTATTTTTATTACTCCTTAGGACATTGTTGCCAAGAACTCTCCCGCACTGAGAGACTCCCTCACTGAGAGACTCCCGCACTGAGAGACTCCCTCACTGAGAGACTCCCTCACTGAGAGACTCTCTCACTGAGAAACTCCCTCACTGAGAGACTCCCTCACTGAGAGACTTCCGCACTGAGAGACTCTCTCACTGAGAAACTCCCTCACTGACTCCCGCACTGAGAGACTCCCTCACTGAGAGACTCCCTCACTGAGAGACTCCCTCACTGAGAGACTCCCGCACTGAGAGACTCCCGCACTGAGAGACTCCCTCACTGAGAGACTCCCTCACTGAGAGACTCCCGTACTGAGAAACTCCCTTACTGAGAGACTCCCTTACTGAGAGACTCCCTCACTGAGAGATTCCCTCACTGAGAGACTCCCGCACTGAGAGACTCCCTCACTGAGAGACTCCCTCACTGAGAGACTCCCTCACTGAGAGACTCCCGCACTGACAAACCCTCTCACTGAGAGACTCTCTCAATGAGAGACTCCCTCACTGAGAGACTCCCTCACTGAGAGACTCCCGCACTGAGAGACTCCCTCACTGAGAGACTCCCGCACTGAGAGACTCCCTCACTGAGAGACTCTCTCACTGAGAGACTCTCTCACTGAGAGACTCCCGCACTGAGAGACTCCCGCACTGAGAGACTCCCTCACTGAGAGACTCTCTCACTGAGAGACTCCCTCACTGAGAGACTCCCGCACTGAGAAATGTTATTTGTTCTTCCACGGGTAAACGCTAGACCCGTAAGGGTAAAGGGGTCATGCAGCTTGTGGGGAGAAGGGAAGGGAATCAAGTTTGATCCAAGGAAGAGTAAGGCAGCTCCAGTTCCTGGATTCAAGAGCCCTTCACCAGCATCCCTTAAAGGAGGATCCGTTTTAAGGGAGAAACAAAAGTATTGTTTGGACGAAGTGACACAGTGTTGGATCCCCTTTAGGGAGGTACCTTGATGCTAGTAAAAGGCTCTTGATCCAAGGAACTGAGGTAGCTCCATTTTTTCCTTGGATCGAACCTGATTACTTCCCATTCTCCAGGTTCTGTATGACCCTTTCGGGTTTAGAATTCCCCATAATAACAATAATAAACTTGATTAAAAAGTCATACAGTGATTATTTTATGAGTAAATATATATGAATTTATATGGAATATATATATATATATATATATATATATATATATATATATATATATATATATATATATATATATATATATATATATATATATATATATATATATATATATTAAGCCAGTCTCCAGAGTCTGGCTTAACTTTTGGCTTCGGTCAGATGACCAAAATCTCCGGTGGTGGGTCACCACGTGATCAAGACCCGCGTCAGAAAACACTTGTCCTGTTTCCTGACTAACCTTACCTAAAACCCTCACCCCTTGGCTCGCCTGGAGTGTACCACTACTGTGGTAGTCTTCTCACTAGAGAAATGAGAAGAGGAAATTCATTTTAAGAGACACGAGTGTGTCGGTCTGCTTCAACTTTCTTATCTCTGTCTTCCTTTCTACTTTCTACCTGGTTTCGCGTAATCCAATTTTTTCCTCTCCCTGTCTATGGGGGGTAAATAAAATATAAGAAACATATACCTGGAGCCATGAATGACTTCCCTATCTTACGTCCCATGGCCTTCCTGAGGCCAGGGACGACAACGCCACCATCATGTATCCTGGAACGACAACACCGCCATCATGTATCCTGGAACGACAACACTGCCATCATGTATCCTGGAACGACAACACCGCCATCATGTATCCTGGAACGACAACACCGCCATCATGTATCCTGGAACGACAACACCGCCATCATGTATCCCTTAACGACAACACTGGCTTACTGATTACATGAACATGATCTCTGCCTCAGCTCTCCACCCAAAGATTTCGAAATTCGTCTGAAATTGCAATGCAAAAACCTTAATTAACTCCTTAAATATCCCACGGAGACCATGTAGACGGAGGTGCCCCCCTCCCCCCGGCTCTAAAATAACTGACATTACCTTACTCCATAAGGTGGCAGTAAAGCAACTGCAGTAATATATAAATATGCTGATAATACTGACACCCCACGTTATCAGATTTTTTGGAAAGATTGCTAAAGACACGAAATCACAACATTTACAGAACCCAGACTCATGTGGATTCAGAGCAGGAATTGTTTGTCTTGAAAACAGATAGAATGCTGACTTAATTTGGACATGTGTCGTCACTGACTAAAAATACAAAGTGTGTGTCAAAGAAATAGTTGAAATAATGGACAGATAGATGTTGAACCTATTAATAAATCTGGCCCCCAAAATATAATTCTTTAAGGTAAATGATTCATGTAATCGTAATATTACGAATGTAAACAAACCACGGAACGGGTGGGATTTGAACCCATGGCGAGGGAGTCGTGGATTCAAACCCCACTCGTTCCGTGGTTCGTTGAAGTAAAATTAGATGTTTAAAGAGAAAGGCTCTGCTAATCAGGCAGTGAGTTAAAACTCAATATACTCCAGGTAACAGAAATACTCCGAGTTAAACACTCACTCCACATGATAAAAAAAATATCCACATGTAACCCGCATTTCAGAGAATAAACTTGAGATTGATAATGACAAAGATGCAAGTCTGTCACTATGGTCAAGATTCATTCCCCCAATTCTTCTCATTTTCATATTTTACGGAGATAAATATACAAATCACAGGACTGTAACACCACAAACAATAATTGTTTCGGTATGAAACTTACTGTGAGCCACAGAAAAAAAAAAATATTTTCAACCAAAACAAACCATGGTATAAACCTTGGTAACATATACCGACAAACTGGTTTAGAAAGATATGTAAGCATAAACCAGAACCTTGATCACATCTGTAGTGAACAAGGTCCTGATATTTTCTCACGTGTCTTTCTAAGTGAAAACAAATCTTATCTGGTATGAAAATAGTGAAAAGGTGAAAATCTGAAAAGCACAAAACGAAATGGTACAGAAAATACACCGGTTGCAGAGCGAAACGTGTCTTTTCTTGACTAATGAAAATAGGAAAAACACGTGAACGTCTTAATTTGGGTCCACAAAACGCTATCAGACCACTTAACAACGCAATGGAAATATAAAGAACGTAGTGATTACTAGAATACAGGAACCCACGTTCAAGGAACGTAATAATATTATAATATCCAGAACGTAGTGTTTACTATACCACAGTAACCCACGTTCAAGGAACGTAATACTATTACCATTGCAAGAGGTTTCAAAACAAGAGATGACAAGCCAGTGAAGATACGTAAAGTAAATAAATAGTTCAGAGAATCGACAACTTGATAAATTAGACATGCGTGACACTTGGGTATCAGTCCAATACAAAGATTGGTGAAGATCAGAAGGAGTTTGAGGTAATCAGTCCCTCAACCTGGAGTCGATTTAATCTATGTAATCGACTCCAGGCTGAAGGACTGATTACCTCGAACTCCTTCTGATCTTCACCCTTCTTCTTTGCATTGGACTGATGAAGCCACTGTGTGGCGAAACGTTTCCACAATGAAGATACAGAAGTGTTGCACATGTGTCTAACGACTACTGCTACATAACAACGACCCTCTTCTACAGGAGAGAACTTTCATGAAACGCCAAAACTATTAAGAATTCTTAAAATTTCACAAATTGTATTGACTGGCGAGAAATACCTAGTTTATTTTTTTTTATTAACACATCGGCCGATTCCCACCAAGGCAGGGTGGCCCGAAAAAGAAAAACTTTCATCATCATTCACTCCATCACTGTCTTGCCAGAGGGGTGCTTTACACTACAGTTATAAAACTGCAACATTAACACCCCTCCTTCAGAGTGCCGGCACTGTACTTCCCATCTCCAGAACTCAAGTCCGGCCTGCCGGTTTCCCTGAATCCCTTCATAAATGTTACTTTGCTCACACTCCAACAGCACGTCAAGTATTAAAAACCATATGCCTCCATTCACTCCTATCAAACACGCTCACACATGCTTGCTGGAAGTCCAAGCCCCTCGCACACAAAACTTCCTTTACCCCCTCCCTCCAACCTTTCCTAGGCCGACCCCTACCCCGCCTTCCCTCCACTACAGATTTATACACTCTCGAAGTCACTCTGTCTCGTTCCATTCTCTCTACATGTCCAAACCACCTCAACAACCCCTCTTCAGCTCTCTGGACAATCGTTTTGGTATGAATAGTATCATACATAAATAACCAACACACAGGAGAATGTGCTGGTTATTTATGTATTGTTACAGTTACGGTATTGTGTCTTTTTATTCTTTAAAGACGCATCATGGCTTCCGTCTGAAAAAAATAATGGAGGAACTGGGTCTAAATCTGTACACTGAAACGATTCCTTACGGGAGCGAGAGACATGGGAGGCTCTAAATTATCCGCCAGTGAAAAACAGAGTTACAATAAGCGCATTAAAATACGCTTCAGTAAGTATAAAGGATCAAAGACTTTCAACAATTAGATACGATGTAAGGGGATTACCAAGAGACATCTGTCTTCACCAGGGAACTGGACAAGTTCCTCTGGGTAGTTGCGGATTATTTGGGCTGTGGTTTCTGGTAAAGCCTGGTCTGAGACCGGGCAGCAGAGACAATGAGCCCGGAATCATCAACAAGTAATCAACAGGTGGCCGGCCTGGAGCCAGGGACGGGTATCCAGCTACCTTCCATATTCCCGTCTCGCCTTCAACCACTAAACTCCCTAAGTAGAAACTGAATTCGGGTAATTTAAGAGCAAAATATTATTTTTATTCTAAAAAGAAAACTACATGAACACCAATCTGAATATTTTCTGTGGTCATTATACTCAAATTCAGTTCATTTTAAATCACAGAAAGGATGGCAGACTAGTCCTAAAACTCACATTCTGTGATTTGTTTACATTCGTCATATAACGATTTTGTGAGTCAATTCATTTCTTCAGATTATCGCTGCAACTGTAGTCTCATCTTTACCTTCGTTATCACTGATATCAGCACAACGAAGTGCCAGCAGAGCATCGTTGACGATTGTGCAATATGAATATGAGAAAGAATGTTGAACACGAGCAGTGAAAGGCTGTGATAGAGGTGGGTGCTGTGAGAGACAAGTCAAAATCTGAAGGAATGAGCCAGCCTCGTCCGGAATTTGTGCTCCAAAATAGTGGGGATAAAAAGGTGGCGGTGGTAGTGGAGACGATCCACTAGCTGTGTGTGGCTCGGTGGTGCGCGCACACACCCTCTCTCCAGCAGCTTCCTCACACCTCTCCCTCACACCTGTAAACATGGTGAGTCTCTCTCTCTCTCTCTCTCTCTCTCTCTCTCTCGCTCTCTCGCTCTCGTTCTTCCATCAACCTCATCTCCACTCACTTCTTACCAGCCAAACTGGAGGACTCCCACGCAACGCGATCTTGTGTTCTACTGCTCCAGTTAAACCATCACGAACACTGATCCATAGCGAGAAACCACTTGAAAAAAACAAACGGAACACAGGTCAAAAGTTGTCGTCAACATACAGATGTACAAATTACAAGTGTGTGTGTATATACAGGCTTATGTTACGATAATTATGAGAGGGACATGAAGAGGGATCATTGAACATGGAAAGTTGATGGCAAAGTGGGTATAGCGGCAGTTGTACCAGGAGAACGTAAAAGAAACACGACGAAGCTGTGGTCGCTCCAGTGAAGAGTTACTGTGTTGTGTGTGTCAAGTGGAAGACTGAGGACCAGCGATACTACTGAGGAGGCGCTGAAGTTTCTATAGTTCTAGCACGAGGCATGAGCGAAATATTAGGCAGTTCGGAGATTCTCAAGTTAGTGAGTAGATAGATAGGAAAGTAAGTAAATAAGTAAGCAAGTAAGTAAATAAGCAAGTAAGTAACCTTTTATTTACTCTTTGGATACGTTTCATACAAACAATTATTTACAATAGTCTTGTACGTATATATATTATATATATATATATATATATATATATATATATATATATATATATATATATATATATATATATATATATATATATATATATATATATATATATATATATATATATATATATATATATATATATATATATATATATATATATATATATATATATATATATATATATATATATATATATATATATAAAACATATATATATTGTTAATGGGTAAGCAAACAAGTGCCCCAGCTCGGTCTTTTGTCGTTGGGGACGATGCGTCTGCCATCGTCACTGTTCACAATGCCATTACAGGATGCCTGTCTCCGGGTGCCACTTACTGGCAAATTCCTCTCCGCTACTCCTGTCCGCCCTCGCTTAGAATAGCAATATATATTTAGGAAGCTCTCTGGAGGCAGAAGGTGGGGGATGTGGTAGAGGTGTTTGTGTGGGGAAGACTCTGAGAACATTATCCCAAGTTGCAGATTCCTTGCAACTCACTCACTTGGGGTCACACGAATAAATGTAGCAGACATTACTTACGAATGATTCCCTGTAGTTACGTGGAGCCAACACTGATGTTTAAACACAATGAGGTAACTTTTCCTCCGGGTCTCGTCACTCCTAGGTCTTAATTGCAGCCTCTACACGGTTGCTTTGTCCTGGCAGACACACACACACACACACACACACAAGTGCTCATAAACATTACACAACATTTGTCACGGTTTATCTACCACCAATACGTGAGTTTTAAACCATTGTGTCTCCGAGAACTCATATGGGTAATACTGCAGGAGGGGAAGGGAACGAACACCTGATAGGAGCAAGGTAAGACACCTGAAGAACACAGCACGTTAGAGCACCTGCACTCCAAATCACAGATATTGAAAATATTGAAAAGGAGTGAAAGATAATATAATTTTATTGTACTTCACAAGGAGTAAGATAAAGGAGATGGCAGTGTGAGGGAGATGGTGGTGGTGGTATGATGGAGAAGGTGGTGGTGAGGGAGGTGTTATGAGGGAGCAGATGGTGTTGTTAGGAAGAAGGTGGTGTTGTAAGGGAACAGGTGGCATTGTAAGGGTGCAGATGGTGTTGTGATGGAGCAGGTAGGTGGTGTAATAAGGGAGCAGGTGGTTTGGTGAGGGAGCAGGTGGTGTTTTCATGGAGCAGATGGTGTTGTAAGGGAACAGGTGGCATTGTAAGGGTACAGATGGTGTTGTGAGGTAGGAGGTGGCTTACCTCTCCCAGGTTCAGTTAAGAACACAGCTGGTCACACTGGCATGCCATCAAGGTTCGGTCCCACCTTGATCAAACACGGTCTATATACGACTAAATTACCCGTGCCGGAAAACATACCTTGATGCCGGTGAAGGGCTCTTGATTCGAGTAAGATTACGCCACCTTCCCTTGCCTCATATAAAGCCTAATCACCTACCATTGCCCAAGCGCTCTATAGCCTCTACGAAGAGACTCGCTGCTTCATTCTATATCAACAATGTTTATTTAAGCAAATTTTATCTCTCACATTATGGTATGTTATTACCCACATGCTGCCTAATCAACATACACGTCGGGTATATTCTGTCAATGATATAAGAAAAACGCTGACACTGCCAATTACCGAGTGAGAGGTGAGGGTTTGGTTCAAGAGAGAAGGGAGTCTGCCAAGCCTTCCACACATAAAACTGCAGGCGATCTCGAAGACACTGAGACAGATTTACAAACAGATGTTCTGTTTATTTGCACGATGAAGAACCAGGCAACAAGGGAAGATATTTAGATCTGCAGTGTGAAGTGTGGGTGATTTGTTGTGTGCTGCTACCATGGGCACTGTGGGTGATTTGTTGTGCTGCTAGCATGGGCACTGTGAATGATTTGTTGTGTTGCTGGCGTGGGCACTGTGAATGATTTGTTGTGTTGCTGGCGTGGGCACTGTGGGTGATTTGTTGTGTGTTCCTTTTTCCTTCCTTAGATCGAGTCTGATTGCTTCCCATTTAAGGTGATATTACTGACCTTAAATGGTCAATAAATTCTGCTACTGTAATGGGGACACTGACCACAAGTAGTTAACTATGACTATTTATCTTTGACCTTAATTTTTTCCTGACTATAATTTTTTCTTGACTAGTTGTGACCCCACTGACCTTCCTGGGTGTGACTTTGACCTTTCTGAATGAGACCTTGGCCTTAATAACTGAGACTTTGACCTTCCTGACTGTGACTTTGACCTTAATGGCTGTGACTATGTCCTTTCTGTGAACTTGACCCTAATGGCTGAGACTTTGACCTTTCTAACGGTGACCTTGACCGTAATGGCTGTGAACTTGACTTTTATGACTGTGGCCTTGATCTTTATGACTCTGGACTTGACCTTTATGACTGTAAACCTTGGCATTTACGGCTGTGGCTTTGAATTTAATTATCGTGACTGACCTTTGTGACTGTGGCCTCCAATTTTATGGTAGTGCGTCTCGACCTATGCAACTGTGACCTTGGCCTTAATGACTGAAACCTTGACCTCTATGGCTGTCACCTTGACCGTTATAGTTGTGACCTTGACCTTTATGGCTGCAACACTGACCTTTATAGCTGTCACCTTGACCCTTATGGTTGTGACCTTGACCTTCCTGGCTGTAACATTGACCTTTATAGCTTTGACCTTTATGCTGTTACCCTGACCATAATGGCTTTTACCTCGACCTTTACATATCAGTGACTTTGACCATTACAGCTGTAACACTGACCTTTAAGACATAAGTACAAGAAACACATTTTTAGAGGCCTAAGGTGATGGTCGCAGATTTAAGGCTTTGGAAGGCCTATATACGTATAAAAAAATATATATATATATATATATATATATATATATATATATATATATATACATGTTGCAGCGTAACCTTACATCGGGACAACATTTCGCTCTGTGCAGAACGTTTCGCTCTGTTATACTAGTCAGGGTATAGGATATTTCTTTCAGATTTTGCCACCGAAGTGGCTAGTTTATTGTGCAACTCATATAACAGGATGGTAGTGGCTAGTTTATTGTGCACCTTATATCCATCCTGTGGATGGTAGTGGCTAGTTTATTGTGCACCTCATATCCATCCTGTGGATGGTAGTGGCTAGTTTATTGTGCACCTCATATCCATCCTGTGGATGGAAGTGGCTAGTTTATTGTGCAACTCATATAACAGGATGGTAGTGGCTAGTTTATTGTGCACCTCATATCCATCCTGTGGATGGTAGTTGCTAGTTTATTGTGCCCCTCATATCCATCCTGTGGATGGTAGTGGCTAGTTTATTGTGCACCTCATATCCATCCTGTGGATTGTAGTGGCTAGTTTATTGTGCACCTCATATCCATCCTGTGGATGGTAGTGGCTAGTTTATTGTGCACCTCATATCCATCCTGTGGATGGTAGTTGCTAGTTTATTGTGCCCCTCATATCCATCCTGTGGATGGTAGTGGCTAGTTTATTGTGCACCTCATATCCATCCTGTGGATTGTAGTGGCTAGTTTATGTGCACTCATATCCATCCTGTGGATGGTAGTGGCTAGTTTATTGTGCACCTCATATCCATCCTGTGGATGGTAGTGGCTAGTTTATTGTGCACCTCATATCCATCCTGTGGATGGTAGTGGCTAGTTTATTGTGCACCTCATATCCATTCTGTGGATGGTAGTGGCTAGTTTATTGTGCACCTCATATCCATCCTGTGGATGGTAGTTGCTAGTTTATTGTGCACCTCATATCCATCCTGTGGATGGTAGTGGCTAGTTTATTGTGCACCTCATATCCATCCTGTGGATGGTAGTGGCTAGTTTATTGTGCACCTCATATCCATCCTGTGGACGGTCGCTCAACAGAGGTGTGGTCGGGAGTAACAAATTTTGACAGCATGGACACGCAGATCAGGGATATGTTTTGCACATGGCTTGAGAGCTATGTGTGGAGAAGACAGACATATTCATGGTCAAGTTCTTCAGCCTGGGGAAAATGGGAGGTAAGCGAGGGATGACAGGTGTTGGTGAGTGCCAGGTGACGTTAATCTTGTACTGGTTTGGAGGCTGGCACTGTGCTGGCACCAGCGGCCACCTGGCATGTTAGGCACTCTCACGGCTTTACTCTCTGTTTTTTTCTCTTCCAATTCGTCTTCTTTTAAAGTACATTTTTTTGTTAACTTCCTCTTGATCCAAGTGCCCCCTCATGTCAGACTCACAATACCTTGTGCGTCAACAACTGTCTTCTCCAGCGGGAAAAGAGGAAAGCATTGGTATAGAATCATTGACTGTTACTTTATGTGACCGACCAGAAAGATACTGTTTCCGGAATGACATTGTAGGATCCCTAATGCCTCAGACGTAAAGATCAATTGCCTGTAATATATGATCATTGGCATCAAATGAGGCATAAACGTGCCACATAACCAGTAGTGCCATCAACAGTCTGAGTGTTCACTGTACTCCTGTCTCGGGTAATAAAGTCCAGTAGAAATTTCTGTTTTCAAAAGTACCACTTAGTACGCCTATAAGAGAAGCACAACAACTTGGTTGACGATCACCTTAGGATGCAAAAGCTGTTGTTGTTCTTTGACGCCATCTTTAAAAATGGCTGAGTCAAATGTTAGCTGCGCTTATATCAGCTGTTTTATCTACATTCTGAAGCGTAAACATATATATTTTTGGAGGGATCAAGACATTCAAGTTCAAGGTTCTCAAATTTATCTGGTTCTCTAATATATATATACTAAGTAATTATGTAAATCAAAACAAATCTTTGCGGGATTTCCTTACCAGAAGCAGGACTACAGAAGGGGTTGTGATCGTCCTTCCCAGGAGTACAGAAGGGGTTGTGATCGTCCTTCCCAGGAGTACAGAAGGGGTTGTGATCGTCCTTCCCAGGAGTACAGAAGGGGTTGTGATCGTCCTTCCCGGGTAAGAGGTTGGATCGTCCTTCCCAGGAGTACAGAAGGGATCGTGATCTTCCTACCAGGAGTAGGTTGTGATCCTTCCCAGGGTACAGAAGGGATGTATCTTCCTACCAGGCAAGTGAGGTTTTGTAATTCTTGTCGACAAGATTAAGGCTGCATGTCATGTCAACACCAGGTTCAACGTTTTAAAGAATTTTGTGAAAAAATATCTTATTTATTGTAATAATATATATATTATATAAAGAATTATAAATATATATATATATATATATATATATATATATATATATATATATATATATATATAATAATACTTATATTATGGTATATATATATATATATATATATACATAATATATTGAGTGCATTATGCAAGAGTATTAAAAGGTAATGCTTTTCTCCGCTTATTAGGTATATATTGCCAGTGTATATAGCTGGTGTACTGATTCGACAGCAGCTGTATCCATTGTACTGCCTCTCCTCGCCTCCCTCTCCTCGCCTCCCTCTCCTCGCCTCCTCCTCCTCCTCCTCCTGTGAGTGTCAAACACATTTTCTTAGTCTTTCTGGGCAGCTATTCTGTTTTTTGGCGACTCTGGCGAGCCAGGTATGTGTGGTAGCCGTTGTTACTATTATGTGGAATTAGTCTGAGCAGCACTGCTCATGTGTGTGTGTGTGTGTGTGTGTGTGTGTGTGTGTGTGTGTGTGTGTGTGTGTGTGTGTGTGTGTGTGTGTGTGTGTGTGTGTGTGTGTGTGTGTGTGTGTGTGTGTGTGTGTGTGTACATTTGTTTATCACCTTTCATATAAGGATATTAATTACTAATATTACATGCTTAAAGGAGAGCTAAACCTGTGGAGATACTATTATTATTATTATTATTATTAATATTAAGTTTAGGGGAAATGCTAAACCCTAAGGAGTCATAGAACAGCCTAGAGAAATGGGAAGCAGACAGAATCGATCCAAGGAAAGGTAAGATATGGTCATTTCCTTGGATCAAGAGCCTCTCAGCAAGGGAGACCTCAAAAATGTGTTTTTTCTCTCTCCAAATACTCCAGTTTTATCTAATTCTGAATTCCAAAATTTCGAAATCTCTCAAAGTTGACATAGATTATGGCTTTATACCATCTAAGACCGACCCAGGCTTCAACCTGCGGCCAGTGAATGTTATATAATGGATTGAATTAAGAACTTAAGAATCAGGTAACACTGCTGAAGGCCTACTGGCCCATACTAGGCAGGTTCTTCTCAAAACAAACCATTTCCACCCCCCGTCCCTAACCAAAGTCACCCAAGAATTTGCTTCAATTGTCCAGATGCTAATCAAACGCAGCCCTTTTCACTTATATTTTTGTTAACACAACGGACGTCTCCCACCGAGGCAGGGTGACTCCCCCACCCCTCAAAAAATAATAAAGTTTTTTCTTTTTACACTAGTAATGTATACAGGAGAAGGGGTTACTAGCCCCTTGCTCCCGGCATTTTAACCGCCTCTTAAGACACGCATGGCTAACGGAGGAAGGATTCTTCTCCACTGCCCCATGGAGCCATATATTTGTCTAATCTCATTTTAAAGCTACCTAAGGTTTTAGCTTCTATGACTCTACTTGGGAGATTATTCCAATCACTGACACTGACATAACTGTAACTATTCATTGTGTTGGTAGGCTGTGTGTAGGCCTGTGAATAAATGGTTTACAAAACCGATAAATTGGTAAATAAAACACTTGAGCGACATTTCAGTATCTATCTTCTGGAAACGTTAATCAACATTGATGGAGTGAACACATCGACTCCAGGCCGAGGGACTGATTACCTCAAACTCCTCCTCATCTTCCACTTTACTCTGCATGGGACTGAAGAAGCCAATGGCTGGCGAAACGTTTCCAAATGTTGCATATGTATAACTTGTAGTTGCGTATCACTGGTAGTATACATTACCGAGAAGTTAATGGACCTTTAACTGGGACAACGTTTCGCTCTTTATAAAGCGTTTTTACCTTGTGACTTTATAAAGTTCTACACAGAAGGAATCGTTGTATTTATACACATCGTCGAGCTGACTCATCAGGGGAGGGTTCTTGATGCTAGTGAGGAGCTCTTGATCCAATGAGTTAGAGCTGCCCGCCTCTTCCCTGGATCGAACCTGATTACCTTCCCATTTCCCAGGCGCTGTGTAAGCCACAACGGCAGAGACAAACAGTACACAATACTCTAAAATACTGACCATCGTTAAAATGAAACGATCGCAATGGCTCCTGAGGTTTCACATTCTTAGTTCGTAGTAACGAGGTGGTTTATATACATTATTGATATCTTGCCCTCCTGGGTTGGGTTAATGGAGTCATTAACCTTTTCACCACCAGGCAAGATTGCCCTAATCGCTAAAATGGGGATAAAAGGGAATTCTGAGTATGTATACACTGAGACATACACCTCGGGGTGTATGTATTGCGACCGCCATTGTAACGTCAGTATTTTGTATACCAACAGCCACAACACTACAACTTATAATAATTGTTTGGCTTAAAGACTCTCGACAGCCCTGAGGCCATTAACCCTAGTGAGGCATTCACCATTCTGTTCCACCAGCCACGGGTTTGGCTGGTGAATTATAATACCTGGAGTGTAGGGCTTCGGGGGTCAACGCCCCCGGTCTGCGACCAAGCCTCCCGGTATATCAGGACCTTATAATCACATGTTATAACTGGTATTTATTATCATATTTTGTAATTCTCATACAATATAAATAAAAGGTAATTATATTATTTCTTTTTCTAGGCAGGAAAAATGATACAAAACTCCAGTCTGTTGTTACAACAGACTGTTGTTACAACAGTCGTTGTTACAACAGACTCTTACTTTATATGTTCCTAGACAATAAATTCTGATTAAAATTATTGTATTTTAACATTAGAAAATATTGGTACCACCTCTGGAACTGGACTGGGGGGCCCTCATCCCCAGAGAAGACAATAAGCAACTTCAGGGGAAACTCGAGATTCTCCCCGGAGCTGTTTGAATATTTTTTTCTCCTATCACCCCCTATATTCTATATGATTCATATTTTAGTATTCGTACGTAGTACCCGGGTACAACGACTGAAGACTATTTCTAGAAGTATATGCCTCTCTAGGGTTGAAGATCTATGTCACTTATTTTCTGACGTTAAGGGTATTCGACTCCATAAAATGCGTGTTAAAAGCAAACATCTTAGATTCTATAAACTAGTTACTTAACAGTTCCTGGTATTATACCATGTGGACAGTTTACACCGCTTTATTTCCTCACGAGGTGATATATATTATAGTCAGGGGAAAGTACAAAGACCTGTGAGGGTTATACGGGTACTGTGAAATGGAAAGTTATCAGGTTATAGAGTTATCATGTTATCCATTTATCAGGTTATCCATTTATCAGGTTATCCATTTATCAGGTTATCCAGATATCAGGTTATCCAGATATCAGGTTATCCAGATATCAGGTTATCCATTTATCAGATTATCCAGATATCAGGTTATCCATATATCAGGTTTGATGTGACTAAAACTGTTATACAAATTTTTACTTCACTTGAAGGGTCATGGAATATATTTTTAATCCATTGAACACAACAGTGATGGATAAGACACTTGTGCAATACTTGTTGCAGCACTTGTTGCAACACTCGCACTCGCGTATATTGACGAAAAGTCAACAAGTATTGAACAAGTCTCTTACTCATCAATTTGTTGTCAACCTGAGAGGCAAGATGTACCTTGACAGTCAAATTTACAAGTTAACCGCTGAGACGTGATCATAACGTTTCGCTAGATGTGGATCGAAACGTCTATACCTCCCAGGGTGAGACGGGGGTGGTCCTCGTCCCTGGGGCTACTGCGCAGTCCGCTCCTTCTTCAGAAATTTCATCTAATTACTTTTGTTCTTTTTGTTTTTGTTTGTTTTTCTTTGTTATTGATTTCATCAAGGTCCTGGTGCATTTTTTTCTTTAATTTTAAATTACTTTGAATTGTTTCATTTTTAAGCTGATTATTTTGCTCTCATGTTCAACATTTCGACTGAACGTCCGTTTTCAAGGACGCATCTTAAGTTCAAATTAACATTTTGGTTCAACTAATCTTACTTTAATTTAAAGTTCCTTTAATTTTATTTGAGTTGATTATTTTTTTTTGTTTCAAATGGAGTTTTATTTCTCAGCAAAGATTATTTTTTTTTAATTTTTAAACATTTTTTACGGACCAGTTCAGTTTGACTAACTTGAGAATATTGTTTCAGGCCACCCTGGATGAGGAACAGATCGAGGGTATGT
Source organism: Cherax destructor (assembly GCA_009830355.1). Taxonomy (NCBI): domain Eukaryota; kingdom Metazoa; phylum Arthropoda; class Malacostraca; order Decapoda; family Parastacidae; genus Cherax; species Cherax destructor. Next base: position 126,799 of record WNWK01000123.1, read on the forward strand.
CTGAGGTCCAGTAGCCCAGTGCATGGTGTGGTCCATGAGACACACACACACACATACACACACACACACACACACACACACACACACACACACACACACACACACACACACACACAAAAGGTTAAAAACATCATTATCCTCTAAACACTCAGAACAATAACGCCAAAGAAAACTCCTAAATGGTCACCGAGGTCTCTAAACACACCTCGGTGATTATAAAATGTTACCCATGTCTAATGTATCTATCTACCTATATGTCTACCTATCTATCTATCTATATATATATCTGTTTATCTGTCTCTCTCTCTCTCTCTCTCTCATATATATATATATATATATATATATATATATATATATATATATATATATATATATATATATATATATATATTATATATTTATAAAATATGAAATAATATTAAGCTTGTGACTACTCACATTATCAAGAACTATAAAAAAATAAAGTATTCTGCCTCTTATAACCTTCTTCCACGTTTCCTTTTATAGTCCTTGATAATTGAGTTTTTCAAAGCGCTGATTCTTCTATTTTTTCATAGTTGCTTGTATTGCATATTTTGATATCACCTGTTTATTGTATCTTTTTTTATATATATATATATATATATATATATATATATATATATATATATATATATATATATATATATATATATATATATATATATATATATATATATATATATATATAAAATTATAAGTTACGACTAAAGTTAAGGCTAAAAATATTGTAATATCGACACTATATCGATCAGTTGTTATAATGTGGCGGGTGAGGTGAGGCAGAGACGCCTCTGGTAATACGCAAATTACCCGAACAATTCTTTGTTTGGTAAACATCAGAAACTGTCCCTGGATAATGCCATCTTTTGGTTTTAAAACAATAAAATTAATCTTGGTTGTTCAAGAAAGCAGGATGGTTTGTTGTTTTCTTGCACTTGCTTTATATTTTCTTTTTGTTAAGTATTTTCTTCTTGCTTAGTGTTTCTTATTGTTTAATAACTTCTCCTTGTTTAATATATTCTTCCTGCTTAATAATTTCTTCCTGCTTAATATTCTCCATACCCAAGACTTGGTTTATTATTAATTTCACAATCCATGGAAGGGAAGACTAGCTTTAATTTCACTGATTAAAAGTCCTTCATTGGCATCAAGGCACCTCCCTTCCTTGAAGGGTTGGAAAATGAAAGCCTTCAAGGGTATCTGCGTCTACATTTTAATGGGTTTGCGAAGTAAAGTGTGGGTTTAGACCTACGAGGTTGGCTGGGTGTAGACCTACCTTTATGTTCTGTCTGTTTTAGTGTTGCTAAAATCCTAACTAATAGAATGTCTCAATTGTTTTTTTAAGATCCCGTAACATACACAAAAGCTATGCTTTTTTTAATTAAAGACAGTAATTGTTTTGTTTAATTGGTAGACAGACACTATGAAGAGAGCAAATTGTTATTTATGTAATACGTCTCGTTTTAAACAGAGCTTTATCAGGTATTAAATTGATAAATCTCTTGTTAAAAGGAAATGTATATACGCTGAAAGTTTGTTTTAATCTCTACTTTAGGTATTAAAGTGTTCTTGCCAGGTGGTGAAAAGGTTTCAAGCAGCCTTAATGACTCTCACGTAGGGTTAGATTAGGTAAGGTTCGTCAGGAAGCAGGATAAGTCTTTCCTGACGCGGGTCTTGGAGATTTTGGTCATCTGACCGAGGCCTTCCGTTGCCTTTCCAGTCCACCCCTTTAACAATTTTGGTCATAGTTATAACCATCTGTTTATTACCCTCACGTAGTTGATAGGCTTTAAACTTCCTTAAACATTCAACCAACAAACGAAATTTAGAATATAAAGTAAGGTTTATAATATATATACTGTCTATCATATTTATTGGAAAGTCACGCCTCTTAAACATTGGTTTACATTACGTGTCTAGACACTTCAAGTTGTTGATGATTAAGACACATGTTTAACAGTTGGGTGTATTAGTGTTGAAACGTTTCGCCTACAGAGTAGACTTCTTCAGTCAAACGAAGAGGAAGCAAGTGTAGTAGTGAAATAAATATGATGTAATCAATCTATCAATCCATCAACCTTGAATAACGATATCGTTCCAGACCATGGAACTGGAATCTTATCCAGGCTGAGGGACTGACCACCTCAAATATAATTTATCCAGGGTTGATGGACTGATTACATCAGCTTCTTTTCACTACTACACCTTCTGCCTCTGTATTTGACTGAAGAAGCCTACTGTGTAGGAGTAACGTTTTATCAGTAAAGATACCCAACTGTTGCACATGTGTCTTAATCATTAACTTGTCCGTATTTTATACTGTTATCAACTTTGTGTCTTTTCTTCACTAACATCAGTATTCTATTATCTTCATTATCCCTCTAGACACTTTGTGTTTTTTGTACCTTCTGATCTCAGCCTTTTCTTACAGCTCTTCAGAAGGCCTTTAATTCCTTCGACACGGACAGCAAAGGCTTCATCACGCCCGAGACTGTGGGCATCATCTTGAGAATGATGGGCGTGAAGATCTCTGAGAGGAACTTACAAGAGGTTATCTCTGAGACTGATGAAGATGGTAAGTCCAAGTCAGCTTCCAAGTGCTTCTGATAAGCAACTGACAAGTGCTTCTTATAAGCAACTGACAAGTGCTTCTTATAGTCAGTTTCCAAGTGTTTTTTATAAGCAACTTCCAGGTTGTTCTTATGGCAAACTTCGAAGCAATTTTATAAAAAATTTGAGGTCATACTTATATGTAAATATTTACTGATCGAACTATATTCTACTTCCTTTCCATTTATCCACGATTGACTAAAATAGGGAGAACAGAAGCAGTGGAAAGATAAATAGGATGGGATTAGTCCGTCACCCTTGAAAAAGTATTTAAAAGGTGGTCAGTCCCTCAGCCTTAAAAAGCTTGGTCAGTCCCTCAAGGCTGAGGGACTGACCACGTCAGCTTTATACCTCTCCATTGCGTTTTACTGTCTATATTTTAGTCGCCTCAATATTTAACTGAAGAAGGTTACTGTGCAGACGAAGCGTACCGTAAATATGGGTACCACAGTGTTACACTTGTGTCCCAGTCATCAACCTGCCACTATGGTACACTATTTATGTAGTGATTTTTTTTATACTTTTCTGCATTAGAATCTGTCCCATAGCGTAAGGAAAAATATATAATAAACACTAAATAAATAACAAAAAAAGGCACATTACCGTGACTGGAACAATACACAAATAACCCGGACACAGGAGAGAGGAGCTTACGACGACATTTCGGTCTAAGTAGGACCGAAATGTCGCCATAAGGTTCTCTCTTCTATGTGCGAGTTATTTGCATAACTATTATATATCAGAATGTAATAACTGAGTCATATTATTTTACAAATTAGAATGACTGTGTCCATGTGTTTTATATTAATATTATTGCCAATAATTTAGACAAAAATATATCACAATAACACTATCAATATCGAAATATTACCCTATCTCTGATTAGACAAAAGATTTCATTAAATTGGGTCATTTTAATAGCCTATTTCTTAAGCCTAAATTTTTAATTGTAGGTAGTATTCCTTGAGCCTAAAATTTTAATAGCATTTCCCATCACACTGTACACTTAGACTTGAACCATCACACTGTACACTGAGTGGCCACACTGCAGTGGAACAGTGTAGGGTATACAACTATAACACTTATAAGTTAGTAGGTTAGGTTAGGTTAGGTTAGGTTAGGTTAGGTAAGGTTCGTCAGGAAACAGGACAAGTGTTTCCTGACGCGGGTCTTAGTATGTGATGACCCATGGCTGAAGCTTTTTGTCATCTGACCGAGGCCTTCCACTGGCTCACCTCTCCGCACCCTTTAAAAGTTATAGATAGCATCGGTTGATGTACTGTGAGCTTTACCTTAGTAAACACGATCATCTGTAATACTGAACACCATTGGTTGGTTCTTGAAACTCCTCCCACCACATAGTGATGCCACCCAACTCATGCGATGCGAACCCCATGTTTATCCCCCCCCCCTCCTCCCCGAGGAATATAATAAAAATATTTGCACAGTTTCCGAAACTTTATCTTCTATCACCTCCTTAGGCTCTGGCGAGATTGAGTTTGAGGAGTTCGTTCAGCTCGCCGCCAAGTTCCTGAGTGAAGAGGATGAGGAGGCGCTGAAGAAGGAACTGAAAGAGGCCTTCCGTATCTACGACAAGGGCGGTAAGTCACTGGATTGATAAGTAAGACACATTTGCAAAAGTTAGATGTCATTATATAGAGTAAGATACCTAACTGCTGAGCACATATCTGACTTACCAAGTTATCGGTACTGTGTCATTATCATATTCACAAGACACTGGCTTGTGTCTTTGGTGAGAGAAATAGACTAGAGGACGCTTCAGGAGTGGCAATGCCTGTTGCATCCTGGGTACGAGCACCAGCTCAGAGGAACTAGGTGAGATATCTGTATTGAAAATTTTAGCAAACATATGTGTTCGTGTAATGTATCCCTCAAACCTCATGTATGTATACTCCAACATCTTTGTACCATAAATGTATCCTTTAATCTTTGTGTAGCGTATCACATAATAAAATATATATATTTGTGTACTTTGAAAAGATGCTGTGGTAGGGGAAGTGGAATATTCAATCACCTTCAGAAAAAATACAAATATATTTCTGTCTACTTCTCTTAGGGCTAAGAGTTCCCATAATTTGCAATAAAAGTGGACCCTCTCTAATCTATTAATATACATACGAATATATATATATATATATATATATATATATATATATATATATATATATATATATATATATATGCTCAGGGCCAATATGCTCATGGCCGTAACATCAGACAGGAGACTGCCCGTCTCCTAGCCGTGAGTGCACCTCACTCTGGGGACTTCCTCCAAACAGTTCCCATTTCGGCCATGGGAACACGCCTGGACCCTAAGACCCTTCGTATTGCAGTGGCTCTGCGCCTTGCTGCCCCCATTCACACGGAATATACGTGTATTTGCGGCGATGCGCAAGCCGACCAATATGGTCTACATGGTCTTAACTGTTCTAAAACCAAGGGTTGGCATGCAAGACACAATGAGGTCAACGACATCATAAAGAGAACCCTCGCTACAGCTGGATGCCCAGCCGAGAGAGCCTCGATCACTAGCAGCCAACAACGCCCACAACCCAGCAAACCACCCCGACGGGATCACCATCTATCCTTGGAAGAATGGCAAGCTCTTAGCATGGGATTATACCTGCGTGTCGACACTGGCTGACACTTACATCCATCACAGTGTTGGGCGACAGGGAGGAGCTGCTGACCACAGAGAGGAGTACAAGATCGGCAAGTACAGGGACATAAGCCAACAGTATAAATTTGTCCCAGTGGGATCGGAGACCTTGGGAGCGTGGGGAAAAAATGCAACACGTTTCCTTAAAGAGCTGGGTTCCAGACTCATCGACACCACCAGGGACCCAAGGGCAGCCACGTTCATGTTCCAGCGTCTCAGCGTGGCCATCCAGAGGGAAACGCATGCTGCATACTCGGCTCGCGTCCGGCTTCGGAGGAGCTGGAGGAGATTCATAATCTTTGACATATTGTACCATTGTATTCATGTTCATGTTTGTGTGTTTTATAAATGTATTCTGTCTATTAATAAAGCATTTATATGTATGTATGTGTGTATATAGGATGGGGTGGTAGGAGAAGTGGAATATTCAAACGGCTTCAGGAAGAAATCCAAATATTCTTCCTTGATGCCTTTTTATCCACTTCTCCGAGGCTATGGGTCCCACAATTTGCACCAGAGGTGGACCCCATCCTATATTTTAAATAATAAAATATATATATATATATATATATATATATATATATATATATATATATATATATATATATATATATAACTTCTTTATTTGTTTACGTTCTTATGAGAGTTTTGTGGGTGCAGGGAACGGCTACATCACCACCCAGGTGCTCCGGGATATCCTGCGGGAGCTGGATAACAGGTTGACTGAGGATAACCTCGACTCTATCATTGAAGAGGTGGACGAGGATGGCTCTGGCACCATCGATTTTAACGGTGAGAGAATTATTATTATTATTATTATTATTTTTATTATTATTATTTATTATCATTGTTATTATTATTATTATTATTATTATTATTATTATTATTATTATTATTATTATTATTATTGATATTACTATTATTATTGCTATTATATTATTATTATCAATATATTTATGGGTTATATTGCGCCTTAGAACGGGAGATAATCAAGTTTGATCCAAGGAATGAGGAGGGGTAACTCTAACTACTTGGATTAAAAAGCCTTCACCAGCATCAAGGTATCCCACTCTCTCCCCTTGAAGGTATATACACTGAGAATTGTGTATCTCAGGGTATATACAGTGAGGAATGTATATATTTAAGTGTAACTCCACTGAGAGATGTGTATGTCTCGGTTTATATACACTGAGAGTTTATTTTTAATCCATATTTTAGGGATTCAAGTATTTTTAAAGCTATACAGTCTTGGTGACCCTTGTGCAGTCGATAGGCTTTAAACCCTTCAAGGTAAAGGGCTCTTGATCTTTATCTATGACTTGTGACTGAGTCAGAGATATAAAGATTTTTACCTGTGTTTCTGTCCAAGTCGTTTCTCACCTTAAAGTCTCTTATAGGTGAACCGTCGTAATAATTAATGGTCTCCTTTCGGTAAGTGTCTAGTTTCCATGACCAGTTGGGCTCATAGCCACACTCCGAATATAAATCTCTTTTCGACCGCCAGTCTCTTATAATCTTAAATTTTAAAGGTGGAGGGGTAAGCCACCTTAAGGCTCGATCAGATGACCAAAATTTCCAGCGGTGGGTCATCATCTAAGTCCCGCATCAGGAAACACTTGTCCTGTGTGCTAACGAATCTTATCTAACCTAACCTCAACTAGCAATCTATTTTGAACTATCTCTCTCTTCATCTGGTAGCCTATTTTGAACTCCCTATCTATCTCCCTTTTTCTTTTAAGGTATTTTGACCTACTTGTCGCTTTCAACGAACAATTTCTTTTCAGAGTTCATGAAAATGATGACTGGTTAAAAGATGATGGGTCGAAAACAGGACCACCAGCCTAGCCGCCGTCTGTCGCCACTATCCACTACTCATCGCCCACCTCACCACCCACCTGTTGCCCACCTCACCACCCACCTGTTGTCTCTTCCATTCTCTCTCTCGATACTTCGTATTTTTCTAAATTGGCATATATTTTTTTACCTTTTTTTTCTAGAATATTCACTTGAGAATTGATCCCCAGATGTCTGTGGCCAGAGGCAAGAGTATAGCTATTTTATACTCACGTTGGACCCAGGACTACAATAAACAAACAAAAAATGTTCCAAATTCGTATATTTTGTCTTCTGGTCGACCTTCGAACCGAAGGAGATACGATTTATTTTGACTTTCTATACGATGAGAGCTTTTTTTGCTTGAAGAAGTTTATGTTTTTGTTGATGGTTGGAAAACTGAAAGCTGAGGTGAGTAATACGAAGACTGAAAATGTGTTTATTAGGACAACGTTTCGCTCAAGAGCTCTCCTTGGGCGATACGTTGTTTTAATATAGATTGTCTAGGTTCTGTGTCTTCGTGTTAGTAGTCCCTGCCGATGCTGGCTCTTCCCTCGCAATATGTAACAGAAACTGTGTTTTTTTTTAAGCCTAATAAATTCTCTTGGCTCTAAGCAAACAAACCTGAATTTTGCCTCATTGGAAAATTCGCAAATTGACGTTGTATGTTGCTCTGCTATGTGTGCTTAAAACGTGTGTGTGTGAGAGAGATATTACTTGTTAAATTCTTCGCAATAATTTCAGATAGGCTTTCAGCTCGAATTGATTTTGTTCACAATTATCTTTTTTTTAAGGTTATATGGCTGACAGGAATTTTTCAAAGGCTTCGTATGTAAAAATCCTGCGTGCTGCCTCAAGCAATATTTATGACTCGATATTTTAATTTTTTTTCCCCTGGGAGGCTTCCAAGAGGTTTATTAGTTTATATTCCACTGTCCTCATGTTTGAGAGTGTTTGCTATCTTTGATTAGCATAGAGCCTTCACTGTTGACATTGATGTGTGCTCCTCAGCGTCACCTGCTCCAGTTAGAACAATTTTGAGCTCCTTGCCACGGAGTGTATTAAATGCATCACTGCTCCTCCCTTGCACAATTATTTCGGAAATGTTATTGATTTCCTTTTTATAATTTCGTGATTTCAAGTGATATTTAAATCCCCTTTTTCTTCCCCCTTTTCAAAAGTGCTAGAATTTTTCTGCCTACATATACTATGCCCACACTGGCATACCCTCGACTCCAGGACAAGCTACACATGGCTTCCTTTAATCTGCAAAGGCTCTAATATGTCCTATATTCTTTCGATTATTCAATTTTCTTTGTTATGTACGGAGGAGCCTTATGGACTTTATAATTTGTGATGAAGGAAGACTCCTGGTAGGTAAGAATATTTCTGAAAACTAAGCTTCGCGTATGCCCACATTATGCGTAATCTTATATACGCTTTTCTTCTAATTCCTCCGGTCTTTAGGACTGACTTAACTGTATACAGCTTTCTCCTAGGAAATAAAATAAGTGGATCACATTCTCCTGAAGCATTATAGATCTCCTACATCTCGTTATTTTTCACTTGGGTTAGTGGTTTCAGGATCGATGTCCTAAAAGTAGTGTATATTTTTAGTTACATTGGTTCCTGAAACTATTCATAGCTTGTAAATCGCTTACCTTAGCCGTCTCACTGAGTCACTTGTAGGACAGACACTCTTTATAAAGTTGTTGCTTGTTGAATACTTGTTCCTTGAGACGTAATAAACGTTTCTCCTTCTAGAATTTAATGAAAATACGTTGAAGTTATATAGTCTTAGGTGAAACTTGCTGACTTTTTTGTAGATTGTTTATTACTGAAACTTGACCGATAGATTGCTGATTAATTTTTTTTTTAGGGTGAAACTATATTAACTGTTTTGTATATTGCTCACTATGTGAACCATTGCTGATGCCTTGTAGGTTGTTCACTGTCTAAATCCTGATGAATCGCTTTCAGATTGTTTACTGTACAAAGCTTTATTTATCGTTTGCTGATGCCTTCTTATTTACCGCATTAAACAACGTGTTTTAGCTTAGCAGAACTACGCTCACAAGGAGCTTTCTCTTTGTAGGTTAAGAACTTTTTGGGTATTATTTATATTTCAGTTTCATTTCTGTTCAGATTTTTTCTCTCCCCGTTGATTCCTGCTTAGTATTTTGTTCACAATAAGCATACTTTCGCACATCATACAAACGTCAATTAATACATTAATAAATATACATTTTATATATATATATATATATATATATAAGGCATTCGCTTCAGTGAATAAGCTTAAAGTCTAGATATTTTGAGTAGGCAGACTTCTTCGATATCACGAAAGCTCTCATTCTTGAGAACAAATTCTTGTAATTCATGTCATTAACTTTTTCATAACGTGGTTTCGTGTTCATGAACTTGGGCACTGTGCGCGAAACCCAGAGATCAGTATATATCGATTTTCGATTTTCAGCGAGACTTTAATTAACTACTCTCTGCATTTTCCTTCACGAATTATTGCAAGAGGGACATGGGGGTGGTAACATTGTCTAGGCCTCACTGTTTACCTTTCACAAAATGTCTTTTCATCGCGTCCTCTCTGTTCTACTCTTATTCTCCCTTCTTCACATCATCTTTAACGTCATTTCATTATCGCAAAAGTGTTCACTTTCTGGCCTCATGATAAGGTTGAGTGTGTGTGTGTGTGTGTGTGTGTGGTAGTGAGTTGTGTGAAACTTATCATTTATATGTTTCGTCGCTAGAGAAACTGAGTCTCAGTTTTATAAAATATATCAAATTCATCATTTGTTTTCTGGCAACTGAGATGATTAAGCAGGTTAATGATTAGCACCGAATTTTAATTGATTTAAAGTGACATGACCAAAACTGGTTCTAGCTATGAGGGATCCAAGTATCGCACCACCGAGATTAAGGAACACAAGACACACGTTGCGAAACAAGGTTTTACTGGGCCAACGTTTCGCCCTTTGGTTTATCAAGTAAGCGGTGTGACTTGATAAATTTCTTCACATAGAGAAACGTTGTCGTAAGAAAAACTTATTTCACAAAGTACGATGTTTCTCCTTCAGCGGCTGTAGGTACGTTCGTTCAACGTCTCAGTCACAACAACACACACCCAGATAGTGGCGTCCAATATGTGTTATTGTTACAGTTAGTGTTTGAATACGATGGCATGCTGCCCAGAGTAATGTGAAAGGGGCTACAGGTTACGGAACAAGCGTTGACCGTCAAGACGCTTCCCGAAGGGTTGTTACAAGGCTGATTCCACACCTGTGGTCTTTTTCTCAGTATCTGTTTATCGTCACTGTCTGTATATGCACGCTGTTCCAATAAAGATATAAGAAATCTAACGTGTGTTCACTTTTACTATCCCCAAAGTGTGATCATTGTAAGACTTGCAGGACACAACTGGCAAAGACAACAAACTACTACCATAAACAACTGGCCTACGCACCTCACAACGGGTGGGTCCACTTCTTTGACGGGGACAGAAAAATATCCTTACGCAAGTCTTAGTAACAATAAGCTCTCTCGTATGGCTGTTGAATATAGGGCGAGTGTTTGTAAATGTGACTGAAGAAGGCCTTCCAGTTCTGAATAGGCCTTTATTACGAACACAGGTGTAGTCTTGTGGCTTGCTCACCTGGTTGTAACATAACCAAGGTAGTGTGTTATATTTTTAGTATCTGGTTCGCTGGTCGGGAGGGTATGCCTAAGGTCCCATAGCTCAAGTGCTAGCGCACTCAGTTCACACACTGAGGTCCGTGGTTCGATCTCCGGTACGGGTGGAAACATCAGGACGTATTTCCTTAAGCCACCTGGGTGTTAGTCGACTGGTGTGGGTCGCATCTTGGGCGACAAAATTAACCAAATTTGCCCTAAATGCTCAGCATAACAAGGGCTTTATATATAGTAGTATGTCATTGACGTCAGCTATGGCCTGTATACCTTGTACATGTACTTGTAGAAATAAAGATATTATTATTATATGGGTGTGTGACTTACGCCAAATAAAATATGATGTACTTTTAACATGCTACAGTCTTCATCATACTTTTGCATTTGCATCTGCAAACAAAAGCGTATATAACAGCCAGCTTAGTTGAGATATTTGGCTGCTTGCCCGAGGCCTTCAGCTGGCCTACTGCACTACCACGTAAAACATTATTCCTATTGTTATTGCCATTATTATTATCATTATTAATATTAATATTATTATTTGTATTATTATTATTATTATTACATTGCTTTTGAGTACTAAACTCTTATGAATTACACAGTGCTAGTGTAATGAGGTTCAGTCAGAGATGATCCCACAAAAGGAATATTTTGGCCAGACACAGAGAGTATATACTCCGGGAGGAGGCAGCTCTCAGCTGTGTGGTTTGACAGCTCACCTACCGTCACTCAAAACAAGCAGAACTCACCCACCCTGGAGGTGGCTGTTCTTCGGGTTCTTAAAACATTATAAATGGCATCCTAAGTTGAGTTGGGAGGTACAAAATCTCACGAAGAGAACCACGGTATCGCTGCACGGAAGAGCCCTGGTATTTACAACTTAGCGACACTCTTAGTTCGCGGTTTATGGCTGTGAAAACTGACATCGTGTCTAGTTCTCACGAAGAATGCCATAAATATCACAGAGTGACCTACTATCATGCTTTTATGGTAATAGCTCCATTGAATCTAATTCCAACATTTTTAAAGGGGTGGACTGGTAAGCCAGTGGAAGGCCTCGGTCAAATGACCAAAAGCTCCAGGTGCGAGTCGTCATATGACTAAGACCCGCGTCACGAAACACTTGTCCTGTTTCCTGACAAACCTTACCTAACCTAACCTAGTTCCAATGGTATACAGAAAATTTTAGACTTCATGTCCAATGTCAAATCACAAATGAGCAAGAAAGCTAGAAAAATTAAGAGAAAACTAGGAAAACCTAGGAGAAAACTAAGAGAACCCTACAAGAAAACTAGAAGAAACCTGTGAGAAAACTAGGAGAAAGCTAGGAGAAATCTAGAAGAAAACTAAAACTAGGAAAACTGGGAGAAAATTAGGAAACAGATGGGAGAAAACTAGCAAAAACTAGGATAAACTAGGAAAAAAATCACTCCATACGAAAGCAAAAGACTTGGCAGACGGTGTAACGTACCCCCAGTGAAAAGTAGGGGAGCCACTGGTACACTAAGAAAAAACAATAAGTGTCCGGGGCCCAAGACTGTTCAACAGCCTCCCACCAGCCATAAGGGGCATTACCAGTAGACCTCTGGTTGCCTTCAAGAGGGAGCTGGACAGATACCTAAAGTCAGTGCCAGATCAGCCGGGCTGTGGTTCGTACGTTGGACTCCGTGCAGCCAGCAGTAACAGCCTCGTTGATCAGGCCCTGATCCACCGGGAGGCCTGGTCATAGACCGAGCCTCGGGGACGTCGATCCCCGGAATACCCTCCAGGTAGACTCCAGGTAATCAGGAGAAAATTGGAACAGGTCAAATGGAGTCAAAAGAGGTGTCATGTGACGGATATTTTCAGAAATCAAAACAGCGGATTATTTGTGAGTTGATCCAGCCAATAATAATAATAATAACAATAACAAGAATAAAAAACTGATAAAAAAAAATAATAATAATAATAAAAATAATAATTTCAATAATAATAATGATTTTTTTAATAATAATAATAATAAAACAATAATCATATATTAACAATTATTATTTCCGTGGGACGTTCTTTCAGCTCCTAGAAAAAGCATTGCTACAAAGTGTCTTTCTCGCCGTCAGCGAACGGAGGATCGAGCCTACAATAAACACTCATTAACCTGTATCATCTACGGATTCTACACAGTTGGGTTTATCAGTCTTAAGTCACTCAGTGCTTATACAACACCAGTTAGTGTATATGCACTGAGAGATATATATACTTTCCTGTGTATACACACTGAACAATACACACTACTCGGTGTATACACACTGAATAATACACACCTCTCAGTATATACACACTGAACAATACACATTACTCGGTGTATACACACTGAACAATACACACCTCTCAGTGTATACACACTGAACAATACACACTACCCGGTGTATACACACTGAACAATACACACTACTCAGTGTATACACACTACCCGGTGTATACACACTGAACAATACACACTACTCGGTGTATACACTGAACAATACACACTACTCGGTATATACACACTGAACAATACACACTACTCAGTGTATACACACTGAACAATACACACTACTTGGTGTATACACACTGAACAATACACACTACTCGGTGTATACACACTACTCGGTATATACACACTACTCAGTGTATATACACTGAACAATACACACTACTCGGTGTATACACACTGAACAATACACACTACTCGGTGTATACTTAGCAGACATCGGGGAAGTGGTCGGAAAGGGAACAGCATTTAACAAGAACAAGTACACGAACCAGGAAGTACGAAACAAGTACAGGAACCAGGAAGTACTGCTCGTCTGGTCCACCCTCCGTACGTGTCCGTTCGCGAACACGTACGGATGGCTCTTGATCGAGGGAGTTAGAGCTATCCTTATAGCCCTCTGGTGGAACTTGATTTACGTCACAGTCCCACGGGTTTAAAGCCTTACGGTAAGTATAAAAATAATTAATTATTGATGCTATAATCTAAGACTATTCCAGGTGATTATAGGTCGTAATGATAGAGCAAGAATATAATTGGTCCTCGGCACTTGTATTTATAGCTGCTGATTGGTTAATTGGGCTTAAAGTCTATTGACTACACGAGGGGTCATTAAGGCTGCATGTCACTTGTTGACTAATGTTAAATAATGGCCATGTATAATCATACACACACATACACACACACACATACACACACACACACACACACACACAGGACCTAGTAGCAATCAGTGAAGAGGCGGGGCCAGGAGCTATGACTCGACCCCTGCAACCACAAATAGGTGAGTACAAATAGGTGAGTACACACATGTTAGGAAGTATTTCTTCAGTCACAGAGATGTCAGGAAGTGGAATAGTCTGGGATGTGATGTAGTGGAGGCAGGATCCATACATAGCTTTAAGAAGAGGTATGATAAAGTTCATAGAGCAGGAAGAGTGATCTAGCAGCGACCAGTGAAGAGGCGGGGCCAGGATTTGTGAATCGACCCCTGCAACCACAACTAGGCGAGTACACACACACACACACACACACACACATAACATACACCTTCATATATATTTTTATATTATATTACTTCATAACTCCTGCGCAATTCCTACTGCAGGTATTAAGGTAGAAGAGGCTGGGCTTGTGAGCTACTGGGGATACCTTTCTCGGTCCAAGCAGCGACTGAAACTCACATCATTACGACAACAACTTATCCCCTAATATAGTCATATTGATCAGCGTTCAGGATAACAACACCATCGCTTGTATAATTTTGTTGATATTGCTGGTGTTAGTAATAGACTAGAAGCGTGGACGCCCACTGTGTCGTTGCCAGCTGCTCACTGGGGCATTATCATGATTAGAATGTTCTAGGAAGGTCTTGACCAGTGCTGGGGGTGTTTGGGGTGACACAAGACCTGGTGGAGGCGGGTGGACAGTGCTGAAAAATCACATGGGATGGAAAACAACTGTAAGATTTTTGCGACCGAGATTTTGTGAGGTGTGGGTAGGCGGGACGGGGGTGGTGGTTGTGAGGGAGAGAGGGGTCAACTGAGGGGTGTTGGTTGGTTGGTAGGGGTGAGGGGTGATTGGGAGGGGACTGGTATTAGGTGGGGGAGAAAGAGGTTTGCTCGGGAATTCCCAGTTGACGGGCTTTAAAAAGCGGAGGTGGACGAGTCCTGGGATTCACATCTAAGCGAGGTTCTGTTGTGTACACAGTCGTCCCGTCAGCCGCTGCTTCCCTCCACACTTGTCACTATGGTGAGTGAGCTCTCAATTCGACCCATTTTTTCCGCTCATAACTACGTCGAATGGGACTGTCTGCCGCCGTTGTCACTTTCTCCTCGTCAGCTGTTCCTTTCTTTATGGCAGTGTTTCGCTCTGTATGGAGCTTCACATATAAATCCAGATGTACTCCTTTAAACGCTTATTGGGTATAAAATAGGAAGTGGCTCGCATGGGAAGGCTTCTGCATTCAGTACAGAGAATATTTAAGACGGTCGAAGTTGCGAGGTTATTGGGTTAGTTTCTCAGCCTTTACACCTCATGGTGTTTTTGTTTATTTAGTCTATTAACTGGAGCTCAGTTACTCCAGTCAACTCCTCCAGTGTAGAAAGAGCTTCAGACAGGTGAGAAGATTTATATATATATATATATATATATATATATATATATATATATATATATATATAATATATATATATATATATATATATATTCACACTGCTATACACAGCCGTTGATGTATGTATACTAATACACACCTCTCAATGTGTGTATATATTCTGAGAGATTCACACTTGCCTAGCAATGGCCAGTAGGTCTATTGCAGTGATCCTTCCGTCTCGTCGACTTGTGTTCTTATTTCTTCTTATTAATTTATTCGTAAGTTATGTCTTGCCTGTTTCACGAGGGTCGTTAACTATAGTTAATAGAACTATAGTTTTGTTAACTCTAGCCTTGTTCACTATAGCCCTAGCCCCTTGTTAATTATATACAGCTTTGTTAACTATAGCCTTGTTAACTGTAGCCTTATTAACTGTAGCCTTGTTAACTGTAGCCTTGTTAACTATAACCTTGTTAACTATAGCCTTGCTAACTATAGCCTTGCTAACTATAACCTCAATTAAGCGTAAGTATGCAAACATATACACTCCTCTCTCTGTATATATTCGTTGCTCTTTTATTTAGTTAGTTATTAAGTTTTAAAGCCTATGGACTGTGTAAGTGCTTTTAGGCCTGAAAGTTACCTAGACTGGCTGAGTGTCTTAAAGCCTGTCGACTAGACGAGGGTCATTAAGACTGCTTCCGTCATGTTGATCACGAGTCAAGAATACCTTGGTCAATACAGCAGGGACTAAGGTAAAGTCTCAGTATATATGAGGTGTTATCGAAACAGTTCCTGCCCTCTAATTTTCGTACGCTTCTTGGTTGAAATATGGTGGAGTTGTAGATCACGCAAAATTCTTCAGCAAGTATTTGGCTACGAAGCAATGGATCGGACAGAGTGTTTCGATTGATTTTCTCGATTCGAAGGAGGACGAAGGTCAGTTGAGGATGATGAACGCTCTGGTGGCCCGTCAAAGTCATATATAGGCGCCAACATTGAAAAAAGTGAGGAAGGTTATTCAGAAAGATCGTCGTCAGAGTATCCAGGACATTGCAAGTGTTGTGAGAATTTCTTAAGGGTCGTGTCAAATCACCTTAACTGAAAGTTTCAATACTAGGCGAGTGGCTGCGAAATCTATGTTCGACTCGCTGAATCAAAACCAGGAAGACCATTGTTTTCTGGCCAAAAACAATATGACAGTCGTCCCCCACCCCCCTACTCCCCAGATCTAGCTCCCTGTGACTTCTTCCTCTTCCCAAAAATAAAAATAGCACTGAAAGGGCGGCGTTTTAACGACGTGGAGGAGATTCAAGCAGACTCGTAAGCCATGCTAGACGCCACTGGGAAAGTAGAGTTCCGGTAATGTTTGGAGAAGTGTCAGAGGCTCTGGGATCAGTATAGCCTCCCAAGGGGAGTACTTCCAGGGAGACAACTTCAATTAGGTGATTACGTAAGCTTATATATATTTTTTCTGCGGCAGTCCTGGAACTTTTAGATAGCACCTCGTACACTGAGAAAGATATATACCTCACAGTGTATATAGTCTGCTCGTTTACCTAAACACTAACATCTGGTTTGCTTTATTACCTAAAAAAAAAGAGTAAAGCATATTCTTATTCAACGTAAATGGTCAGTGTACATGTCCAATTATGATTTTATTGTTATTATTGTTGTTGTTATTATTTAGTATTACTGTTATTTTGTTTGCCTTTGCTTAGATTTTGTTTATGATAAAAAATATAATTATATTTTTGTTTAACTGTTTATTAACATTATTTCTATTACGTTCTTTTATTTACATTCATGGCAAAGTTTTGTTGCAATAAATTTACCTTTAATGTACTGCCTTTCTGATTTATTATATGTTGCTACATTATGCTTTTATTAGTTTCCTGACTTGATAGAAGAGGTAACATTGCTGACCTTAACTACCATTGCAGGACACCCTGGACGAAGAACAACTTGTTGGTATGTATGTTGTTGTATGGGCAGCCCCTGACCCAACCTCCATCATGCTGACCTGTGGTCCCTAGCTGCCCACTTCCAGCCACTGCCTTCCTTCCTTCCTTCCTTCCTTCCTTCCTTCCTTCTATCCATCCCTCACACTTCACTGTAGCCTGAAACACACAAGGTGTCCTGTAGCTCGATCGCTAGCACACTCAGCTCACACACTGAGGTCCGAGGTTCGAATCTCCTCCGGTACGGCTGGAAAACATTAGGGACGTGTTTCCATAAGAACCTACTGTCTCTGTCCCTGTTCACCCATCAGTTTAAAATATGTACCTGGGTGTTAGTCGACTGGTGTGGGTCGCATCCTGGGACAAAACTGACCTAATTTGCCCGAAATGCTCAGCATAACAAGCCGCTTTCTATATAGTAGTACGTCATTGATGTCAGCTAGGCCTATATACCTTGTACATGTACTTGTAGTAAATAAAGATATTATATTATATATTACAATGATCTATGGGCCAATCTATTCGTTTCTTACCACTGTAGATTAAAATGCCCATCTTTCCTACCAACATATTAACCTGTAGCCTAAACTGCCCACCCTCCCCCACCACTACACGAAACTGTCAAGTAAACTGCCCACCCTCCCCCACCACTACACATATTTCACCACACCCGGCTACATATTCCACCACACCCGCCTACATATTCCACCACACCTGGCTACATATTTCATCACACCCGGCTACATATTCCACCACACCCGGCTACATATTCCACCACACCTGGCTACATATTCCACCACACCTGGCTACATATTCCACCACACCCGGCTACATATTCCACCACACCTGGCTACATATTCCACCACACCTGGCTACATATTCCACCACACCTGGCTACATATTCCACCACACCTGGCTACATATTCCACCACACCTGGCTACATATTCCACCACACCTGGCTACATATTCCACCACACCTGGCTACATATTCCACCACACCTGGCTACATATTCCACCACACCTGGCTACATATTCCACCACACCTGTCTACATATTCCACCACACCTGGCTACATATTCCACCACACCTGGCTACATATTCCACCACACCTGGCTACATATTCCACCACACCTGGCTACATATTCCACCACACCTGTCTACATATTCCACCACACCTGGCTACATGTTTCTTTTCATTGTAGTGAGTTGCCGTGATCTCGGTGAAGTGCTCTTGATCCAGATTACTGGATCTATCCTCCACCTCCAGGATCATACCTTCTTGCCTCATACACCACGCACTATATGACATTTACGGGTTTAACGCTTCTCCGTGAATATAATAATATCAAAGGCCGCCTTTTTATTGTATAAAAACTCTACGGATATTAATCGCCTTATTTGACTAATACCAATATATATATTTTAATGATCTCTTCTCACCTCTCATTGTGTGTACTGATGTGAAGGAAGTTGGTCACTATACCTGGGGGACGGAATAATTTGCGTCTAACCCACAATGACGTATATCTGGAACGTACGCAAAGTGTGTCAAGGTGCGGCAAGACACTTTACATACGCCCACTCGCTCGCACACATACACACACACACACATACACACACACACATACACACACACACACATACACACACACACATACACACACACAGTGACCCAGTAGCGGCCAGTGAAGAGGCGGGGCCAGGAGCTATGACTCGACCCCTGCAACCACAACTAGGTGAGTACTACTAGGTGAGTACACACGCACACGCACACACATACACACGGTTAAGTTCACTGAGGCTTCATAAAGTTAAACCTTGATAAAACCCAGAGTTATTAAACCTTGTAAATTTTAAGTTTTATTATCCCATGTGCCTTTCCACCAACATTTATCACATTAAAGTCATTATTCCCCAAATAATTTATAATTATTTTTTATCTCTTGTCGAATTTTTTGAATTGATACAAAGAAACTTATTTTTGTTATATTGCTGATGCGTTTTGATCCGAGGGAGGGGATAGTGGCCTCAGTTTCCTTGGATCACGAGCTCCTCACCAGTGTCAAAGAATTTCTAGTAACAAGAAGTGGGTTTAAAGATGTGTGATTCTCTTCTTTGTTCAGTGACTGGTTCTCTTCTTTGTTCAGTGACTGGTTCTCTTCTTTGTTCAGTGACTGGTTCTCTTCTTTGTTCAGTGACTGATTCTCTTCTTTGTTCAGTGACTGGTTCTCTTCTTTGTTCAGTGACTGATTCTCTTCTTTGTTCAGTGACTGATTCTCTTCTTTGTTCAGTGACTGATTCTCTTCTTTGTTCAATGACTGGTTCTCTTCTTTGTTCGTTTCTTTTATTGTCATTTTTTTCGTCTTCTGTTCTGCATCCTTGAAGTTGTCACTTTCTTACCCGGAAGTGCACTTCATCATCTCCCGGAAGTGCACTTTGCCATCTCCCGGAAGTGCACTTTACCATCTCCCGGAAGTGCACTTTGCCATCTCCCGGAAGTGCACTTTGCCATCTCCCGTAAGTGCACTTTGCCATCTTCCGGAAGCGCACTTTACCATCTCCCGAAAGTGCACTTTGCCATCTCCCTGAAGTGCACTTTGCCATCTTCCGGAAGTGCACTTCGCCATCTTCCGGAAGTGCGCTTTGTCATCTTCCGGAAGTGCACTTTGCCATCTCCCGGAAGTGCACCTTGCCATCTCCTGGAAGTGCACTTTGCCATCTTCTGGAAGTGCACTTTGCCATCTCCCGGAAGTGCACTTCACCATCTTCAGGAAGTGCACTTTGCTATCTCTCAGAAGTGCACTTTGCCATCTCCCGGAAGTGCCCTTTGCCATCTCACGGAAGTGCACTTTGCCATCTCCCAGAACTGCTCTTTGCCATCTCCCGGAAGTGCACTTTGCCATCTCCCGGAAGTGCACTTTGCTATCTCCCGGAAATGCAACTTATATCCCACAAATTCTCTTATTATTTCCGACAATATACGTATTTTGTACCAAAACAGCCTTAACTCTTATTTGCTTTATCTCCTTTATCATAACTTGTTATTTAGTTATCCCCTTTATCAGAACTAACTACTGGACACAACTATCTATTTTATCATAACTAACTACTGGACATAACTATCTGTTTTATCATAACTAACTACTGGACATAACTATCTGCTTTATTATAACTAACTACTGAACATTTTTAAGTTTTCCAAAAATCTTTAATTTAACTTCTCATTTGAACTTATTTATCAGTTAATATATGTATTAACTTATTTCAGTTATTTAACTAAATATTTTATAATTTAGTTGTTACAAATTCACTCTCTTGTACACTTATTATTTTTTAATTATTATTATTATTATTATTATTATTATTATTATTATTATTATTATTATTATTATTACTATTATTATTATTATTATTATTATTATTATTATTATTATTATTATTATTATTATTATTATTATTATTATTATTATTATTATTATTACTGCGTCTGTTTGGAAGCGTAGACAACGATATTTACAAACTCTGTAACACCATCTTTGTGTTCCAGCTCTCAAGAAGGCCTTCGACTCCTTCGACACTGACAACAAAGGCTACATCACCCCGGAGACCGTGGGGGTCATCTTGCGGATGATGGGCATCAAGATCTCTGAGAAGAACCTTCAGGAGGTCATCGCAGAGACTGACGAAGATGGTAAGTCGAAGTGGTGGACTTCGAAGCCAGGTTAATGCGATCCTCGAAGTGGACTTCGAAGCCCAAGCTAAGGTGATCCTGCTCGAAGTTATTCATTGTTGATGTGTCCATTAGGGATGTACTGAACCTTTGAGGATGAGACACATACAGATGCTGAAAAATGGGAGGTTATCAGGTTGGACCAATGGAAAGGGATGATAGCCTCTGCTCTTTAAATCAAGAGCCCTTCCACTACATCAAGGTCCTCTTATTTTAATTTATTTCTCAATTCTAGTTGTGGAATAAACTTTTACTGGTCAACGTTTCTCTCTGTGTAGAGCTTTATCAAGTCATGACTTAAGTAAGCTCTACACAGAGCGAAACATTGTCCCACTAAAACTTTGTTATAAAACCCCCCTCTTTTCCTCACTAAACTAAAGATATTTCAAGCCCTATAAGCTTAGTAAGACATATTCCAAAATCCACGTTTATTAAGACATGATAAGAAATCTAAGTCTTAGGGATAACTAAGATAATCTGCGCTGTTGTTTTCATTTTTACCAATAGTGATGAGCAGACAGCAACAATTCAAAAGTTGTCTTATATATTAGTGGGACAGTATTTGTTTAAGTCAGTCTGTCTCTCTGTCTCTCTCTCTCAGCAGTGTTGCTGATAAAAGTACTGATGGGTGAAATTTGAAGTAGAGATCCCCGTGAGTAGTAATGGTAGCAAGTAAATGAATTAATAGTAGTAGTAATGGTAGTAGTAGTAGTAGTAATGAATCTACTAGTAGCAGTAGTAATAGAGTTTGGAACAACTAATACTGTTGCTACTATTACCAGTAGTAGCACTAGTAATAATGATAATAATGGCAGTGGTACTCAAGATTCCAAGCTCTGCTTTTCTCCTTTACAATAAATGTTCATTTAAATGGGTTTTTCAATACTACATAGTAAATCTCCTTACTCAATGTGTCAGGCAATAAATCTGCGGGAGGGAGTGACAAGCGTGTCTAGCGACTCTATAGTCTGGAGATAAGTAGCGAAAACTAGACAATAATTCAGTTCTTCTGTGTATATAACATCAATATACTGCGTAAGGTTTTAAGTAAGTGTCCCCTGCATGTACGTTTTCTTTTAGTTGTGTTTAGCTACCTACCGTTTTTTTCGTGTTTGTGTCAGGGGTGGTGTATGCCCTGTCACAAGCACGATAAAAAAACAGACAAACACAATTGAAAGAGAATGTATATAGAGGAGACATATACTGAAAGATCTTATGCAGTGTATTGATGTTATCAAAATCCCCACACTCGCATTAACCATTCAGTGCATAAAATAGAGTTGCGGGGATACACTGTCCACCAGTATCTTCGTGCAATGTGTGTGACACATACACCCTAGACTTCACCTGACATGCTTCCACTCCTTCAGGATCCGGTGAGCTGGAGTTCGAGGAGTTCGTGGAGCTGGCCGCTAAGTTCCTGATTGAGGAGGACGAGGAGGCTCTCAAGGCCGAGCTGAAGGAGGCCTTCCGTATCTACGACAAGGGAGGTAAGTTAAGTAAGTAAGTAAGTTTATTCAGGTAGACACAAATACAGTTACATAGATTATCATACTTAGCAGAATATGTGTAGAGAACCCAGGATAACCCAAAAAAGTCAGACAGAGTGACTTATTTCCATTGGGGTTCTTTACTGATTGCAAATGAGAATTTCCTCTTACGTACAGACCCACACATACACAAACAGGATTCCAGAGGAGGTGCAGGCTATTCAGATCTATTAAGGAGACTGAGTGATTAGTCGATTTTCCCATAATGTAAAAAATAAATATGTCTGTTTTGCCTTAAAATCTATAGATGCGAAATAATAACTGTATAACTAGGCCAGAATATATTAGAGTATTCAGCCATTCAAGTGCAGTGAAGACTCAGAAATTCCAGGAAATTACAGGAAGACCTGGAATTCCTTTTGGAATTGTCAGATAAATGGCTACTTGGGTTTAAACTCGAGGAAAATAAAGTTGTAAAGCAAGAAAATGTAAATAGAGCGAAAATTATATATTTTAATTGGGGAAAAATCTAATGGAAATGAAGAAAGTTTTCAAAATTAATTCCCAAACTTTGTCCCCTGAGTCCAACATGAAGGTAACAGCTTGTAAACATGAGATCGGCACTGGGAAATATAGGCAAGACACGTTCAGACACGTTCAAAGACACGTTCAAGGATACGTTCAAAGACACGTTCAAAGACACGTTCAAAGACACGTTCAAAGACACGTTCATAGACACGTTCATAGACATGTTCAAAGCACCTGTTTCACCACACCTTCAGTCCATTCTTGAGTGTGTAGCGCCTGTGTGGAGCCTTCACCCACTTCAACACAAACTGAAACACAAGACACTGAGTTGAATATTACAAGACAGGAAGAAATAATGTAAGTGATAAACCTAACTTTTTCAGTTGTAACAAAGAGCAAAAGGGGATTTGATCACGACATCAAAATTACTCAAGGACATAAACCGTGTAGACAAAAGAATATCGCTGGAAATCACAGAGAAAAATATTCCAATATATTTCTTCAATACAGCAGTGATTAATAAAAGTAACCCAGTGAAAGCTGTCTGAACTGGGGCTCAAAAATAATAACAAAAGTTGAGCTCTGCTCTCCAACAAGTGGAGCTCAGAACTCAGAGCTCATCCCTCGCAAAGTAAGACAGGTCATTATAAGGTCATTCCATACATATAAGTACAATTACAAATGAGTAATTACAGTTGCACATGCAAATTGTACATTTCACATGTGCAACATCTGGGTATCTTTATTGTAGACGTTTCGCCATCCAGTGGCTTTATCACGTGTCTAATTCTTCATCTCCTTGGTGTTGTATACCATACTATGTACACTAATGTGACATTGATGACCTTAAGAACATAAAAAAGGAGGAACACTGCAGCAGGCCTGTTGGCCTATACTAGGCAGGACCTTGTGGGCGTCTCTCGTACACTTAGGACAAGAACTATTTGTTTTGTAACTGGAAATGGAAATATACCTGTTAGTTTTGACTATATTTTTTTAAGTTCCCTTTCACTGACTAGGTGCTCATTGAAGATAAGTTTCCCCCATTTTCAGAGCAACAATCCAACCAGTTTCCCCCATTCTCAGGGCAACAATCCAACCAGTTTCCCCCATTCTCAGGGCAACAATCCGAGCAGCGGTGAAAGCCTTGATATACAACACAGTCAATTTGAGGTTAAAGACACTTTAGCAGATACTTGGGAATTCTTGTTATGGAGATGTTTCGCAACGCAGTGGCTTCATCGGTCCATTACAAAGAAGGATGGTTGAATGTCAGGAGTTTGAGGTAATCAGTCTCAGCCTGGAGGCCATGTAATCATCAACTCCAGGCTGGGAGATTGATTTCCTCAAACTCCTGATCTTCAACCATTCTTCTTTGTAATGGACTGATGAAGCCACTGTGTGGCGAAACATCTCCACAAGATACCCAAGTGTTGCACATGTGTCTAGTTTATAAAGTTGTCGGTTCTCTGAACTATTTATCTAGAATCACACCATAGATGAGACTCTAGTCATAAGCACATAGACAGGAAGTTATGTTGTACTCAACTGCCTCTACATCACAACACATCAGTGGGGAAACTGCCTATTTTCTGAAAACCCAGCTGCACCCATGATGGGGAATGATTTTATTGTGCGGATAATTTAAATTAAAGTCGAGTAGCTGAATTATTATTATTATTATTATTATTATTATTATTATTATTATTATTATTATTATTATTATTATTATTATTATTATTATTATTATAACTATTTAAGCCTTTTAATATACGCAAACACAGTCTCCATAACCTATAGTCACTGCTTTAACTAGAAAGAATCAGCTTCTATGACCTACATACACAGTTTAGAGTCTTCTAACTACGCAAACAGCTTTTATAATCTATGTTCACTGTTTTAACTGCACGAACACAACTTCTATAATCTAAATTCACTATAAAACGCCTACATTCCATGACCTACACTCACTGTTTACACTGCTTCTTCTACACACGGTGGACGTAGTAAGTGCTATAAGCAGTGAAAAGTTTTAACAAATTATTTGAGTTTTGACGTGACACCACGAGTATAGTTGTGCTCCTGTAGGTGCAAATAGGTACTTACAGGTTTCTATAACCTAACCTTCATTGGTTTGGTGTGTGTGATACAGGCAACGGCTACATCACCACCGATGTGTTGAGGGAGATCCTGCGAGAGCTGGACAACAGGTTGACGGAGGCTGACCTGGACGGCATCATTGAGGAGGTGGACGAGGATGGCTCTGGCACTCTCGACTTTGATGGTGAGAGAGAGACAGAGAGAGAGAGAGAGACATATGGTAAAAGACTCTTCATTCGAGGAAATGAAGCTACCGATACTTGGAGAGTAGTATACCTGGAGAGGGTTCGGGGGTCAACGCCCCCGCTGCCCGGTCTGTGACCAGGCCTCATTTGGATCAGATCAAACCTGACAGTCTTGGAAATATATTTCCCAGAGAGCTTAGCGTTTGTTTTCAAATAATAATAATAATAATAATAATAATAATAATAATAATAATAATAATAATAATAATAATAATAATAATAATAATAATAATTATTATTATTATTATTATTATTATTATTATTATTATTATTATTATTATTATTAGTTTATCCAAAATACATTATTTTTATTGGGGAAGCACTAAATCAGTAGGGGTTATACATCATCTGGGAAATGGAAGGTAATTAGGTTTGATCTGAGGAAACAAGAAGGGTAGCTCCAGTGCCTTGGATGAAGGTCCTGTTTGCTAGCATCAAGGTACACACCTTGAAGTATTATCCAGATAATCCTAACTTGTAGAGGCTGACGAACACTGTTATAACATCCTCGTGTTCTTCGCAAGAACACTGCATAGAACATGTTCTACACATGTTCTATACATGTTATATGCATATTTTACACATGCTCTACACATGTGTCCTGTAGCTCACACATTGAGGTCCGTGGTTCGATCCCCGGTATGAGTGGAAACATTGGGGCGTGTTTCTATAAGACACCTGCTGTCACTGTTCACCTAACAGTAAGTAGGTACCTGGGTGTTAGTCGACTGTTGTGGGTCGCATCCTGGGGACGAAATTTACCTAATCTTCCCGAAATGCTCTGCTTAATCAGGGGCTTTCTATATAGTATGTCTTTGATGTCAGCTATGGTCTGTATAAGTTGTATCATGTAGAAATAATTATTATTATACATGTTATATACATGTTTTACACATGCTCTACATGAAAGATAATTATTTTATTAAAAAGAACGCTGCACCCATAAGTAGATTAGACATTCAAGAAATTCTGAGAATTAGGTCAATAAAAAAGTGTACTCTTTCCTATTTTTACTACCGTATTTTCTTTGTTTTGGTTCCCTCTTCTGTTGCTCTGTCACCTCTTTTGTTTCACTTTTGCCTATTTTTCTCTTTTTTTTCTTGTTTACAGAGTTCATGGAGATGATGTCAGGTTAGAAGTTCACAGAGAACATTAAGAGTAACATCGAAATTCCAGCCATAAGTGTCGTGTTCAAGGTAGAGTGCCGAACCTAAGGTGGAGTGGCACGGTGCCCTGTCTAAGGTGGAGTGGGACTGTGCCCTACACCAAAGTGGAGTGGGATAGCGTCCTCCTCCAGTGTTTGAGTGGGATAAAGTCCTCCTCCAGTGTTTGAGTGGGATAACGTCCTCCTCCAGTGTTTGAGTGGGATAAAGTCCTCCTCCAGTGTTTGAGTGGGATAACGTCCTCCTCCAGTGTTTGAGTGGGATAACGTCCTCCTCCAGTGTAGAGTGGGTTGGCGTCTTCATCTTAAGACTCCCCGAGAATAAACTTCTACCTATGTCTACGTCAGTTATGTTCTCTCATCACTCACCACACATTTCACTCTCATCCCCATCCAAGTCTCATTGTAAGTTGTTCTTAACATTAGAATTTTCGTCACATTCCCTTGTTCAAGTCGTACTATAAACCAATTACGACACCTGGTTTAGACTACGTCGTTACTGACACTCTAGACGTATTCCAATGACGTACTGCCGACATTATTAAAAGAAAAGACACGTTGCAGGGCAAGCTTTTATTTGAAAAAACTTTTCCTCTGTTAGAACGGGTATTTTTTTACTAGCAGGGCTGCAGTACCAGGCTGTGTTATAATCCACGGCAAGGAACAGTCTGTACTCACCTAATTGTGGTTGCAGGGGTCGAGACTCAGCTCCTGGCCCCGCCTCTGCGTTGTCCGCTACTGGGTCTCTGCTCTCCCTGCTCCATGAGCTTTATCATACCTCTGTCCCGAACTATATGTGTTATAGGTGACTCGCGTCTCCTGTCTGAGACGCTATAGGGTCTAGCTCTGGTTGGAGGTTCAACCTGTTGTAAAAGTCAATAATTGAGTCCAGAGAAGCAGCCAATATGTGAGCCAGCTGTCGGCCTGAGAAGGTCTGAGTGGATAGAATGCTTCACAGACGAGGGTTGTGTGACCCTTGTGTGTTTAGCGCTTAGTTTTGAGTGTAATAATGATTCACCCAGTTAACCCTTCTGAGTGACAGCCAACCACAGCTGACAACAGTCATCCAACCCAACCAACCAGGGTCGGGTACCACCACCCTGAGTACTATGTCTACAGCTGGCCTAAATATCTTGTACTGTGGTACTGTACGCACTTGAACACGTAGTGAACACCCAACTGCAAGAAGCTTAACGAGCTGCAATACAACGAGTACTCGCTGTTGCACTCGTTGCACGTAACACTGATCAAGTTATGATAGGCTGATCAAGCTCTAACAGAGCGAAACGTCGTGTCAACAAAAACCTCGCCCTGTGACCTGTGTCCCTTTCTCACTTCAGTTCTCTGTAGCCGCATCCTTCATATGCATGCGCTGTATGACCCTTACGGGTTTAGCGCTTGGTTATGATTATGATGATGATGATGATGATGATAATTATAATAATAATTGATATTCATGCCTCAAGTTAATGTTCATTTTTTCTTAAGTGACTTGTTCATCCGATATTATTTGATAAATAAAAATATGAATCCAACCGTTTGTGTGTTTCTTCCTCCCCCGTTACTATGTGTTTCTTCCTCCCCCGTTACTATGTGTTTCTTCCTCCTCCGTTACTATGTGTTTCTTCCTCCCCCGTTACTATGGCCTCACCTTCACCTGTCAGCTGGAGGATAACAGCACCGAGGTGACCTCTCCACACGTCATGCACTCGCTGGGATGGATAACAGCGGCAGTTCGAGTCGGTGCCTCGGGAGCGGTGACCCTCCGAAATCTACTACTACATGTAATCTAGAGAGTTGGATAGTGTGTGTGTGTGTGTACTCACCTAATTCACCTAATTGTGGTTGCAGGGGTCTAGTCATAGCTCCTGGCCCCGCCTCTTCACTGGTCGCTACTAGGTCACTGTTCCTGCTCCATGAGCTTTATCATACCTCTTCTTAAAGCTGTGTATGGATCCTGCCTCCACTACATCCCCTCCCAGACTATTCCACTTCCTGACAACTATGTGACTGAAGAAATACTTCCTAACATCCCTGTGATTCATCTGAGTCTCCAACTTTCCTTGTTGCTGTGCACCATCTCTGGAACATCCTGGACTACCTGGACATCCTGGACTACCTGGACATCCTGGAACTACCCTCCAATGTTTCGGATCAAATCTGGTTAATTCCTATTTCTCAGGCGTTTCATGAGCCCTAGGGGTTTAACGCTTTCCAGTAAAATATAATGATAATGAGTGGTAGAATGGAGGGACTTAGGAGAAACACTGATTCGAGTCTTGAGTGCCATTTGAAGCAGTTAGAATCCGTCTTCGTCGGTCACAATGATTTTTTCAGTTTGTCAGTGGAAGACCTTGTTGATATTTTTTTTCCCCGACTTTCATAGCGTTTTCCACTTAAGCAACTTTCCCACTTCCGTATCTTCTCCTCTTTAAATTTTGGACACACTCAGACTATATTATCTTCCTTTCCTGTTTGTGGGTTATGTTAATGGATGTTTGAATATCCACTTTACAAGTGGACCAGATATTTCTTTGGGTCTATTATGAGCTGTCACTTCATGGTAACCAGATGCTTTGGTTGAAATTAATATATACAGCATCTGCCATTTTATTTTCAATCCAGTGACTTCGTGAGTTAGTAGAGATACGATCTTAATGTTCTATGAACGTCCTCACCTAGAGTAAAGCTAGTTTCTATAAAACTAGTAAATTGACGTCTTACGATCCTCTGAAAGACTTTTATGATGCTCGATGTTAGTGATGCTAGTTTATAGTTTGCGGTCTTTTTCCTAGTGTTAGTGAAGTATAAAATTTCTTACGACAAGCAAAACTAGATATATCGCTAACCCTGTACGAAAAATATTTAGTTTGCTAGGAATAAATATTCATAACTTTCTACCCAAAATGAGATTATCGGAGAATAAACACGAAACTTGTATAACTGAACGTTTAGTGCGGTGACATATTTATTACGTGCCAGCCTGTCTGCACGACACACTTACGACACGGTGACATATTTATTACGTGCCAGCCTGTCTGCACGACACGCTTACGACACGGTGACATATTTATTACGTGCCAGCCTGTCTGCACGACACACGACATGGAGACAAGTATTACGTGCCAGCCTGCACACACCTTAGACAGGTGACATATTCGTGCCACCCTGCACACACAGACAGAACATTTATCAGTGCCACCTGCACACACAGCTTAGACACGGTGCATAGTGCCAGCCTGTCGCCGCAGAAGGGGACAAGACTGTCCACGCACATGACGGCTGTGTCGTGGCATCCTAAGACTCCTTGCTTCAGCTGTGGTTCCCCAACCAGCCCCACAAAACAGCTGTCTACCTCGTAGGCTATTCCATAAGTATCCCTAAGACTGTGTATGTGTTTCCACCACCACATAATATTCCACCATACGGGAATATTCCATAAAGAGTCTTCCAATATTTGAGTTTGCTTCATATTTATAAGATGAAATATATGGGAAATATTCAGTGGCAGATATTTAAACTGATTAACATTATTATTCTTCTTCATGCATATTTTATTACTGTGTATTATACTCGTGTACAAATGAATTATTATTGTTATTATTATTATTGCCATTATTATTATTATTATTGTTATTATTATTATTGCTATTATTATTATTATTATTGTTATTATTATTATTATTATTATAATTATTATTGTTATTATTATTATTATTATTATTATAATTATTATTATAAGTATTATTATTATTATTGTTATTATTATTATTATAATTATTATTATTATTGTTGCTGTTGTTTTTGTTCTTATTAATAGTAGTACTATCTTTATTATTATTATTATTATTATTATTATTATGATGTTGTTGTTGTTGTTGTTGTTGTTAATAGTAGTACTATATTATTATTATTATTATTATTATTATTATTATTATTATTATTATTATTATTATTATTATTATTATTATTATTTATTATTATTATTATTATTGTATTAATTAA
Organism: Cherax destructor; assembly: GCA_009830355.1. Taxonomy (NCBI): domain Eukaryota; kingdom Metazoa; phylum Arthropoda; class Malacostraca; order Decapoda; family Parastacidae; genus Cherax; species Cherax destructor. The sequence goes on from WNWK01000123.1 coordinate 157,474, forward strand.
CTGATTAAATTTAAAATAAGAATCATCACCATTATTGTAGCAACTACAGCTAGAAGTAACACCTTCCACAACTAGAAGGAAAAAAATAATAGCAGTTTTAATTACATGCAATACCTTCCCTAACCCCCTCCTTTCCCCCCTAAAAATATATATATATATACTATACCTGTTTACAAAAGTCTTGAGCAAAGATTTCAGGCTCTAAGAAAACGTCTATAAAGGTTTTATTACCTGCAATAAATACGCAGGTGAAGCCCTTCGTGCCTCGGTATACTTTATTTGTGGTGGTCCACAAGGGTAGTTATTCTGAGAGGAACCCCAGGCAGTGGCCAGCCAAGATTGTAGGAACCACTGGGGAAGAACTGGGGAAAATTTGGGGAAAATTGGGGAAAATTGGGAAAAAAATTTGGGAAACTGGGTGAAGTTGTGGGTCATCAATGTCACGTATATTTTGTGAAGGTTCGGGTTATCAGGGTTGTATATCTTCGAGGTGTTCTCACCTGCTTGTACTCACCTCAGGAAAAAATAGACATAAATCCAGTGTAATGCAATTCTTTACTGACAACATTTCGCCCACACAGTGTGCTTGATCAGGTCACAAACATATCTACCTGGGCAAAGAGTACACGAGTATAGGTAAGGTGGAGGGTCATGTACTCTTTGCCCAGGTAGATCTGTTTGTGACTTGATAAAGCCCACTGTGTGGGCGAAACGTTGTCAATAGAGGATCACATTATACTGCATATGTGTCTGTTTCCATCGTGTCGGTATTTTATATAATTTATCTCCATTGCTAATCTCTGTTTGCTTATCTGGCTGAGTTTACCTGTCAGTATTCACCCGTTTGCATCCACCTCTCTTCTAACTCATCTGATTACTCTTAAGGGGACGACATTTCCCGGGCTGTGGAGGATGTTACCTGGGGGAATAACTTGTACAGGTACTAGCATAACTCACGCTAGAGAAAGCACTGGTGCCAGAACTCACTCCAACGAAAACATTGGTAGCAGAGCCTCTCGTACCATCAGAAACATTGGTAGCAGAACTACTAGTACCACCATTAGCATGACTAGGAGAACTTACACCACAAACGTGACTAGCAGCATTCCTTCCCCACTCATACCTTCACGAATTTAGTGTGGCACTTTTATCACGCCTGAGGAAATATGGTTAAAAAAATGGTGTACACTGTTGTTCGCTCTTTGAAGATGGGGGCAGCTCTTGTACACTGATGTTCGCTGCTCCTTGAAGACAGGAGACACTTCTTACCTAAACTCCCACCAGCCTGACGTTACCCAAGACTCTGGCTTCAGAAATCTTAACCACATTTGATGGTACTGTTATTAGCCATAATATTTTATTGAAAGCGCAAGGAAAGTGGGGGGGGGGGAAGGAAGGAAAGGGCAATCAGGTTTGATCCAAGGAAGAGTAACGGGTAGCTCCACTCTGTTGCATCAAGAGCTTTTCACCAACATCAAAGACTTAACACGAAGGGAGTCTTGCAGAGTCTTGTAGAGTCTTGTAGAATCTTGTAGTCTTGTAGGGTCTTGTATAGTCTTGTAGAGTCTTGCAGAATCTTGCAGAGTCTTGCAGAGTCTTGTAGAGTCTTGCAGAATCTTGCAAAAATTTGCAGAGTCCAGCAAGTTTCTGCCAAATACGTTGCTCCATTGCAATGTATCGTGTGACCTTAAAAGTGTAGGTGGAAGAGGTCATCTGTTTGGTCACTCCCACACACGTATGACCTTTGAAGTGTGGGTGGAAGAGGTCATCTGTTTGGTCACTCCCACACACGTGTGACTTTTGAAGTGTGGGTGGAGGAGGTCATCTGTCTGATCAAACACTGGCTTCCACGATACACATACTAAGTTGTGTACGTATAACTGCTTGTCAGCCCTAATACACTAATAAGTGTACTTATTTGGGTATATATATATAAATATATATATATATATATATATATATATATATATATATATATATACACAAGTGTATATATATACACAGGTGTATATATATACACTGGTGTAGTTTTCAGTGCATTTATTCTCGTAATGAGTTGTCATTGTCGGAAAAAGAATAACGGTGTTTGTGTCGAGTGTAACAGTACCTCTGTTAAGAGTAGTGTAACAGTACCTCTGTTAAGAGTAGTGTAACAGTACCTCTGTTAAGCATAGTGTAACAGTGGAAATAAATGGTATAAAATACCGACACAATGGAAAAATATACACATAAGCAGTATAATGTGATCCTTTATTGACAACGTTTCGCCCACGCAGTGGGCTTTATCGAGTCACAGACAGATCTACCTGGAAAATGAGTAACATGAATATATATAGGGTATAGTCAGGTGGAGAATGCTCCAAACACGCATTTCAGAATACCAGTACGCAGGCAGATCTGACGACTCAGGAAAGGCCTGTGTTCAACACCGTAATTTACACAACCATTTAATCAACTACAGAAACGCAAGACTCATCGCCAGAGAAGACAACAAGCAATACCGAAGAATCCTAGAATCATCACTCATCTGTATATCCAACAACTTCAACCAGAACAACGGCTTCTACAACATAGCTGAACCTATTGCCAAGAAACTTCTTCAACGCTATCCCACATAGAACTCAAGAATGGAACACTGCAGGTCCTTTAAGTCACACTATGTTTTAAACTATCACACTACTTTGAAGACTCACATGCAGCTTTCTCCACCTGACTATATCTTATAAATACTCATGTTACTCTTATTCCATGACTGTACCCTATATATATCTCTATGTTGCTCATTTTCCAGGTAGATCTGTCTGTGACTCGATAAAGCCCACTGCGTGGGCGAAACGTTGTCAATAAAGGATCACATTATACTGCTTATGTGTTTATTTTTCCGTAGTGTAACAGTACCTCTGTTAAGCGTAGTGTAACAGTACCTCTGTTAAGCGTAGTGTAACAGTACCTCTGTTAAGCGTAGTGTAACAGTACCTCTGTTAAGCGTAGTGCAACAGTACCTCTGTTAAGCGTAGTGTAACAGTACCTCTGTTAAGCGTAGTGTAACAGTACCTCTGTTAAGCGTAGTGTAACAGTACCTCTGTTAAGCGTAGTGTAACAGTACCTCTGTTAAGCGTAGGTAACAGTACCTCTGTTAAGCGTAGTGTAACAGTACCTCTGTTAAGCGTAGTGTAACAGTACCTCTGTTAAGCGTAGTGTAACAGTACCTCTGTTAAGCGTAGTGTAACAGTACCTCTGTTAAGCGTAGTGTAACAGTACCTCTGTTAAGCGTAGTGTAACAGTACCTCTGTTAAGCGTAGTGTAACAGTACCTCTGTTAAGCGTAGTGTAACAGTACCTCTGTTAAGCGTAGTGTAACAGTACCTCTGTTAAGCGTAGTGTAACAGTACCTCTGTTGATCGTAGTGTGAATAAAGAATAACAGTTCCTGTGTTGAATAAGGAGTATCAGTACCTATGTACTGATACTCCATATACTGTGTACGCCACTCCAATAAAGAATAACAATACGCCACTTTAATAAAGAATAACAATACGCCACTCTAATAAAGAATAACAATACGCCACTTTATTAAAGAATAGCAATACGCCACTCTAATAAAGAATAACAATACGCCACTCTAATAAAGAATAACAATACGCCACTCTAATAAAGAATAACAATACGCCACTCTAATAAAGAATAACAATACTCCACTCTAATAAAGAATAACAATACGCCACTCTAATAAAGAATAGTTGCAAGTCCCTCCGTCGAGTAAAGAGAAAAAGTGCACAAACAACCCACACAAAGGAGAAACTAATGGCGACGTTTCGGTCCGTCTTGGACCATAATTCTGCAAGGAGTAACACATTACCTCCGTGGACCAGACATGCTTGCTACGTTACTCTCCTTATTCTAGCCGGTGAGGTCACTCGTAGTGCCTCGAGGCTGTCTCATGCCCCTTCTTGACAGCCGGACTAGTAGGAAGGCATCCTGGGAACGCCTTATGCTGATAGTCGGACTACTAGTAGGAAGGCATCCTGGGAACGCCTTATGCTGATAGTCGGACTACTAGTAGGAAGGCATCCTGGGAACGCCTTATGCTGATAGTCGGACTACTAGTAGGAAGGCATCCTGGGAACGCCTTATGCTGATAGTCGGACTACTAGTAGGAAGGCATCCTGGGAACGCCTTATGCTGATAGTCGGACTACTAGTAGGAAGGCATCCTGGGAACGCCTTATGCTGACGGCCGGACTAGTAGGAAGGCATCCTGGGAACGCCTTATGCTGAGACGGACGAGATGCAGCATCCAGGTGCTCGAGATAAGGTTCGCTGGGGCAGCCTCGTGTTTGCGCTCATCACCGAGAACAACACTGCCGCTCCATGCTACTCTACTGGATTACCTTTGAAACTCTTGTATTTTTTCATTATAGATTTTTTAATTATTAAAGCTATTATTATTGGTTTACAATCGAGAAGTTGACTTAGTAAAATATTATTATTATTAGTAGTAGTAGTAGTAGTACTAGTAGTAGTAGTAGTAGTAGTACTAGTAGTAGTAGAAGTAGTAGTAGTACTAGTAGTAGTAGTAGTAGTAGTAGTAGTAGTAGTAGTAGTACTAGTAGTAGTAGTAGTAGTCGTATTAGTAGTATGATTATGGGGAAGCATGCATACATATATGCAATCACACACACACACATGCACACGCACAGGGCCAGGAGCCATGAATCGACCCATGCAACCACATATAGGTGAGTACACACATACAGGCATTGAACACTAGTAAAGCAGACACTCAACACTAGTAAAGCAGACACTCAACACTAGTAAAGCAGACACTCAACACTAGTAAAGCAGACACTCAACACTAGTAAAGCAAACACTCAACACTAGTAAAGCAGACACTCAACACTAGTAAAGCAGACACTCAACACTAGTAAAGCAGACACTCAACACTAGTAAAGCATACACTCAACACTAGTAAAGCAACACTCAACACTAGTAAAGCAGACACTCAACACTAGTAAAGCAGACACTCAACACTAGTAAAGCAGACACTCAACACTAGTAAAGCAAACACTCAACACTAGTAAAGCAGACACTCAACACTAGTAAAGCAGACACTCAACACTAGTAAAGCAGACACTCAACACTAGTAAAGCAAACACTCAACACTAGTAAAGCAGACACTCAACACTAGTAAAGCAACACTCAACACTAGTAAAGTAAACACTCAACACTAGTAAAGCAGACACTCAACACTAGTAAAGCAAACACTCAACACTAGTAAAGCAGACTTAACACTAGTAAAGCAAACACTCAACACTAGTAAAGCAGACACTCAACACTAGTAAAGCAAACACTCAACACTAGTAAAGCAAACACTCAACACTAGTAAAGCAAACACTCAACACTAGTAAAGCAGACACTCAACACTAGTAAAGCAAACACTCAACACTAGTAAAGCAGACACTCAACACTAGTAAAGCAGACACTCAACACTAGTAAAGCAGACACTCAACACTAGTAAAGCAGACACTCAACACTAGTAAAGCAGACACTCAACACTAGTAAAGCAGACACTCAACACTAGTAAAGCAGACACTCAACACTAGTAAAGCAGACACTCAACACTAGTAAAGCAGACACTCAACCTTATTTGATTACGAAGAACTCAAAAGTAATTCTAAAAATGTCAACAAAATCTTGATCTTAAAACAGGGAGCTTAAAATAAGGAGCTGACAAACAAGGAGCTTAAAACAACCAGCTTAAGACAATCAGCTTAAAACAACCAGCTTAAGACAATCAGCTTAAAACAATCAGCTTAAGACAATCAGTTTAGGACACGCAGCATAAGACAACCAGCTCAAGACAATCAGCTTAAGACAACCAACTCAAGACAATCAGTTTGAAACAATCAGTTTAAGACAATCGGTTTAAGACAAGCATCTTAAGACAGCCAGCTCAAGGTACTGGGCCCTAAGACTCCACGTGTTGGCTCCTCACAGATATAGATTGGTAGAAAGCGACTGTACGGTACTAAGTTACACCCTGGGGGAGAGTGGGGTGTTGTTGGGGCGGAGGAGGAGGAGGGGAGGGGGAGGGGAGATTGAGAGGAAGTAGGGGGAATGTGGAGGTTGAAAGAAGGGGAGGAGAGGCTGGAGAGGGGAAGAGGTGAAGTAGAACAAATTAAATTATGGGGAGGGGAAGAGAAAGGTCAGTGGGAGGGGTAGGAGGAAGAGAAAGGTCAGTGGGAGGGGGTAGGAGGAAGAGAAAGGTCAGTGGGAAGGGGTAGGAGGAAGAGAAAGCTCAGTGGGAGGGGGTAGGATGAAGAGGAAGATCAGTGGGAGGGGATACGAGGAAGAGAAAGGTCAGTGGGAAGAGGTAGGAGGAAGAGAAAGGTCAGTGGGAGGTGGTAGGAGGAAGAGAAAGGTCAGAGGGAGAGGGTAGGAGGAAGAGAAAGGTCAGTGGGAAGGGGTAGGAGGAAGAAAAAGGTCAGTGGGAGGTGGTAGCAGGAAGAGAAAGGTCAGAGGGAGAGGGTAGGAGGAAGAGAAAGGTCAGAGGGAGGGGGTAAGAGGAAGAGAAAGGTAAGTGGGAGGTGGTATGAGGAAGAGAAAGGTCAGAGGGAGGGGATAAGAGGAAGAGAAAGGTCAGTGGGAGGGGTAGGAGGGAGAGAAAGGTCAGTGGGAGCTGATAGGAGGAAGAGAAAGGTCAGATGGAGGGGTAGTAGGAAGAGGAAGGTCAGTGGGAGTGGGTAGGAGGAAGAGAAAGGTCAGTGGTAGGGGGTAGGAGGAAGAGGAAGGTCAGTGGGAGGGGTGATGGAGGAAGAGAAAGGTCAATGGGAGGGGGTAGTAGGAAGAGAAAGGTCAGTGGGAGGGGTGATGGAGGAAGAGGAAGGTGAGTGGGAGGGGTAGGAGTAAGAGTAAGAGGGGGGAGGGTAAGCTGAGTGGGGGAAGGTGTTGTCATGGTATAAGGTCAGGTATAATATAAAGAGAGCGGTGGTGGTGGCAAAGTTCCCACTGAGTAAAAGAACTTCAGTCACCACACACCAGCTGCCCCCTTGTTCTTGCAAGCAACTTCCACTTCACTTGTAAACATGGTACGTGCTTTACTTCTCTCCCTCTCTCTCTCTCCTCTCTCCTCTCTTCTCCTCTCCTCTCTCTCTCTCTCTCTCTCTTTCTTCTCTCTCTCCTTCTCCTCTCTCTTCTTCCTTCTCTCTCTCTCTCTCTCTCTCTCTCTCTCTCTCTCTCTCTCTCTCTCTCTCTCTCTCTCTCTCTCTCTCTCTCTCTCTCTCTCTCTCTCTCTCTCTCTCTCTCTCTCTCTCTCTCTCTCTCTCTCTCTCTCTCTCTCTCTCTCTCTCTCTCTCTCTCTCTCTCTCTCTCTCTCTCTCTCTCTCTCTTCCCCTACCCAGTTATTATTTCCTGGCCTCTTGGGATCTGTCATACCTGCTCCTGATACTCTGTGCTGAGTTTGATTTTTCCGTTCTTCGTTAGGTTCACTCTATTTACAGCTATGTAACCCTGAGGCTGAAGAAGTATTTCCTAACATGCCTATGGCTCATTTGTTGTGTTTGGTTTTCATTTATGCCCCCTTCCCTTAAGTCGCTATGTCCCGCATTTCAAACAATCTGTCCCTATTCACCTTGTCAAATCTAAGTATCTTGTATGTCGTGGTTATGTCTCTGTTCTCTCTTCTGATGTCATTAGGGTTCAAATTTTTCAGTAATATAGTCACCTCAGGTCTGAAACTTCTCTAGTTTCTGAACGTTTTTAACAAGGTGTGGGCTCTCTGCTGGTGCTGCATACTCTGTGCTACGCCTGACATGTTGTGCATACAGTCTTACAGGATTTCTTTTATTATGTTCCTTAAAATTTAGCTCCGAGATTCGCCACTCCGGCACATAGGTATTCGTTTCGTGTGTAGCTCTGGTAATATGCTCGTTGTGATGATGCTCACTCCCGGATCGTTCTAAACATTCAGCGGACGGAGGATCGAGCCTTCACCAGCGCTTGCGCTGAGTGATACTCACTGATTAACTCTTCATAATATTCAATATAACCTCATGTGGTTTCTTATTCTCAGTCAAACAAGGAAAAACAACTTCGTGAAAGCAAGACACGTTGCAGAGCAGCTCTAGCTGTGGCAACATTTCGCTCTGTGCAGAGCTTTATCAGGATGACTCGACAAAGCTCTACATAGAGCGAAAAGTTGTTTCAAAATTAGTTAGCTCTACGAAGTGTCGCCTAGTTTGCTACCGTCGGCAGTACGAACATTTGTTGCAGGTCTGGTGCAGTGCTCCTTCCTTCTTAAGTGGATGTGACGTGGACCTACTGGCCAGGAGCTTAGGCCAGTAGGTAACTTGGACCTGCCTAGCATGGGCCAGTAGGCTTGCTACAGTGCTCCTTCTTTCTTATGCTCTTATCCAAAAGCACGACCGCTATTGACACCAGCTGAACGACTGCTCTTGTAGATTATCTTCCATATTGTTTGTTACGTAGAATGTCTACCTTGACCTTAAGTGACCTCACTCGAACGTCCCTCCTCCCTCCCTCTTCCCGGTCCATCCGAAGGTTAGGTAAGGTTCGTCAGGAAACAGGACAAGTGTTTCCTGACGAGGGTCTTAGTCATATGATGATCCACCGTTGGAGCTTTCGGTCATCTGGCTGAGGCCTTCCGCTGGCTTACCGGTCCACCCCTTTAAAAATTATGGTCATAGTTATAACCACTTCTAGTTTTCCATCCAAACAGTTACCTCCTTCATTATGTAAGCTCTTCCTTCTACATCAAAACAACTACCTCCTTTCTTATCATAACAACCTCCTCTTTCTATATAAAGGTAACAATGATCAGGGGTACTAGCGGAACAAGGCCTGATCAACCAGGTTGTTAATGCTGGCGGCAGGCAGTGCAATGCACGAACTAGGGCAATCGTAGAAACAGCCTTCCCCTTTTTCTTCAGATCAACCTCCTTGTTGTCTTTCTTCCCCGCTGCAAAGGGGTATATAGGCCTATATTTTGAAGTTTCTTTTTATAGGCTTTTGTGTGTTTTCTCCTCGTATCTGAGTTGAGAGTCCTCGGGACCTTCAACTACGCTCATTGCGTGATTGTAGTCACTAATCAATTTTCCACGCTAAATTATACACATCTTCGTAGAGTAAGACGTGTGGGTGTGGTAGTGTGTGGGTGTGTGTGGGTGTGTGATGAAGGGTGTTGTGTATTAAGAAGTGGGTGTATAGACGAATTAGCTCTGTGTACGTCCGTTTGTGAGTCTTTTTCAGAGAGTGTAAAAGGAATGCAATTTTAAGTGTTTCTCTCGAGTGTTTTGAATGAGTGTATGTAGCATTATATGACTGATAAACACGTTTCTGGTGTCACGATACGTAACGTCCAATTAGGGAATCTAACCCGGGTTCTTTTGGTTATAAACTCAACGTGAGACGGGAAAAACGCTACTTCCCGGAGTACTGTAATGCGACATCACCTTCCCTTTGCTACCATGCACATACCTCATACACTGAATAAGCACACGGTGTGGGAGTCTACGCTTCTCCCGGTGTATAAACACACGGGGTGTAGGAGTCTACGCTTCTCCCGGTGTATAAACACACGGGGTGTGGGAGTCTGCGTTTAAAAATCTATTTTTTTTTATTCATAGTGTGAGGATGGGCTATTGAATCATGTTCTATACAGGGTGTACCGTAACTCTGAAACCATAGTGGAAAATGAATAAAAAACACGATAGTAATAAAGGCTTCTATTCACTGAAAGTGTTCAAAATGTTCATTCTTATTATTAACAAGTGAATGCAAAGGAGTTTTCGAATCAACAAGTGCGCAGTACATGGTGTTAGGAACGATGATGTGACACGCGCAGATAATACACTCAAGGAACACACTAAGGACGGAGAGGTGTACTGGAGGTCGGTGTAGTACACTGACATACACTAAACAACTCCTCTATTACTGTATTTTCTGGCATATAAGGCGCACTTGTAACGTAACGTTAGTGAACAACTGATAAAGTGTAACACAAAGCCTACCCTTGACACTGACCTTGAGCATATAAGACGCAGGATGCTTTTCCAAGTCTTTTTATGGAAAAAAGTGCGCCTTATATGCAGGAAAATGCTGAAAATAATGTGTCAGTGTACAGTACGTGACGATCGTCTAACTACTAATGATACCAGATATATTAAGCAAATTCCCTAAATTTGCTTGCAACAGATAAGTGAACTGTAAATATAAATCCAGGTGTATTGCTGTAAACACTTCTGGGGCCTAGTTCCTAGGCCTTTTGTGTATCATATGCTCTTGCGGTAACGCAAGAAGCGGCAATAAACTAGCCGAAGTGTCAGTAAACTAGCGGAAGCGGCAATAAACTAGCCGAAGCGGCAATAAACTAGCCGAATCGGCAATAAACTAGCGGAAGCGGCAATAAACTAGCCGATGCGGCAATAAACTAGCCGAATCGGCAATAAACTAGCCGAAGCGGCAATAAACTAGCCGAAGCGACAATAAACTAGCCGAAGCGACAATAAACTAGCCGAATCGGCAATAAACTAGCCGAAGCGGCAATAAACTAGCCGAAGCGACAATAAACTAGCCGAAGCGGCAATAAACTAGCCGCTTCGGCGGCAAAATCTAAGATCTTCCTTGATGGTCCGGTCACTCTCTCACTTGAGGTATCTTGAAAAGCATATCATCGATTAAATCGGAATGTCCTTGACTGAAGGTCACAGATATAACATGTGTGGTAGAGCAGTTTTTGGCAGCTGCTGGCACTCCATGCTTATTACAGGGCAAAACCTAGATATTAACTCAGTTCTTTTTTTCTTAATAATTTGTTTGTCGTAGCAGGTAAGTTAAAAACACTCACTCTATCTAAAGTTACTCAGCTGTTATATATATATATATATATATATATATATATATATATATATATATATATATATATAAATATATATATATATATATATATATATATATATATATATATATATATATATATATATATATATATATATATATATATATACATTTTCTGCAAGTGACTTTAGTAATTTAAAATTGCCTCTGATTATTTTATTATACAAGAATTAATATCTATGAAGGTGGCAATTTCTTGCGCTGACAGTCAGCAGTTGGTGTTAAGCTTAACAATGTAACTTTTAATAATGTTAATTATCATTAATATATATTCTTTTTCATATTCTAAGCTAATTCTTGCTTTCTTTCGCTTTTTTTGCATTGCTTAAAAATACACTAGCTTCTTTATTTAATGTAGATTCCATCATTATTTTGCTCTGGTCTCAGTACGTTTTCAAACATTTTATTTCTATGCTCAAGTTAATTTTATTTAAAATAACATACGTGAAATAATATTTTATTGCTTATTAACTGCACATATATTTTTTACTTAAAGTCTGCATTATATATTTACATATTTCATACGACAACTGCTCTTACAGGACATGCTGGATGAGGAACAGATTGGGGGTACGTATATGTTAGTATGTATGTAAGATACGCCATGCATGTGCGGTACCCTATGCTACAGTAGCACAGGCGGACATACACACACGCAGGGAAGTACACAGTTATGAAGGGGATAGGGATAGGAAAGCCTGGAGGCGGAAAACAGGTTCACGAGGGCATAGTTTGGAGTTGAATGTACAGATGAGTTACAGAGATGTCAGGCAATGTTCCCTAAGCCTCGGAGAATGGGATGACCTGTTTGAAGAGGAGGCGGAGGCAGGCACCATACATAACTTTAGGAATAGGTATGATTAGACTTTAAATTCTAGGAGACAGAGTTATAAATGTAGCCTGTAGCTACATTTAAGTGATTACAAATACACACAAACTTACACACACACACACACCACGTTTCGATCCACCTGAAACCTGAAAGTGGATTCCAATCCTAAGTGATAGTTTTCGGCCTTCTTACGTTCCCGTCGTCACGAACTGCCGCATGAGTCACCTTTCAAAACCCTGACGATCGTCTTGCCCCTTAATTCCATCTTACAACAGTACCACAAAAACCGTGAAGACACTCTACAGTGTTCACTAGCACGATAATTGCAGAATGACTATTGGTACTGTGTAAACCTTCATTATGAACAATACTTCTCTCTGTGTAGAGCTTCCTTAAGACATGACTTCATAAAGCTCTACACAGATCAGCATGAAGACTATAATAGAGCTTTGTTGAGACCAAGTGTCTTAACACGTCAGCAATACCTGTCACCCCACACTAAGCATGATCATTCCTAGTCATCCCACTGTGTTGAGAATGGGTCTGCAAGATGCGTATGTTACTTGTACCAATAGATGGGTCCGGAAGGTCCACTCCCCCAAAGGTCCGGTCTCAGGCCAGGCCTCTTACTTGACGGCTTGATCAGTCAGGCTGTTGATCAGTCCGTCAACGAGAGGTTCAACGATGGCTTAACCCTTAAAATATTTCCTGTTTCTCTTTTAATAAATCAGACGTTTAGTAATAATAATAATAATAATAATAATAATAATAATAATAATAATAATAATAATAATAATAATTAATAATAGTAATAGCGAAGCAAAATTACTAGCCAAATCTGTGTGTTCCTTATATTTTATTCCCTAATCTAATGTTCAAAGAAACTTTGCTACATATATAAAATTCTATTTATTTTTTTAGTATTTTAGTTTCAAATATATTCAGCCGATTTACTAGATAAGAAAACTCCTTTACTATTTTACTAGATAAAGTAACTAGTAGATTTTCAATAACTTAGGCTCAAGTAAAACTAGTTTTAAAACCTGGCATGTAAGTTCTCCAGTTTTAAAGCTGATGTTGGTAAATATTGTTTTTATACTCTCTTTGTGGACTTTTAAATTATCATAACCTAAATTGATTTGCATAATCATAAAGTTTTATTCACCTCAAATTAGTTACATTTCATCATAGTCTTTGCGGCCACTCACCTCCATAAGAGGATAAAGGAGAAAAACAGCAGCAGGCCTACTGGCTCTTACTATACACGTCATTCTCAAGCCCAAACCTGATTAAATACCCTGTTCTTTAGTCTAAATGTTTCACTTAGCCCACAATGTTATGTATATAGGAGGGTCTTCAACCTCTCTAATGCTATCTTCGCCTTGCAGCACTTCAGAAGGCCTTTGACTCCTTCGACACTGACAACAAAGGTTACATCACCCCGGAGACCGTGGGCGTCATCTTGCGGATGATGGGCGTCAAGATCTCTGAGAAGAACCTTCAGGAGGTCATCGCAGAGACTGACGAAGATGGTAAGTCGAAGTGGTGGACTTCGAAACCCAAGTTAGTGCGGTCCTCGAAGTAGACTTCGATCCCCAAGCTAAGGCGGTCCTCGAAGTCACTACTAGCGACACTTATCAATTCCCTTCTGTACTCTATAGAATTTCAAGTGAATTTCATAACTGATTACGCGAGATATGCTAAAAAAAATAGGTATGGTATGCAATTATGATATATTGAACCACAGCTATTATGATATAATAAGAGTTTGAGCAATATAATGTGAAGTCTTGTCGACCCAGCCTCGCCTGGTGGATATTGATCTGGTGCAAGTGTTGCCTAATTTATTACACATAAGTAAATAGTATTTATTTCTGCTACGAGCTAATTTTATTCCAGTATTTCATCCGTCCGACTATTGTTGTCCATCTATTGTTGATAATTAATGTGTATGTGTGCGTGTGCGTGTCTCTCTCTCTCTCTCTCTCTCTCTCTCTCTCTCTCTCTCTCTCTCTCTCTCTCTCCTCAGCTAAATGTCATACTTGAACACCTTCTCTCTTTATCTGATAATCGCACTACCACTCCTTCAGGTTCCGGTGAGCTGGAGTTTGAGGAGTTCGTGGAGCTGGCCGCTAAGTTCCTCATTGAGGAGGACGAGGAGGCTCTCAAGGCCGAGCTGAAGGAGGCCTTCCGTGTCTACGACCGAGAAGGTGCGTCTTCAGGACTAATATTTTTATCTCTCACTGCCATGTTTGTCCTCAGATGCCTCGCTGTTCTGAAGAAGCTTGTGTGGCTGTCACAGAGTCACTGATCTTGGTAAAGTTCAAGTTCAAACATATCATTAATTAATACAAGTTTCATATTAGTTCTTCACAAATTCATCGTGTAGGTAGTGTACTCATCGTGTAGGTAGTGTACTCATCGTGTCGGTAGTGTACTCATCGTGTAGGTAGTGTACTCATCGTGTCGGTAGTGTACTCATCGTGTCGGTAGTGTACTCATCGTGTAGGTAGTGTACTCATCGTGTCGGTAGTGTACTCATCGTGTAGGTAGTGTACTCATCGTGTCGGTAGTGTACTCATCGTGTAGGTAGTGTACTCATCGTGTCGGTAGTGTACTCATCGTGTAGGTAGTGTACTCATCGTGTGGTAGTACTCATCGTGTGGTAGTGTACTCATCGTGTAGGTAGTTACTCATCGTGTCGGTAGTGTACTCATCGTGGTAGTACTCATCGTGTAGGTAGTGTACTCATCTGTGGTAGTGATATCGTGTGGTAGTGTACTCATCGTGTAGGTAGTGTACTCATCGTGTGGTAGTGTACTCATCGTGTCGGTAGTGTACTCATCGTGTGGTAGTGTACTCATCGTGTAGGTAGTGTACTCATCGTGTCGGTAGTGTACTCATCGTGTGGTAGTGTACTCATCGTGTCGGTGGTACTCATCGTGTAGGTAGTGTACTCATCGTTCGGTAGTGTACTCATCGTGTAGGTAGTGTACTCATCGTGTAGGTAGTGTACTCATCGTGTCGGTAGTGTACTCATCGTGTAGGTAGTGTACTCATCGTATCGGTAGTGTACTCATCGTGTAGGTAGTGTACTCATCGTGTAGGTAGTGTACTCATCGTGTCGGTAGTGTACTCATCGTGTAGGTATGTACTCATCGTGTAGGTAGTGTACTCATCGTCGGTAGTGTACTCATCTGTAGGTAGTGTACTCATCGTGTGGTAGTGTACTCATCGTGTAGGTAGTGTACTCATCGTGTAGGTAGTGTACTCATCGTGGTAGTGTACTCATCGTGTAGGTAGTGTACTCATCGTGTAGGTAGTGTACTCATCGTGTAGGTAGTGTACTCATCGTGTGGGTAGTGTACTCATCGTGTAGGTAGTGTACTCATCGTGTAGGTAGTGTACTCATCGTGTAGGTAGTGTACTCATCGTGTCGGTAGTGTACTCATCGTGTAGGTAGTGTACTCATCGCGTCGGTAGTGTACTCATCGTGTCGGTAGTGTACTCATCGTGTAGGTAGTGTACTCATCGTGTAGGTAGTGTACTCATTGCGTCAGTAGTGTACTCATCGTGTAGGTAGTGTACTCATCGTGTCGGTAGTGTACTCATCGTGTAGGTAGTGTACTCATCGTGTCGGTAGTGTACTCATCGTGTCGGTAGTGTACTCATCGTGTAGGTAGTGTACTCATCGCGTCGGTAGTGTACTCATCGCGTCGGTAGTGTACTCATCGTGTGGGTAGTGTACTCATCGCGTCGGTAGTGTACTCATCGTGTAGGTAGTGTACTCATCGTGTAGGTAGTGTACTCATCGCGTGGTAGTACTCATCGTGTCGGTAGTGTACTATCGTGTCGGTAGTGTACTCATCGTGTAGGTAGTGTACTCATCGTATAGGTAGTGTACTCATCGTGTAGGTAGTGTACTATAAATTAGACACATATGCAACATTTGGGTATCTTTATTGAGGAAACGTTTCGCCACACAGTGGCTTCATCAGTCCAATACAAAGTAGAAAGGTGAGGAGAGTAGGAGTTTTGAGGTAATCAGTCCTCGCCTGGAGTCGATGTTCAGTCCATCAATCTGTAGAAATGACAGCATATGTCCGTAGAGGTGGCTTATATACTGTGTTAGGTGAGGTGAGCAGCAGGAGGCGGTCATAGTGGTACCATCCACTAGTCAAATAGATCTTCGTCCAAAGGTTGGACAAGTGTTGAAGAATTCGTTGTATTAGATCCCAAGATGTTGCTGTGTCAGACAGGGTATAGATGAATGCAGAGAACTGACAAGTTAAATAGACACATATGCAACATTTGGGTATCTTTATTGAGGAAATGTTTGCCACACAGTGGCTCATCAGTCCAATACAAGTAGAAAGTGTAAGGAGAGTAGGAGTTTTGAGTGTCCTCGGCCTGGAGTCGATGTGTTCAGTCCATCAATCTTGTAGAAATGACAGCATATGTCCGTAGAGGTGGCTTATATACTGTAGTTAGGTGAGGTGAAGCAGCAGGAGGGGTCAAGTGGTACCATCCACTAGTCTAAGTAGATCTTCGTCCAAAGGTTGGACAAGTGTTGAAGAATTCGTTTGTATTCGTTTGCATATGTGTCTAATTTATAACTTGTCGGTTCTCTGAACCATTCATCTATACCCTGTCTGACACAGCAACATCTTGGGATCTTAATACAAACGAATTCTTCAACACTTGTCCAACCTTTGGACGAAGATCTACTTAGACTAGTGGATGGTACCACTATGACCCCGCCTCCTGCTGCTTCACCTCACCTAACTACAGTATATAAGCCACCTCTACGGACATATGCTGTCATTTCTACAAGATTGATGGACTGAACACATCGACTCCAGGCCGAGGGACTGATTACCTCAAAACTCCTACTCTCCTTACACCTTCTACTTTGTATTGACTGATGAAGCCACTGTGTGGCGAAACGTTTCCTCAATAAAGATACCCAAATGTTGCATATGTGTCTAATTTATAACTTGTCGGTTCTCTGAACCATTCATCTATACCCTGTCTGACACAGCAACATCTTGGGATCTTAATACAAACGAATTCTTCAACACTTGTCCAACCTTTGGACGAAGATCTACTTAGACTAGTGGATGGTACCACTATGACCCCGCCTCCTGCTGCTTCACCTCACCTAACTACAGTATATAAGCCACCTCTACGGACATATGCTGTCATTTCTACAAGATTGATGGACTGAACACATCGACTCCAGGCCGAGGGACTGATTACCTCAAAACTCCTACTCTCCTTACACCTTTCTACTTTGTATTGGACTGATGAAGCCACTGTGTGGCGAAACGTTTCCTCAATAAAGATACCCAAATGTTGCATATGTGTCTAATTTATAACTTGTCGGTTCTCTGAACCATTCATCTATATAGGTAGTGTACTCATCGCGTCGGTAGTGTACTCATCGTGTAGGTAGTGTACTCATCGTGTCGGTAGTGTACTCATCGTGTAGGTAGTGTACTCATCGTGTCGGTAGTGTACTCATCGTGTCGGTAGTGTACTCATCGTGTAGGTAGTGTACTCATCGCGTCGGTAGTGTACTCATCGTGTAGGTAGTGTACTCATCGTGTCGGTAGTGTACTCATCGTGTAGGTAGTGTACTCATCGTGTAGGTAGTGTACTCATCGTGTAGGTAGTGTACTCATCGCGTCGGTAGTGTACTCATCGTGTAGGTAGTGTACTCATCGTGTCGGTAGTGTACTCATCGTGTAGGTAGTGTACTCATCGCGTCGGTAGTGTACTCATCGCGTAGGTAGTGTACTCATCGTGTCGGTAGTGTACTCATCGTGTCGGTAGTGTACTCACCGTGTCTGTAGTGTACTCATTGTGTAGGTAGTGTACTCATCGTGTAGGTATTGTACTCATCGTGTAGGTAGTGTATTCATCGTATAGGTAGTGTACTCATAAGAACATAAGAACATAAGAAAGGAGGAACACTGCAGCAGGCCTGTTGACCCATACTAGGCAGGTCCTTCACAATCCATCCCACTAACAGAATAATTGCCCAACCTAATTTTCAATTCTACCCAAGAAATAAGCTTTGAAGATTCTATTAACTCAAGTGCGAGTCCCACTCAAATCCAACCCCTCTCACTCATGAATTTATCCAACCTAAATTTGAAACTACCCAAGGTCCTAGCTTCAATAACCCTACTAGGCAGACTGTTCCACTCATCAACTACCCTATTTCCAAACCAATACTTTCCTATATCCTTTCTAAATCTAAACTTATCTAACTTGAATCCATTATTGCGGGTTCTCTCTTGGAGAGATATCCTCAAGACCTTATTTATATCCCCTTTGTTAATACCCATTTTCCACTTGTATACCTCGATCATGTCTCCCCTCATTCTACGTCTTACAAGTGAATGTAATTTTAGGGTCTTCAATCTTTCTTCGTAAGGAAGATTTCTAATGCTATGTATTAATTTAGTCATTCTACGCTGAATGTTTTCTAACGAATTTATGTCCATTCTGTAATATGGAGACCAGAACTGAGCTGCGTAATCTAGGTGAGGCCTTACTAATGATGTATAAAGCTGTAATATAACCTCTGGACTTCTGTTGCTAACACTTCTTGATATAAATCCCAGTAATCTATTTGCCTTATTACGTACGCTCAGGCATTGCTGTCTTGGTTTAAGGTTGCTGCTTACCATCACCCCCAAGTCCTTCTCGCAATCTGTATGGCTAAGTTCTACGTTATTTAACTTATAAGTGCTTGGGTTATGGACACTCCCGAGCTTCAGAACCTTGCATTTATCTACATTGAACTGCATCTGCCACTTTTCTGACCACGAATTAAGTTTGTCTAAATCTTCCTGAAGTTCTAAGACGTCTATGTTTGAATCAATTATCCTACCTATCTTCGTGTCGTCGGCGAATTTGCTCATATCACTAGTAATTCCCTCATCAAGGTCATTGATATATATTATAAATAACAATGGGCCTAAGACTGATCCCTGTGGAACACCACTTGTTACAAGTCCCCATTCGGATTTAACCCCATTTATGCACACTCTCTGCTTCCTATTGGTGAGCCATGACTCGATCCATGACAGCACTTTTCCCCCAATGCCATGAGCTGCCACTTTCTTTAACAGTCTCTTGTGCGGTACTCTATCAAAAGCCTTACTAAAGTCTAAATAACAATATCGAATTCTTTATCATGATCAACAGCCTCAAAAGCTTTACTGAAGAAGGTTAATAAATTAGATAGGCAGGAAAAGCCTAGGCATACCTAGGCATATTATTGGCCATCTTGTAATATCAACTTTAATGTATAACTATAAGTACCCCCCACCTTGTATTACATGAAATAAAGGATTTGAATTTGAATTTGAATTTGAATTTGAACGGCCCCTCGTGAATCCATGCTGGGTATCATTAATCAAATTATGGTTATCTAGATGGCTTCTAATAATATCAGCTATAATTGACTCTAGTAATTTGCCTACAATTGAGGTCAGGCTTATTGGGCGGTAGTTTGACGGTAGTGACTTGTCCCCTGCTTTAAAAATAGGAATTACATTAGCCATCTTCCACATATCAGACACTACACCTGTTTGAAGAGATAAATTAAAAATGTTAGATATTGGTTCACAGAGTTCCATTTTGCATTCCTTAAGAACCCTTGCAAAAAGCTCATCAGGACCCGGCGATCATGTCTCCCCTCATTCTTCGTCTTACAAGTGAATGTAATTTAAGGGTCTTCAATCTTTCTTCATACGGAAGATTTCTAATGCTATGAATTAACTTTGTCATTCGTCGCTGAATGTTTTCTAACGAATTTATATCCATTCTGTAAAATGGAGACCAGAACTGAGCTGCATAATCTAGGTGAGGCCTTACTAATGATGTATAAAGCTGTAATATAACCGCTGGACTTCTGTTGCTTACACTTCTTGATATAAATCCCAGTAATCTATTTGCTTTATTTCTTACGCTTAGGCATTGCTGACTTTGTTTGAGGTTGCTGCTTACCATAACCCCCAGATCCTTTTCGCATTCTGTACAACTGAGTTCAACATTATTAAGCTGGTAGGTGCTAGGGTTATGAACATTCCCGAGCTTTAGAACTTTGCATTTATCTACATTGAACTGCATCTGCCATTTTTCTGACCAGGAATTGAGTTTGTCTAAATCCTCCTGTAGTTCACTGACATCTACGTCTGAATCGATTATCCTACCTATCTTCGTGTCATCAGCGAATTTGCTCATATCACTAGTAATTCCCTCGTCAAGGTCATTTATATATATTATAAACAACAACGGGCCCAAAACCGATCCCTGTGGAACGCCACTTGTTACAGATCCCCACTCAGATTTAACCCCATTAATGCACACCCTCTGCTTCCTATTGGTGAGCCATGACTCGATCCATGAAAACACTTTTCCTCCAATGCCGTGAGCAGCCACTTTCTTTAACAGTCTCTGATGTGGTACTCTATCAAAAGCCTTACTAAAATCCAAATAAACAATATCGAATTCTTTATCATGATCAACTGCCTCAAAAGCCTTACTGAAAAAAGTTAATAAATTAGTTAGGCAGGAACGGCCCCTGGTGAATCCATGTTGAGTATCATTAATCAAATTATGCCTATCGAGATGGCTTCTTATGTTATCAGCTATAATCGACTCTAATAATTTGCCTACAATTGAAGTTAGACTTATTGGGCGGTAATTTGATGGTAACGACTTGTCCCCTGCTAAAAAAAGGAATTACATTAGCCATCTTCCACGTATCAGACACTCATCGTATATGTAGTGTACTCATTGTGTAGGTAGTGTACTCATCGTGTAGGTATTGTACTCATCGTGTAGGTAGTGTATTCATCGTATAGGTAGTGTACTCATCGTATATGTAGTGTACTCATCGTGTAGGTAGTGTACTCACACGGGGGAATAAATACTTCAGGCAAACACTGGCAATGAGAATAAAACTGTTTCTAGTAAAGTATTTACCTTTACTGTCTATTTATATAACATCTTGCAACTTTGATATAAAAAATAATATTTTTACCTGATGGTACGACTAAGACCATGGGTCTTAAACTTGTTTAGGAGTATAAGTAAAGCTGGTGGATGTGTCTTTTTCATCGGAATGAAGAACATTCTTTGGTCAGAAGGTTCAGGCATGAGTATAGCATTTGAGAGAAGAGATAAACAACCAGAATGAGAACATCCTTGTCAACTCTGTTGTAATGAAGGTATTTCTTCAGTCAATAATTGCGTTATCAGTAGCGTGTAGCTTCATCCTGGTGGTCGAATGGTGTTAGTTTGTCTGCATTTACTGGTACAATAATTTTGAGGCTAAAATTGAGTCGTAGTACTTGAGGGACTGATACACTAACAACTGTTCTTAAAAATTTTCTCATACTCCTCAGGCAACGGCTACATCACCACCGACGTCTTAAGGGAAATCCTGCGAGAGCTGGACAACAGGCTGACGGAGGAGGACCTGGACAACATCATTGAGGAGGTTGACGAGGATGGCTCTGGCACTCTCGATTTCGATGGTAAGGAAAACAGGGACGTGAAAACAAATGAAGACAGGGGATGCAACCGGTTGAAGACAGGGGATGCAACCGGTTGAAGACAGGGAAACAGAAGTTACATAAGTTACATTAAAGAAATAAAAATAAAGCACTGAAATGCAACACACTGAGGACAGGGAAAAGACAAGTAGAATACGCTGATGAGGGATGGAAGCCAAGGATAAGAAAGATAAGGAAGCGCAGGACAAATAAATGATAGGGATGTTGCAGTCAGAGGACAGATACTCTGTAGCAAAGCCAAAAAAAACAGTCTAGCGAAGAAAGGAAAAACGAAAGAGTGAATAAAAATGCAACAGAGTAGGTATGGAGATGCCTCAGAGAAGGACTTGAACGGACAGGAAGAGTTATGGAACAACATAGAGGAAAGTTGACGGGTTGCTGTTGAAAATAAGCAGAGAGGGAAGCAAAATGAGCTGAAAGGAGATAATAAACAGAAGCAAACAGAATGTGATACAGATATATGAATTACAAGAAGGAAAGACGAAGAGCATCTTGATGCCTTCTGTAGATAGGAGGGTTCTGGAGAGAGAGAGAGAGAGAGAGAGAGAGAGAGAGAGAGGTTCGGAGAGAGGTAAAGGATTGTAAACAAAAGATATAAATTGTTCCAACGAGACGTAGGAAGAAGGGTTTCAAAGATAGGTAAGGGTTTCAAAGATACGTAAGGGTTTCAAAGACAGATAAGGGTTTCAAAACAAGAGGTAGAGAGTTCCAAAGGTGACAAATGAGTTCTACGTAACAAAAGAATGACAGGAAGCGCAGCAAAGAGACTGTGTACCATCTCAAGTGGTGAACCTGAATGAGGGAGGAAGACAGAACAAATAGGATATACAGACGAGAAAATTAATGACATAATAGAGAATAATGGAAGTAATATATACTGCCCAATGAAGCTCTATCAGAACTTTACTACAAAGAGTGAAACGGATTAAAGGGGAAATAATAATAATAATAATAATTATAATAATAATAATAATAATAATAATAATAATAATAATAATAATAATAATAATAATAATAATAATAACAATAATAATCTTTATTTCTACAAGTACATGTACAAGGTATACAGGCCTAGCTGACATCAATGACATACTGCTATATAGAAAGCCCCTTGTTATGCTGAGTATTTCGGGGAAATTAGGTCAGTTTTGTCCCCAGGATGCGACCCACACCAGTCGACTAACACCCAGGTACCTACTTTACTGCTAGGTGAACATGGACAGCAGGTGTTTTAAGGAAACACGTCCTAATGTTTCCACCCGTACCGAGAATCGAACCACGGACCTCAGTGTGTGTGAGATGAGTGCGTTACCAATCGAGCTACGAGACACCTTTCAATGGACGCGTTTCGGTCCTGGGATCTTGGTCACTTCATCTGGAGTTACCACGGTCCCCAGGATCGAAACGTGTTCTAAAGTGCATGCACAAGTGTCCTTTAAATCATATTGTCGTATGCATTATAGTTTCAGTCCTTACATGTGGATCATCAAGGCCAGAAACACTTAAAACAGACAAAGTGTAGCAGGGAATACTGCAGAAATGCTGACTCTCACGACAAATGCTTATTTATTTTCTTAGTATTTTATGTCGTCGTGCCGAATAGGTAAAACTGGTCAAAATAGCAAGAACTCATTTAAAATTAAGTCCTTTCTAAAATTTTCTCTTATACGTTTAAAGATACATTTTTTTCGTTTATGTTAATGTAAAATTAATAATATTTACCAAAAGAACCTTAGAAAACTTACCTAACCTTATTATAACAAGCGCAATTTAATTTAGCCTAATCCAACTAAATATATTTTAGATAAGTTTACAATAATTTAATAATAAACACAACGAAATATTTTTTTTTCGTTAGGTTTAGAATGATATTTGCTAAATTATTGCATACACAAATGTTAGCTTGCCTTATTCGGCAAGAAGAGCGTTGCTATTTAGGCCAAAATCGCAAGTTTTGCCTATTCGGCACGACATATATATATATATATATATATATATATATATATATATATATATATATATATATATATATATATATATATATATATATATATATAAGAAATTGATCACTTTTCTCTAGAATTAAGTGTTTTAGTAAGTCTTCTTGTCGCCACTAGGAGGCATTTTTTTAATATATATGTTTATATTTATATATGTGAAAACAGATGAATTATATTATATACTAGGAGCGCATGGCGGAGCATGAGGGGGGAAATCTGCCATGCGCTGTTATAGCCATTTTTCTTACCCGTCACAGCTCATCATGTTTCAAATTTTCGTTTCAGAATTCATGGCTATGATGAACGGTTGAGTTGAATCTCTCTCGGAAGAAGCATTTTTATTTTGATCTAATTTTCTCATTTTCTTACGTTCTCATCTTCATTATTTTATTTTCAAGTTTCTCTTTTTCTTTTTTTTTTTAGCATTTATTTCGTGTCAGTGTGTCTCTTTATTGAGACGACGTATGTTCGTAACTTTATTGAGACGACGTATGTTCGTAACTTTATTGAGACGACATATGTTCGTAACTTTGTTTTATTTCTTGCATGACACTGGTCTTCAGCGCTTTGTGTATGATTTATCGTCTCGTAGTCGCTTACACCTCGCTTAAATGTTGATCCTCTCGCTTACACCTTCCACTGATGTTTATGCTTTGGCTAGTTGCTAGTACCTCGTTTACACAGCCTTCAGCTAATCGCTAACACCTCACTTAGATGCTTATCACTCCAACACCTCGCTTATATAATTATACCAAGTTAGTTTCTAATGTTAGACGCTTATTCTTCAAGAAGTCGCTAGCACCTCAGATGATTATCTTTCAGATAATCTCGCTTAGACGCTAATATTTCATCCATTCACTAACAAATTTATTTGACGCGTATACTTCAAATCGTCGCTAACACCTCACTTAAACATACTTCAAATCGTCGCTAACACCTCACTTAAACATACTTCATATAGTGGCTAACTTCCTCCACATTAACACTTATCCTTGAGTTACTCGCTAAGTCAATACATTCCCTCGTACCTGACCTAACAACGACTTGTTAGGTAAAAGGACACAAGTGCAACTAATGTGACCTTTTATTGTGGCGACGTTTCGCTCTCCAGGAGCTTTGTCAAGCCTTGCGCCCTTTTACCTAACATATTGTCGGTAATTCTACCAACATTAATACAATGACTTGTTTCAGTGTTGTGACTGACTCTTAACACTGTCTCTAAGATTTGCTCACTTTCTCACTCCTGAGATAATCGGTGCAATTTATTATAAGTGCAGAAGTTAGTCGCTAAATCTCTGGTGTCACCTGAAAAGTCTCTTGTATCCCCAGGAAAATTTAGATAAATATTCCTTTTCTTTTAAATTTTTAAATATGGTAATTTTTAATTTTGCTCTGAAAGTTAATATGGAATTAGTTGAGGATATATTTAAGTGGGTCATCTCTCCTCTCGCTTCATTGTGTGATTTGGACTTGCCTATCATGGGCCAGTAGGCCTGCTGCAGTGCTCCTTCTTTCTTATGGGCTTGTGTATATGAGTCTGGCTGATATGAACGTAATATTAGTTAGCTAATCTATCTAGGAATTTGCCTGTTTTCAGTGAGGTTAGGGGCCCTTGTGTCACCTGACACCAGACACCTGACACCAGACACCTGACACCTTCAACATCTGCTGCTACAACTTTTCTTAGTCTGGGAAAATTATGATTAAAAGTTCACACAGAAGACGTCATTGAATTTTCAAAATTTCTGATATTATTTCTGTTTCTAGTTTTTTTTTAATATTCTGAGTCAGTAGAATATTTTAAATTAGTTTCTTTACAGTGTTCTTCGTGTTCGATTATTTTCCTTACGTTAGTTTTCCTTCAGCAAGATTAAATGAGACGTGGAGGACTGGACACCCAACCTTCAGACTAACAGTAGGTGGTTCAAGGGGACGTCAGCGCCCCCGCGACCCGCTCTTAGATTAGGTCGCTCAGTTGATGTCCTGGTCAGTCAGGCTACTGGTGCTGGGTGCTAGTATTCCAACGTAAGTACCTATTAGCCTGGCTGATCAGGATTTTTTTTTTTTGGGGGGCAGAACCAGTCAACTTTGGTCTATATGCATTTTCTGTACATAACAACTATTCATGAAGATTTTATCATGTCCTCTTTCA
The DNA here is from genome assembly GCA_009830355.1 of Cherax destructor. NCBI lineage: Eukaryota > Metazoa > Arthropoda > Malacostraca > Decapoda > Parastacidae > Cherax > Cherax destructor. Next base: position 182,965 of record WNWK01000123.1, read on the forward strand.
ATTACTTCCATCACAATAAATGTCGTAATTACTACTACTACTACCATTATAGAAATGTTTCTGGCTGTGCTAGTTTTCCGCTCTAATTCCATCTCCTTACCTCTCCCTCCAACTTCCTTTCTTCCCAGTACTTTCCCCAGCATCCTCTCGCCCAGTCAGCATCCCTCAGCACACCCTCTCAGCACCTCTTAGCATCCCTCTGCACTCTCAGCATCTCTCAGCATCCCTCAGCACACCCTCTCAGCACCTCTTAGCATCCCTCTGCACTCTCAGCATCCCCAGCATCTCTCAGCATCCCTCTGCACTCTCAGCATCCCTCAGCATCTCTCAGCATCCCTCTGCACCCTCTCAGCATCTCTCAGCACCCTTCCCGCTTTAGTGAAAATCTTTCTTCCCTCCTCTAAATTATATTTTATATTTTGATTCCCCTATTTATTTCCTGATGCACCCTCTGTGGCACCCGTGCCAAGCAGAGAATGTGCCCATATATACGCGGGCACCGTTCATACATATCTGACACCGTCCATACATACCTGGCACCATATATACAACATAACCTGGGTCATGCCTGGCACCATCACAGCTGACACTCTCAGCTTATTCAGTAAACATTACACGCAAGGAAATACGTTGTTTTTTTATCCTAAAGTTTACATTAATAAGCAACTGTAAATGATTATGTATATATATATATATATATATATATTATCATCAATTTCGATTAAAAGTGTAATGATCGTACCTTACCAGTCCAACACAGTGCTGGCGAGAGTGGCAGTGACTGACCAGTCTTCTTCACATTGTCAATATATCTATGTATTCAGAGAATTAATAAGATACAGAACCCAAGAAGCAGAGACCGGGACGAGAAAGTTACAGCCAGAGGATAAATTACAGCAGTAGTTAGTATCGATTTATTGACGGACAGTGTCATGTGTGGGTAAATAATTCTGCTTGAGCTGCGGGCGTAAAATACTATACAAAACCCGTGCCTGTAAATATTTGAGAAAACTCAGCGGCTCATTCACAGAGAAGTTATGCCTGACACATGACAGACAACAGACCATCTTAAATTTTGAAACTGTCTGAGACAAGTATAGTTTGAGTTGTTTACAAGGGTGATTCCAATGGTGGACGTGTAATGTGTCACCTGGGAAGCACTCGTATGTGTTGATAATGATGTGTAATGTGTCACCTGGGAAGCACTCGTATGTGTTGATAATGATGCAGTGTGATGGTTATGTATTTTATTAAGAGCTTCATCAATTCATACAAAAGGTCAAGGTAAGATGTATGTAAAATGTGTATAACTCCATTGTATTAGACACGAATGTATTAAATGTTATTATACTGACAGAATGACGATAATGACACTGCCGACTAAACGTTTTCTAATGTAGAATATAAAGTCACGATACCGTGACTGGAACAGTACACAAATAACCCACACATAGAAAGAAAATTATGACGACGTTTCGACCCAACTTGGACCATTTAACCTGTCTTCTGATGAGGTACCGCGACACACACGACCGCGACACGCACGACCGCGACACGCACGACCGTGACACGCACGACCGTGACACGCACGACCGTGACACGCACGACCGCGACACGCACGACCGTGACACGCACGACCGTGACACGCACGACCGTGACACGCACGACCGCGACACGCACGACCGCGACACGCACGACCGTGACACGCACGACCGTGACACGCACGACCGTGACACGCACGACCGTGACACGCACGACCGTGACACGCACGACCGTGAACGCACGACCGGACACGCACGACCGTGACACGCACGACCGCGACACGCACGACCGTGACACGCACAACGCGACGACACGCACGACCGTGACACGCACGACCGTGACACGCACGACCGTGACACGCACGACCGTGACACGCACGACCGTGACACGCACGACCGTGACACGCACGACCGTGACACGCACGACCGTGACACGCACGACCGTGACACGCACGGACGCTGTGACTCGCGGAATCACAGTGACATGATTGTGCACAAGTCAGTTGTTGGTAAATATTACCGTTTTAACCTTACTCGTGTATACACTTGCAGCGCTATGACGGGGCAGTTGAATAATAGCTCCACCCACTTGACGTTACAAGAATACAGAACCATGACTACTAATCTTATGAGGATGTCTCATATGTTCCACGAAATCGTAATAACACGACGATACTGGTGAGGATAGCCACCTGGCCCAGTGCCTTACGCACTGGCCTGGAGTTTTTACGACCCACTTGCCATGGGTTCTAACCTTTCATGTACAGTCTTTTATTTTGTATGTTCTTAAGTTACTATGAGTCACAATAGATGGGCCTAGCATGGGCCAGTAGGCCTACTGTAGGGCTCCTCTATTCTTATTTCACATGTCATTAATTCAAGAATCAGACAACATACTCCATAGATTTATACAGTACAATTATCTTGGTGATTGGTCACAATGCGGTGAAATATTGTCCAGTTTCATTTTAGAATCTGTACAAATGAAGCAAAATCTTAAATGTTTCAGGTACGATATTGTAACTCATTCTTCCAGGAAGATCATTGATATCTGCCAGTGGGACCTTCCTAAAATTGGCTGACAGACCTTCTGTGGTGTTACCACATTCTTATGTTTTGATGGCTAGCAGTTGTTGGTGGATTTTCAATTACCAAGATGTGTTTGGTATCACAGGCATGACAGGGTGCTGCAGGCAGTATGATATATTCTGAGCGGTGTTTGAGGTGAACGAGATACGTTAGTATAGGAGGGCGGCGCCACTGTCTGTATGGAGGAGGGAACGTAGACAAGCGAGCTTTCTGTGAGGTTCTCAGTCTGGGTCTGGCCAGGACCGTGGTGGTTGTGTACGTTACTCTATCTTTCGTTGTAACACCAGCTATGCGGATTCCCTTTTCCACCTTCACCGTTACTTCCTATATGCTACTCCAGAACACTGTAAACAAAGCAATCTTGAAATGACCACTAACCTACAAATTCAACCATTTTTGACAAGTTACAGTGCAATGTTAAAATTGAACACTCATTAAGAGTTACTCGCACTGAAATAATTAACGAGGTAGCAAGACTTCCAAGAGATCGCAAAATTTATAAATGACAATAACCCAAGTTATAGCAAGCCCTGTGACTTTTATTTTAGAAAAACAATAGAACATTTCTAGTGTGATTGCGTATTGGGAAAAGATAACGTTCCTGACTGCAACGATGCTGGAGGCAGCTGTGTCCTCGGGATAAAGAGGATTGAGTACACACAGAGAAATTGTGGTAGAATAAATATGACTTGTAGAGCCTAGACAGTAAAAACAGTTTCGTGATCTACGCTTCGAACCAAAGCACGAGATACATCTCTTTAGACCCAGATGCTAATTGTCTCCCGGTACACACATTAGGGAAGTGATTGTGTGCTTTAAATTGACTCTTCAGTCCATTGCTGCTACATATGTGGGTGTGGAGAACCCTTATCATTAAGATTTGACAAACTCTGTCAAATCGTTGGAACTAAAGAATTAAGACAATCACCGTTGATGTATTTTTTTTTTTTTTTTGTCAAATGATAAGACGAATGCAGCTTGGTGTCTTGAACACCAAAAGTTCAAATGAACAGGCCCAGAGCGAACTGGCCAGGAATACAGAAAGATATAGTAGACTCAGAGTACACGGGTACAGCTGTTGTTCAACTGGGTCTAACCACAGATTTGTTCTGTTAAATATGGCTTGAGTTTTAGATTATTTTGATTATAAATGAAAAAAAAATTACCAGCAAATTATCAAAAGAATTAAGGAATATCAGTTTTTATGGGAAATATAATGCTGGATATTTACTGTGATATAATACTGAGGAGGACACATACTTAGTGGTGAGAGTAAGACACAGACACAACTGGAAGTTTACAACTCAGATGAGTCACAGGGATGTTAGGAAGTATTTTTTCAGCCTTAGAGCTGTCAGGAAGTGGAACGATCTGGTGAGTGATGTAGTGGAGGCAGGATCCATATATAGTTTTAAGACGAGGCACGGTAAGGCTCTTGGAGCAGAGAGAGAGTGGACCTAGTAGCGACTAACCAAGAGGCGGAGCCAGGCGCTGTGAATCGAACCCTACAGCCACAAATAGGTAAACACATACACACATACACAAAAAAATGGGTTCCAAAGTAGATATAGCAGAACCCGAAGAGACAGGGAATAAAAAAGCAGAGCAGTTAGTTGAAGTACAAATGTGGAGTCCAAGAGCTGGAGCACAACTACAGACACAACTAGTTATCTTACCCAGCATATAAGACAACATACATTTTCTAAGGAGCCACAAAAGATGAGAGTGACTAAGTATGGCCTCCTGCTGGCCCTCTTCGTCAGTACTTGCAGGAGGGTCGCCGCCACGGCAGAGACCAACTGCACTTGTCTCACCCGGATGATCCACGATGTCATCACTACACACGCCTGGTCTACTGTCACCTTCGTCTACACTCAGGCTGAAGGTGGGTGTCTGGTGAGCTGGAAATTCATAAAAGAATGTAACTATACACCGGAGAGAGACGAGCCTCGAACGCTGTCTTGTACCTAAAGTACCAAAACTTCATGATATATACATATATATATATATATATATATATATATATATATATATATATATATATATATATATATATATATATATATATATATATATATATCATATATATATATATATATATATATCATATATATATATATATATACATACATATATATATACATATATATATATATATATATATATATATATATATACATATATATATATATATATATATATATATATATATATATATAGTTTACGCCTCCGATCTTAAAATTGTTAGCTAAAATCAGACGAGGAAAGATAAGAGATCATTTATTTTGCAGAAGCTAATTCTTGTTAGCTGTAATTTGCATACCAGACGCTACTGCATGGCGTATTCCCTGTTCATTACTATTTATTATTATACAATCAAGTATTCATACAGCGCCTGGGAATGGGTGGCGATTAGGTTTGATCCAAGGGGAGGGCAGCTCCATCTCCTTGAATCAAGATCCCTTCACCGGCCTCAAATCACACCCTTCATCCTCTCAAGAATCATAAACATGTAATTACTACGTGAAATTCAGCGTTGCGTTTACACGCGGTGAAGAACCACAAAATTAGGTGCGTTGAAGACGTTTCGGTTCAAGTCGGACCGAAACGTCGTCATAAGCTCCTCTCTCCTATTTGTGTATTGTCTCATTGTCTTGTTCCAAACTCTTTTAAAAAGTTGAGCAAACAACATAAAAAAAACAGAGATAGATGGAGCATAGTTGTGCTCTCTGTGAAGCGCTAAATCAGTGCGGGTCATTCAGTGCAAGGCGTGACGGAGGCTGACTCATCCGTCGGTGGATCGCGCGAGACGAACACCCTACCAGCGGGTCGTGAGGAACACGCTACCAGCGGGTCGTGTGAGGGAACACGCTACCAGCGGGTCGTGTGAGGGAACACGCTACCAGCGGGTCGTGTGAAGGAACACGCTACCAGCGGGTCGTGTGAGGGAACACGCTACCAGCGGGTCGTGTGAGGGAACACGCTACCAGCGGGTCGTGTGAAGGACCACGGGAACCACATGAGACTAAATGACTGAGAAACTCGACAATAAAAAACTGCAGTATTTGTATTATAATTTATTAATTCACTGACGCACGTGGCACTGTCGCACGTGGCACTGTCGCACGTGGCACTGTCGCACGTGGCACTGTATGCCTACAGTGGTATCACTGCCTCACCATCACTGCCTCACAATCACTGCTTCACCACTACTGCCTCACCACCACTGCCTCACCACCACTGCCTCACCATTACTGCCTCACCACCACTGCCTCACCATCACTGCCTCATCATCACTGCTTCACCACCACTGCCTCATCATCACTGCTTCACCACCACTGCCTCACCACCACTGCCTCACCACCACTGCCTCACCATCACTGCCTCACCACCACTGCCTCACCATTACTGCCTCACCACCACTGCCTCAAAACCACTGCCTCACTATCACTCCCTCACCACCAATGCCTCACCATTACTGCCTCACCACTACTGCCTCACCACTACTGCCTCACCACCACTGCCTCATCATCACTGCTTCACCACCAATGCCTCACCACCACTGCCTCACCACCACTGCCTCACCACTGCCTCACCACTGCCTCACCACCACTGCTTCCATCCATGACGTGTATTGCGTGATGTATTTACCTTGCGAAGCATGCTGAAGGGTGTTTCACATATGCCCTTCTCTCCATGTTGTATTTTGCAAGGCTTCGGCTTGGTATTTGACCTGAAAGTAAAAATAACATGGAAGTAAGGGCTATCCCAGTGGTAGTTCACTCTCTTTCTAACTATACAACCGATGGTGAGGTGAATTGAGTCGGATTGTTAAGTAGTTAGGCGTGTATATTTAGTTAACTGGGTTTTATTCTCATTAGTTCCAAACGTGGACAACAAGGGTAGTAGCCGCCACTTACAGTGACACTTGACTATTATCTCAGCAGTCATTCTTGTGCTGAGGTTAATATTGCTCCGAGTAATATATTTATCATCCTTGAGCACTGCCAAAACTGGCTGTGTATAATAGTTGTACAAAGTACGCTTTAAAACTAAAATATTTTCTCTCTCAACTTCTCTATGACTGATCCCCTTATACTGTCAGTTACAGGACTACTGATTAAGGTCAAGGGACTACCATTTCAGAGACTCTCAACTACGTGTGAGGGGTCTTGATACATATGACAGGTCTTGTAGACCTGATGATAGAGAGGCTCTTTCGACCCGTAGTTTGAGTGGTCTTCATGACCCGTAGTTTGAGTGGTCTTCATGACCCGTAGTTTGAGTGGTCTTCATGACCCGTAGTTTGAGTGGTCTTCATGACCCGTAGTTTGAGTGGTCTTCATGACCTGTCGTTCGAGTGGTCTTCATGACCTGTCGTTCGAGTGGTCTTCATGACCTGTCGTTCGAGTGGTCTTCATGACCTGTCGTTCGAGTGGTCTTCACAGCTTTGCATTTCGTGTCCTTCAATATATTATTCTTGGTCACAGTAAAAATTTAGATTGTTATGTTTACAACCTATCAAGTGCACGCGAATTATCATGTATTGATCTCATTTATGTACAGTATTCTCTGTCTGTCTGTCTCTCTTCTCTCTCTCTCTCTCTCTCTCTCTCTCTCTCTCTCTCTCTCTCTCTCTCTCTCTCTCTCTCTCTCTCTCTCTCTTCCTAAGGTGTGTATTACGCCGGATCTTGAGTTCCGCTGAGTTCATTTGCGACTACAGAACGTCAAGAATATAATCAGATACATATATAACAAAATATGCAAATTAATGAAGGGACGGCGGATCATAACCAGACTTTTAAAACATTTTGCAAATGTTGAATTAAACACGCCTCTATTATTTTGGTTTTGGGGATTAACCATTTCCCCCTCCCCAGAGCCCAGTCTAACTTGCATATTTCATCGCGTACTGTTTTGACTTCTGACTCGTGTACAACACGCGAAGGGATAATACAATTGTACAAAGATTGCAAAAAAAAATATTCAGTTGAAAGTTGCAGTTCATCTTCATGTTTGTGGCTTCTTGTTCAAAATAATTTCTTCCATGAACACCTTATAAGAAGCCAGTCACTGATCGCAAGCTGCAATTAACGCGTCTAAAATATTTACAGAAATATTTACCACTGGTTAGAAATCTTTGTTATTGACACAGAATCAACAGTTTAGTTCGATCGAAGGAATCCGTGATCGTGAGAGGTACCTTGTGTATTGTACCTTGGTGGAGGTCTTGTGTTGTGGGTGACATCCTGGGACGTGCTAGCATGTCTTAGAATTTGGCTTTGATGTGAGTGGAGAGTGAGAGCTCATCACGGTTTGTTCATCAGTTCAATGATGGTTTGAACCCGGCTAAGATCTTCCATATCCTTGGAACCACGAAGAAATAATGGGAAGACTTGGCCAAGAAGATCATTCCCATCCACGAGGAAATAATAGCAAGGACTGACCAAGAAAATCATTCCTCATCCTGGTGGAACCATGAAGAAATAATGTCAAAAGCTTTCCCATTCAACCCCTTGGAAATTGCCTCTTGAATATAACTGCTGGCGTAAATGCTCTTAGCTTGTATATTCAGGGGTGTATAAAACTGACGCTAAAATCAATTTCACAAAAAAAAACCTTAAAAATGGAAAATGATTTCTGGGAAAACTCAACCGCTATAAGCTAAAGAAACAGTCCATCAACATCCATTAATGACACGGTCACAACCTTCCTCGATATTCTTCACAATAATATGACCCTAAGAAGGGTCGGGTTCAGTGTACTGGAGCCAAATTTCCCGCTAGGTTGTCCGTGTAATATGTTGTTGAAATCGTTCACAGACAATTCACAACTCGACACTTTTTATCATATTTTTTCAAGCTGGACACTTTAAGTATTTCCTTAAGATTGTGCACCTATTCGTATTTCAATAGAAATTCTTTTATACCAATGGAATCACGCGTAATGGACCATTGGACCATTTACAAAGTCACACTATCACACAAAGAGCGAGTATATATAGGAAGCCAGTACATACAGCGAGGGGGACAGGGACGGGATCAAGAGAGGAAGAAAATGAAGTAGTGGTAAGACTGGTAGTGGAAGTAATAGTGGTAGTAGAAAGTATGGAGAGTAGTTTAGTGACACAGGAGAGAAAGGGGAGTGAAGGAAGGTAATAGCAATGGTAGTAGAAATGGAGTGGTGGTCGTAGTAGTAGAAGTCGACTCGAAACGTCGTTGTGAGCTTGTCTCTCTCCTATCTGCTGGTTATTTGTTTATTATCATGAGTCTTTTGCACCTTCTGTATGACTTGATTAAGCTCTAATAGAGCCAGTGGTTAACGCACTGGCCTGTGAGTTTTAGGACTCATCAGCCATGAGTTCAAATCCTCGCCCGTTCCTTGATTTGTTCCAGTAAAAGCTTGTTCTGCAATGTGTGTCTTTTCCCTACTAGTGTAAACAGTACATACTCCATTTCCATCCTTTTTGTTACTGCATTTATGGGGACCATTTTATAAATAGTCTGCAATTGCGACAAGTTGATAAGCCAGACACATGTTCTTCACTTGGGATCTTTAATGACGACAATAAAGATTCCTGTTGGGGAAGCGCTGAGCTCTTGGGGAGGTCATACAGCACCTGGGGGTAAAGTAGACGAGGAGGGGCAGCTGTAGATCAAGAGCCCTGGACCGGCATCAAGGCTCTCCTTCCTCTATTCCCTTCCAAGGTAAAGTTGATCTTAGAACCTGAATAACAAGACGAGGAACAAAAATAACACTGGTATTATAATAGCCATATATCGGGGCAACGTTTCGCTCCACACAAAGCGAAACGTTGTCTCAACAAAAGCTTGTTATACAACCTGTCTTTTTTTTCAATATTTGGACCAGACAAAGTAATAAGTTACTCAAGCTATACTTAGCTTTTTTTTTTTAAAAGAAAAATTACTTTGAATTATGAAGTATGGAGAGTAATGAAATATAGCCAAGATAATACTAGAACAAGTATGATAATACTGTACAAGCTTATACCGTGTTGATATATAGTGTTAGCACATAGAGAGGGTGTCAATACACCAGTGTCAGCACACAGTGTTACCTCACAGTGTCAACACACAGGGAGGGTGTCAAACACCAGTGTCAGCACACAGGAGGAGGTGTCCCCCAACAAAACATCGCCTTCAACACAGGCAGAGGGTGTCAACACAGTGTCAACACAGGTGACCTTAACACACAGGGTGGGTCTCACATTACAAAAGGGTGGTTTAAATGTCAACACACAGTGTTATATTATTATTATTATTATTATTATTATTATTATTATTATTATTATTATTATTATTATTATTATTATTATTATTATTAGCCCAGGAAAACTACAGCGTTCATATCTGGGCTGGAATTCAAGAGGAAACAAAAAAAATCCTTCAGAAAGTAGAAACCTGAGTAATGTGTTGCTAGTTCGGTCGGGTGGACCTTCCCTTGCCTTAACCCACACAATTCCACCCGAGTCAACAGCAACAGGCATTTCATAGGCTTTTAAGGAACTGACGTACGGCGCCCCGACCTATTGCCCAGAGAACCGATGATTTTAATGTCTTAGTTGTTAGGTCTGTTGTTTAAGACAGGGGTGGAGGGTGGCTGGCGTTCACGTCCAGCAAGGCTAGAAATCCTAAGTCCGTCACGGAGTGGTCATATCGCATTTGCGGATAAGCAGAATTTCTGCATAGATCTGAAAGCGAAATTCAATTAGAATAACTGTAAATTATATCTGATTTAAATTCTCCGTTTAAAAAGTTATCCATAAATTTTCAACACGATTTGAATATCAATACTGAATATGTTTGAGCAATATTATAGCATTTGAGCAATAATGTGGCACTGAAAAAAAATGAACAAAGAGAATATATAATCTCGTGATTTGAGCAACTAAGTTCCCACAATTGCCATAAATACCCGATGACTGCTACAACGCAAATAATAACGAATGAGAATGAGGGAGGTAAAGGAACAATGGAAGTGACTACTCATCGATCGCTACCAGCGTGGTAATAAAGGCACACTCCGCCCACTTGAAAATTCAGAGCTTTGGCAGCCAACCTGAAGGAAGTTCACTGAGTATATTATATGGTCGGTAAACAAGCTTCATAAGTCAGGATGATGACGTTCAATTGTAGGTAGTTCGATCCTTCTGTAGTTTTAACTTATAACTGCTTAAGTTACTAGTACTAGTACTACTACTACTACTACTACTACTACTACTAATAATAATAATAATAATAATAATACTGCTAGTACTACTACTACTATTAATAATAATAATAATAATCTCACCACTATTACTACTTCTTTTACTAATAATAATAATACCAACACTACTACTTCCGCTACTACTACTACTGCTGTTGCTGCTGTTACTACTACTACTACTACTACTACTAATAATAATAATAACAATACCAACACTACTGCTACTACTACTACATGCTTCTTCCCTCAGCCTCTACAGTATTGTCTTTAGCCCTTCTCCACGTTTCTCGCCCCAAGTGTGACTTGACAATGCTCCAGGATGAACGTTAACATCGTCATGAGGTTCCTCTCCTAATTCAGGATTTTTTTTTGGTGAATTGTTGAAGCCACGATATTGTAACTTTTTATTCTTAAGTGACTAACGAGTATTTTGGAAAAAGTTATTTCCATACTGAATTTATTGTATTAGATTTACATGTATATGTAGAATATTTTAATTAGATACGTGTTTAACTTTAGACTTAGAGAAGGATATAGGATATTTATTTGTATTGAACGTGGAAAACAGATGTTCTCTCTCTCTCTCTCTCTCTCTCTCTCTCTCTCTCTCTGTTTATGCACCAGTAACCACAATCCATCGATTTATGTTATTTAGGTTAGATTACGTTAGGTTAGGTTAAGCTGTGTGGGGGAGGTAGCAAAATATACACGGGAGAAACTGCCAGGGTTCTAGCTACATGTGTCAACAAAAACTGATATGCCTGTCGTATAGATAATCCCAGTTATGCATTAATGATACGTCACAGTAGACTCTGCCATCTAACGAACTGGAATGAGGCCAGACTCATCCACAAAGATGATCTATACAAACTTCGTTGCCACGAATCAAAAGTTACGAATTTCGGCAACGTAGTTATGCAGAACTCCGAGAGTTTGAACGTTGTCAGAGTCTTAGCTAAACAGATCTTGGACTGCTCACACGAAGCCGTCAGGTGAAATCAATTTACTGAACACTCCCCTGCCTGCAGTCAAATCACCTGGCATCCACAAGGTGTTCCTTGCCCGGCAGTGTAGCCGGGTACATACACTCACTTCTCCCTTCTTGGAGTTCGTTGCTTCGAGCCCCGCCTGCATCACACCTTCCCTTCTCTGCTATTATATTCATGGTTTTCCCTCA